>JACEFZ010019363.1:462215-642215 GCA_014155875.1 Cepaea nemoralis
AGAACACCTGTGAATTTATAGTTTAGTGTGTAGCTACCCAAGAACACATGTGAATGTATAGTTTAGTGTGTAGCTACCCAAGAACACCTGCCAATGTTTGTATAGTTTAGTGTGTAGCTACCCAAGAACACATGTCAATGTTTGTATAGTTTAGTGTGCAGCTACCCAAGAACACCTGCCAATGTTTGTATGTTTTAGTGTGTAGCTACCCAAGAACACCTGTGAATGTATGGTTTAGTGTGTAGCTACCCATGAACACCTGCCAATGTTTGTATGGTTTAGTGTGTAGCTACCCAAGAATACCTGTGAATGTTTGTATGGTTTAGTGTGTAGCTACCCAAGAACACCTGCCAATGTTTGTATGTTTTAGTGTGCAGCTACCCAAGTACACCTGTGAATATATTTCTCAAGCTATTTCAGTGGCGCCAAGAATTCCCCACCTATTCGTATTTCTGTGTCTTCCGAACACGACATACTAACATTTGCTTCAACGACACACTAGCAGAAGAACTAGACACCCTTCTCCAGACTCTACAATCTAATGGATATCCACCCGACTTCATCAAGCCTGACCGTCAGCCACTCAAACCCACCTCCATAGAATCACCGGTCCCCAAACTTCATCATCATCATCATCATTATCATCATCATCATCATCATCGTTAGCTTTGTTATCATTATAATTGTCATTATCATCGCCAACAAAACCAGTATCATCACCATTGTCGTTGTTAATATCATCTTCATCATCCCCATTACCACAACCACCAGCACCCTCCCCCCAGGAGAAAAGGTGACTACCTGTAGACAGCACCCGACGCGTGGCCTCGCGTGACCTGGCATTTGCCGTAATCAACCACATACTACCCCCAATTAGAATCTAAGCAAACAATCTGGTGAAGGCACGCGCGGAATGACATATAAACATGCTAATGAAAGAATTGACCTGGGGAACCGAAGCACAAGGCAACCGCCACCACCACCTGACCTTTCAATAACAGCCTGCTGTTTGACACTCCTGGAATTGCTCACCTGTCATTGTGGCTCAGAAAGACCTGCTGATGGCGTTAGCTCACGTGACATTTACCTGAGTGTGGCTAGTGATCTAGGCGATACAGGTGTTCCGTCAGGTGTGCACATCTGCCACTTCTTCCGTGTCTACACACTTAGTCATGCAATGGCGCCTTCAGTAGTCTCTCTCTCTCTCTCTCTCTCTCTCTCTCTCTCTCTCTCTCTCTCTCTCTCTCTCTCTCTCTCTCTCTCTCTCTCTCTCCCATAATTTCTCTCCATTTCATTCTCTCTCAATCCTCTCTGTATCGCTCTGTATGTAGCTAACTAGTCAACTGACACATTGGTTGCCTGTCCGGGAGCTAATTAGTCAACTGACACATTGGTTGCCTGTCCGGGAGCTAATTAGTCAACTGACACATTGGTTGCCTGTCCGGGAGCTAACTAGTCAACTGACATATTGGTTGCCTGTCCAGGAGCTAATTAGTCAACTGACACATTGGTTGCCTGTCCAGGAGCTAATTAGTCAACTGACATATTGGTTGCCTGTCCAGGAGCTAATTAGTCAACTGACACATTGGTTGCCTGTCCAGGAGCTAATTAGTCAACTGACATATTGGTTGCCTGTCCAGGAGCTAATTAGTGAACTGACACATTGGTTGCCTGTCCGGGAGCCAACTAGTCAACTGACACATTGGTTGCCTGTCCGGGAGCTAACTAGTCAACTGACATATTGGTTGCCTGTCCGGGAGCTAATTAGTCAACTGACACATTGGTTGCCTGTCCAGGAGCTAATTAGTCAACTGACACATTGGTTGCCTGTCCAGGAGCTAATTAGTCAACTGACATATTGGTTGCCTGTCCAGGAGCTAATTAGTCAACTGACACATTGGTTGCCTGTCCAGGAGCTAATTAGTCAACTGACACATTGGTTGCCTGTCCAGGAGCTAATTAGTCAACTGACACATTGGTTGCCTGTCCAGGAGCTAATTAGTCAACTGACACATTGGTTGCCTGTCCAGGAGCTAATTAGTCAACTGACACATTGGTTGCCTGTCCAGGAGCTAATTAGTTAACTGACACATTGGTTGCTTGTCCGGGAGCTAACTAGTCAACTGACATATTGGTTGCCTGTCCGGGAGCTAATTAGTCAACTGACATATTGGTTGCCTGTGCAGGAGCTAATTAGTCAACTGACACATTGGTTGCCTGTCCGGGAGCTAATTAGTCAACTGACACATTGGTTGCCTGTCCGGTAGCTAATTAGTCAACTGACACATTGGTTGCCTGTCCGGGAGCTAACTAGTCAACTGACATATTGGTTGCCTATCCGGGAGCTAATTAGTCAACTGACACATTGGTTGCCTGTCCGGTAGCTAATTAGTCAACTGACACATTGGTTGCCTGTCCGGGAGCTAATTAGTCAACTGACACATTGGTTGCCTGTCCAGGAGCTAATTAGTCAACTGACACATTGGTTGCCTGTCCAGGAGCTAATTAGTCAACTGACACATTGGTTGCCTGTCCAGGAGCTAATTAGTCAACTGACACATTGGTTGCCTGTCCAGGAGCTAATTAGTCAACTGACACATTGGTTGCCTGTCCAGGAGCTAATTAGTCAACTAACACATTGGTTGCTTGTCCGGGAGCTAACTAGTCAACTGACATATTGGTTGCCTGTCCGGGAGCTAATTAGTCAACTGACACATTGGTTGCCTTTCCGGGAGCTAATTAGTCAACTGACATATTGGTTGCCTGTCCGGGAGCTAATTAGTCAACTGACACATTGGTTGCCTGTCCGGTAGCTAATTAGTCAACTGACACATTGGTTGCCTGTCCGGGAGCTAATTAGTCAACTGACACATTGGTTGCCTGTCCGGGAGCTAATTAGTCAACTGACACATTGGTTGCCTGTCCGGGAGCTAATTAGTCAACTGACACATTGGTTGCCTGTCCAGGAGCTAATTAGTCAACTGACACATTGGTTGCCTGTCCGGGAGCTAATTAGTCAACTGACACATTGGTTGCCTGTCCGGGAGCTAATTAGTCAACTGACACATTGGTTGCCTGTCCGGGAGCTAATTAGTCAACTGACACATTGGTTGCCTGTCCAGGAGCTAATTAATCAACTGACATAATGGACGGTACTTCAATAATATAAATAAGTCACCCTATGACAGTAATATACCCAGGCCTCAGTGGCTCACTGGTAGTCCACACAAGGAGGGTCAGCTATTGGTCACCTGCTACACAGAAACACAGAACCAGGCAATCTCTTAAACCCGGCTTCGGTGGCTCACTGCTAGTCAACCCAGCTTCACAAATCCCACATACCGGGTCCGAAGTATCCGCGGACGTTTTGGAAGCAGACGCTTTGCGTTGATTTTCACATTAGTGTGAGCGTCGGCGTTAAAAAAATTATTAGAAATGATTAAATATACAATTGCCTAGAAAATCACGAACAGTCAAAACCTGTTGGGGTTGATTGCGACACCTTATAAAATGACATGCAACTAACTCTTAAACCACAACGAAACCCAACAGGGAGTCACAGACATAACACAAAGCTGTCACATATAACCATCAGCAGTTAGACAAACAAACACCAAATGTCGATGCGAAATTGTAGAGAGCAGCAAATCAACACAAGACAGAACATCGCATCCACACAGATGTGTAATATTTAACACCAATTAGATACAAAATGACAGAGCACCTGGCACGCGCACGCAACTTCGGACAGAGAAAATGCAGTCAAGTCTGGAACATAAATGGTATATCTCTGCAGGCAACATTACAACTACAAGTGCACCGAGCAACAATTGTGCCTATTCTATGCATGCGAAACGTGTACAGTCTACCAGCGCCGTGTCAACAAACGTTACAGTGTTCCAGCGCCATGTCAACAACCGTGTACAGTGTACCAGCGCCGTGTCAACAAACGTTACAGTGTACCAGCGCCGTGTCAACAAACGTTACAGTGTACCAGCGCCATGTCAACAACCGTGTACAGTGTACCAGCGCCGTGTCAACAAACGTTACAGTGTACCAGCGCCGTGTCAACAAACGTTACAGTGTACCAGCGCCATGTCAACAACCGTGTACAGTGTGCCAGCGACGTGTCAACAAACGTTACAGTGTACCAGCGCCATGTCAACAACCGTGTACAGTGTGCCAGCGACGTGTCAACAAACGTTACAGTGTACCAGCGCCGTGTCAACAAACGTTACAGTGTACCAGCGCCATGTCAACAAACGTTACAGTGTACCAGCGCCATGTCAACAACCGTGTACAGTGTGCCAGCGACGTGTCAACAAACGTTACAGTGTACCAGCGCCGTGTCAACAAACGTTACAGTGTACCAGCGCCGTGTCAACAAACGTTACAGTGTACCAGCGCCATGTCAACAAACGTTACAGTGTACCAGCGCCATGTCGAAAACGTGTACAGTGTTCCAGCGCCATGTCAACAGACTCAATAACTTTTATGTAAGATGTCTAAGAAAACCGTTGACAATTAACTGGCAGGAAGTTATTCCAAACACAGCATCTCTTGAGTGAGTAGACCTGGCAGGCGTTCATTGGGGATACTGAAAAAAATACCAGATTCACTGGACTGGACTTTAGCCAACCTGTCAAACTGTTTCCAATGAGAATATGTTATGTGAACTACGGCATTGGACAAGATCTCCAGGCAGCCCAGGTTAACAACCAAACCAACCCAATAAGGACACTCTTATGATTGCTGTAATGTCCCTCGGCATCAATACAGACACAAAGAGGGTGCTGCTGCCCAAGGCCGACCATACACAGTGCACTTCCTCACCATGGTCCAGCGACTTGCGAGGCAGCAGGAATCACACTGGCAAATCAACGAAGAGAAGCCAGACCGTTCAATGCGGCACACATCCATCCTCTGGTACGACTACCATGAATAATTCACATTGCCCAACAATATTCCAGGGTTATGCCGCCCTCAGCAGCCACCTTCGTACTCACACTCACTGAATCTCGCTGCATAAATCATCAAAAATCATCTTTTATTAATATTATTATGAAAGAACAACAATAACAAAACAACAATGAGATATAATATTATAATAACAAAACAATGAGATATAAAGCGCAGCAACTACAAAACAATGAAATATAATAAGAAAAGAATTATAAAATAACGAGAGCTCCATGTTAATCATGACGCTTTGTTTTATTTACCGGCTGTATTTGGACGACTTGACCGTTGTTCACGCCAGGAACCTAGTTCTGCGAAGATACATGATCGCCGACGCCAGCAGCCCATCTCGCGGCGCGTCTCGTGCTATCTCGCGAGGTGCGAGACTTGGTTGCTAGGAGCGACGGGCCAGCAGCAGACGCAGACAGCAGCAGGTGAGTCGGGGCCGGGGTTTGAGTCTCTGCCTCTTGTCTTTCTGTCAGACAATCTTCATCCCCCTCCAGCCTGTGACAGTAGAACTAGCCTTTGTACTGACATACACTAATAAATTGTGGCCAAGAGGTATCCAGATCAGGGTAAGTCAGGGCGCGGAGTGGGTCTCGTCTCGGCATGATGTCGAAGACGAATGTTTAAGTTTATGTTATGTTGTCTGTCTGCATGTTCTCAGCAACAATCTCCCTCCTTCTCCAACCCCTGTGTCTATAGAACTATCTTGCTCACACTCACCCTTCTGTCATACTCACATACACTAATATTTCTGCACTGATATATCACCTATCATTGTTTCTCATTTCTTTGCTTCGTGTGTTCTGTAGTACTGACTGTACTCTATATCTTCAATGATCTTCCATGGTGGATTCAACTCAATCAAGTTATTTCAGTTATCAGGCAGTCCGCTGAACCAATTTAAAAGTTATCTATTTTACGCATTATCGCTTTATTAAAAACAAACAAAAAAACTGCATTCTTTTGTGGTGTGGTCTTTAGTTTAGTGGGATCAACAGGTTACACCCTAGACTTGAAGACATAGCAAAGAGACTGTTGGAGGGAAAGCTATAGGGGGACAGAGGATGAGGCGGACCAAGGACAACATGTATGAAACAGGCGTGGGCATATCTCTCAGTGCAGATATATGTGGGTTTAAACAGAACGACACAAGATAGTTAATTATGGAATGGCCAGCAACCGTCACAGACATCTCAAGGACTGGGATGCTTGATGGTGATGATGATGATGATGATACTCTGTAGAATCCGGAGTTCACTAGCTAACACTACACACTTACACAGTGAGATCAGCATTCAATCATGGGAGAGTTTATTCGCAACCAAGTTGTGAATAAACAAAGTCTCTATTCGCAACTAAGAGTAGATACAAACAAGCTGTGGGAAATCCTTAAACAATATGGAGTGAGTACACATCTAACAAACCAATGTAGAAGCAGCCGATGCTCGACGCTTAGAGGAAAGGCGAGACGCACATATTGGGATTGGAACTCTTCGCTGGCTTCTCAGGATGAGGATGGAGCGCTTATGGGAATGCCCCGAATGCTGTGATGTTGGTTCCTAAATCAATCAATCAATCAATCAAACCTGATGATGAGGGACAATGGTAATAGGAAAAATAATCCACATGCAAATATCAGTCCAGTGCACTCTCCAGTAGTGGCAGCTATTAGTCCAGTGCACTCTCCAGTAGTGGCAGCTATTAGTCCAGTGCACTCTCCAGTAGTGGCAGCTATTAGTCCAGTGCACTCTCCAGTAGTGGCAGCTATTAGTCCAGTGCACTCTCCAGTAGTGGCAGCTATTAGTCCAGTGCACTCTCCAGTAGTGGCAGCTATTAGTCCAGTGCACTCTC
Organism: Cepaea nemoralis; assembly: GCA_014155875.1. Taxonomy (NCBI): domain Eukaryota; kingdom Metazoa; phylum Mollusca; class Gastropoda; order Stylommatophora; family Helicidae; genus Cepaea; species Cepaea nemoralis. Next base: position 469,032 of record JACEFZ010019363.1, read on the forward strand.
CAGTAGTGGCCAGCTATTAGTCCAGTGCACTCTCCAGTAGTGGCAGCTATCAGTCCAGTGCACTCTCCAGTAGTGGCAGCTATTAGTCCAGTGCACTCTCCAGTAGTGGCAGCTATCAGTCCAGTGCACTCTCCAGTAGTGGCAGCTATCAGTCCAGTGCACTCTCCAGTAGTGGCAGCTATTAGTCCAGTGCACTCTCCAGTAGTGGCAGCTATCAGTCCAGTGCACTCTCCAGTAGTGGCAGCTATTAGTCCAGTGCACTATCCAGTAGTGGCAGCTATTAGTAGTAGCACATATATTGGCTACGCTTGCGTTCAAATCGAACGAACAAACAACAACAAATTCAGATACCCAATAAACCTCTCATGATATATTTGATATCTCCGTGAATTAATCCTGACACTGATGTATGGCTTGGTTTGGCAAATCAACAGAATGTGGTGTGTGTTTTTTTAAAAATTCCTGGGCATGTTTACGTTCAGTAGTTTGCCATTTCTTTCTAAACTACCAGCACTCATACCTTTGTATGAAAACCAACACAAGGCGGTCTGCTTCCAAATCGCCACAGCTAGGTTTCAAACACGGTGTGCAGGATTACGAAATGCATTCATAACCACTTCATTACAGACCCGGCAACTATTCATGTTTGTTTCAGAAGGTACAGTTAGTTGGATGTCTTTTACAGGACATCAAAATCAACCACGGAATTTATTCCAGAAGTTGGTGTTGTTGTTGCCATTCCACTTTTGCCGTTAGGCGTAGTGGAGAAGGTTCATTGAAGCTCCAGCGCCTGTGACTAGCACCTTTCCTCCAGTTTCCTACTGGTTTACCGGATAAATAATTACTATCAGTTATCAGTAAGTTAGCTAATTTTGTCAAAATGCCGAATAACTATCTTTGCACATCGTTATCTTGTCGCTTTGACTTAATTAATTTCTGAAAAATGAAAAAAAAAAAAAAAATTTGCCGGCGAGGAATCGAACCACGGTAACCACGGTTACAAGCGGAGATACTTACCGCTATGCTACTAAGGCCATGATGAAAGCTTAACACAAACGTATAATATAGTCAAACACATGTCCTGATGATGTCACATATGTCACGTGACTAGCCTTTAGTTGCGAATACAGACTTTGTTTATTCGCAACTTGGTTGCGAATAGACACTTTGTTCAATCATTGATTGTGTTTGTAGATAACACTACACACTTACACGGTGAGATCAGCATTCAATCATTGATTGTGTTTGCAGATAACACTACACACTTACACAGTGAGATCATCATTCAATCATTGATTGTGTTTGTAGATAAAACTTACACAGTGAGATCATCATTCAATCATTGATTGTGTTTGTAGATAACACTGCACACTTACATAGTGAGAACAGCATTCAATCATTGATTGTGTTTGTAGATAACACTACACACTTACACGGTGAAATCAGCATTCAATTATTGATTGTGTTTGTAGATAACATTACACACTTACACGGTGAGATCATCATTCAATCATTGATTGTGTTTGCAGATAACACTACACACTTACACAGTGAGACCATCATTCAATCATTGATTGTGTTTGCAGATAACACTACACACTTACACAGTGAGATCATCATTCAATCATTGATTGTGTTTGAACATAAAACTTACACAGTGAGATCATCATTCAATCATTGATTGTGTTTGTAGATAACACTACACACTTACACAGTGAGATCATCATTCGATCATTATTGTGTTTGTAGATAACACTACACATTTACACAGTCAGATCATCATTCAATCATTGATTGTGTTTGTAGATAACCAGACTAGAGGAAGGCCAAGAGACAAATGCTGCAGATATGATCATTGATAGTGCAACCATCTATGCAAACATGAACTAAATATAAACAATGCATCACATTCGACTGACAAACTAACAATGTCCTCAACTCTTAGTGTAAAATGTTTGCCAAAATAAACTTAATTGGTAATATTACAGTGGATAAACTGAAACACAAGGATAACTGAACACATGAATGAATTGATGATAAGTGATTGAATAGATGGATGGGTGGATATTGACTGAACGGATACAGCTAGTATTTATCACTTGGATGATTTAACCCTAATACTTAGTGTTTGACAAAACTAAAACATTATGGATATCTGGATGTATACATTTACGTATTTTTTCTATAGAGTGAAAGATTATGGATATTTAGTTGCATATATTCATGCATTGTTTCTATAGAGATAAACATGAAGGATGTCTAGTTGTGTTTATCTATGTATCATTTCTAAACACTGAAACATGATAGATATCTAGTTGTATATTCTATGTATCATTTCTAAAAGCTAAAACATCATAGATATGTTTTTTCACGTATTGTTTCTAAACACTGAAACATGATAGATATCTAGTTGTTTTATATTCATGTATTGTTTCTGCTTCAGTATTGATATCCAATCATCCTCTATTACACCTGGCACCTCAACAATTGAGAAATAGTTCACTTGTGACTGACGCGAGCAGCTGAAAGGACAGACAGATGGAGATCGTGTATGTGTATACGAAGAAGAGGTCAGAGTTTGGTCGACAATGCAACTTCTCAGACAGAATTGCCGAGCTGCATGTGGACATCCCTCCTGATGACAGCATGATGCAGGATTTCATCGAGCGGGATCCCGTCGACATTGGGATTCAGAGTGTTCAAGAAATGTCAGAACATGAAGTAAGATTTTTACACCACACATACAAGAAATGTCAGAACATGAAATAAGATCTTTACACCATACATACAAGAAATATCAGAACATGAAGTAAGATTTTTACACCATCAAAAATGTTTTGCATATCCTTTACAGGACATTGCTGTCAACATCAGCTTCTTTCAGCTGATTGTTGATTTCTTGGCAAGATTACGCTCAGTCGTTTGCCATTGCTTTCTGAGCAACCGGATCCATACTCTCATAAGTCACTGGCACGACTCGAAACGCTTCCAATTCTCGTGCGCTCACGTCGACCACGAGAGTATTCGGGGTTACGGAGAAAGCTGCTAACCCCTCGACCAGGGAGACCGGCTTTTACACCATACATACAAGAAATATCAGAACATGCCGTAAGATCTTTACATCATACATACAAGAAATGTCAGAACATGAAATAAGATCCTTACACCATACGTACAAGAAATGTCAGAACATGAAATAAGATTTTTACACCATACATACAAGAAATGTCAGAACATGAAATAAGATGTTTACACCATACATACAAGAAATATCAGAACATGAAATAAGATTTTTACACCATACATACAAGAAATGTCAGAACATGAAATAAGATCTTTACACCATACATACAAGATATGTCAGAACATGAAATAAGATCTTTACACCATACATACAAAAAATGTCAGAACATGAAATAAGATTTTTACACCATACATACAAGAAATATCAGAACATTAAGTAAGATTTTTTCACTTAACATACTGTTTGATCCTGATTAATTAGTTGATGACACAACTTCGGGTGACTGTAATATTTCCCTTTGTTTAAACAGTAATGTAATTGTAATATTTCTCTTTTGTTTACAATAAAGTGTAATATTTCCCTTTTGTTTACTGTAAAGTGATTGTAATATTTCCCTTCTGTTTACTGTAAAGTGATTGTAATATTTCTTTGGTATTTGCTATAGACAGTAATATTTCCCTGGTGTCTGCAATGAAGTGGTTGTAATATCTTCACGTTTACAGTAAAGTAACTAATATTTCCCTGACATTTTTGGAAGTGGAAAGATCTTACATCTAGTACCAAAGTAGAATATTGAACTCTGTCATCACATCAGTACTGCTGTCTGGCTCAGACACACGGAGAATGATGACAACAACAACAACAATAACAACAACAACAACAACAACAACAGTGACCACTAAACTTCAAACATTCATTCACTGATGCCTGCGCTGATAGAAGCACTCAAATGTGATGAGAGAATCTCTGACTGGAGCTCCTAGAGAGAACTAAGCAATTTCCATGGAATCAAGATGTAAGGAAAGAACACCAGCACTGGAGAGGACGCACGTTGAGAAAAGCCATGAATCGTAAAACTAGAGAGTCCTGGTTCTGGAACTCGCAGGACAAATATAATAGAGGGAGATTTAACAACACAAGGAGAAGAGAACCAACCAATTTTATTTTCATAGGGTCTAAATTGGGCTCGCAGGCCCATCTTACATTTGGCCCTTCCAATCACTCGTCTTTCGTACATCAATTATCTGTTGTGCATGTTACATTCACATAAGGGGAAAAACATTGTCAAATGAATGATGTGAAAGTAATGCATATTACCATATTATGAGACAGGCAGGCAGACACAAACACAGACAGATATGCATAAAGACATATATACATACCTGCAGAGAGAGAGAACCAACCAATTTTATTTTCATAGGGTCTAAATTGGGCTCGCAGGCCCGTCTTACATTTGGCCCTTCCAATCACTCATCTTTCGTACATCAATTATCTGTTGTGCATGTTACATTCACATAAGGGGAAAAACATTGTCAAATGAATGATGTGAAAGTAATGCATATTACCATATTATGAGACAGGCAGGCAGACACAAACACAGACAGACATGCATAAAGACATATATACATACCTGCATACATACTTGCATCATTTACAGACCACCAGCTCAATAACACACAAATATACTCTGCCTCAAATACATTCACCATGCAGAATACAATAGGCAAGCTGCTGGAGAAGGTAATTGCCATGAAAATATCAAGCCAGCTAGAGAGGCAAGGTGTTTTCCCACCTACCCTGGGTGGGTACCGTCCAAAAAGAGAAACCTGGACCAATGCAGCAGATTTTGCCCACGATGTCTATGAAGGTTTCCACTCAGGAATTGAAACCTTTGCTACAGCGATTGATCTTGAGGACGTGTACAACAGAGTACCATTGGATTTTTTAATGCTTCAGCTTCTTGAACTCAAAGTAAGTCCATTCCTCCTTAGTTGGATCGCTGCAGCCCTCTTCCAACGGAAAGTAGTTTTTAGATGTGGCAGTTGGACTTCGGAACCAACAACAATATATCCTGGCCTACCACAGGGATCACCATTATCTCCGGTACTGTTCAACGCCTACACAGTGAGAATCACCAGTTAGCAGATCACTGGACCTGGCAGGACATTGTCATATGCCGATGATGTTTTAGTGTATCGTCAGGGTAAGGATAGAGAGCAGGTTGCCGTGGAAATACAAACCGAACTCAATCGCATAAGATCTTGGTGTGATGAAGCTGGGGCAATGGTCAATCCAACAAAGGCAACAGTGACTTGGTTCTCGTTGAATAATCATATTGTCAACACTCCAACACCAACTGTAATGCTGTGTTCAGAGACGGTGGAAAGAACGCAGGCAATGAATTACCTGGGGATACGGTTTTATCGAAGTCTTGCTTATAATGAGCACATAGACCAGGTGATAACAAAGGCCAAGCAGGGTGTAGCTGCGATGCGGGTGATGGCGGCAGCAAACTGTGGGCAGCGCCATCTATGTCTTCTGTACGAGGGGCTGGTCATGTCTGTTTTGGAGTATGCAATGGCAATCCTGACTCTCAGCCGTAAGCAGATAGAAAGGATGGAAAGGATACAGAATGAAGCTATGCGCATTATTCTTGGATGTACAAGAGATACAGCATGCAGGGCGATGCGCTACCTTCTTGATTTTCCAACCATTGAAGACAGAATACAAGTTTGCAGAGCACGCGCCTACCTCAGAGTTAACGCAAACACACAACATCCACTGCATAGTGAAATTATGAAGGTGAAGGGCAGCAGGTTAAAAATAGGACGGTCATGGATGGGTCAAGCCGAAGACATTCTTCAACAGGTGTGTTCACTTGAGGACTTAGAACCTGGCGAGGAGTGAGTACAAGTGCCAACAGATTTCTGCACATCCTTTTCAGTTTGCATCCAACTAGATAGAAAATGCAGACAAGAAAATCCGGCTGCTGTGGAGGCTGAAGTACAAGCGTTGATTTTCGAGAATTCGCTAGACGGTGATGCTGTCATCTACACAGATGGGTCGGTCATCCGACATGTGAGAAGCTCATGGGCCTTTACGGCTCGGGCCGGAGGGAGAATTGTGAAGGAGGACTCTGGTGCTTTCACTGAAACCACAAGTAGCCTGACTATGGAAGTCATGGCAGTAAGTAAAGCAATAACATGGCTCGAGACACAGACATTCACTAGGGCATGTTTCCTTAGCGACTCAATGAACATGATCAAGAGGATAGAGGAGGGGTCGATCTGAAGAAAATGGTTGCTGCCTTTGGAGCGGTCTTGGCTGGCAAAGATTAGTTTCATCTTCGTGCCAGGGCATGCGGGAGTACAAGGAAATGAGCGGGCTGACAAGCTCGCAGGTGAGGCTACGGTGGAGGGCGGACGCGCCATGGACCAGGCTGACATTCTGAATGCTCTACGAGAAGTAAGACTTTTGCATGAACCAAGTGATGACTGTGAATCTACAACCATGGCCAGACTGCGAGAACAGCAAATTAAAAGAGGTGTGGCCAAACAAGAACACTACGCAGGAAGCCAAAGAAGATTGATATACCAACACAGAACTGGCGTCGTTAGCCGCTACACGCTGCAGGATTTGCTGAGGAGGGGATCCGAGCACTTATGGACTGAATGGTTTGATGTGCAATGAGGATGATCTTTCGACTAACTAACTAACTAACTAACACTCTGCCTCGCTATAAGAAGCAGTACGGTAGAACAAAGACAGATCATAAGCAGACTGCGGAAGAAATCATCTTTCAGTTATAGAACAGTTCACAGTAAAACAGAAGATGAAAGAAGTCACCACAAAATACAAAGTCACATCTAGTCACATCTAGCATGACTTAAAATAGTGACGGAAATGTTGGACAGGTATGATGTTGGTGTCAGGTTGGACATATTGTGTCGATGACATGACTTAAAATAGTGACAGAAATGTTGGACAGGTACGATGCTAGTGTCAGCTTGGACATGTATGATGTTGGTGTCGGGTTGCACACATTGTGCCGATGGACATTGTGCCGATGGACATTGTGCCGATGGCAGTGGGTGGTGAATGAGCGAACAGCAGATAGCAATGACTGACAGTTGATGTGGACAGTGTTCAATGACTAACACTCCGACAGTTGATGTGGACAGTGTTCAATGACTGGCACTGCCACAGTTGATGTGGAGAGTATTGTAAATGAGAGCACAGACTTGCATGCATAGAGACTTGATAGAGACTTGATGTAGACTTGATAGAGACTTGATGTAGACTATAGACCAGATTTTGTGGAACATTGCTGTATTCAGGTCAACACAGAGCGGTTTGAGACACAGGTCCGAGGGGTCAACCACACAGAGGGAGGCTGGCCCAAGGATGTCAACCCTGGTGAGGTGGAGCAGGTCACCCGCTACAGGAAGAAAGTGGAGAAAGATGAAGGCTATATCAGTGCCATCCAGGAACTGGGCACGGTAGGCCTTCCCTGTGACTGTCTTGTCTGTGTCCTCATCTTCAATGTTTATGTGTGCCGCTGTGTGTGTGTGTGTTTGTCTATGTATCATAGAGCATTGTACAACATACATTATCATAGACTCAACTCTATTACTTTTCTGTCTGTCTGTACAGATCATAGAGCATTGTACAACATTCACTACCATAGATTCCACTCTATCATCTGTCTGTCTGTCTGTCTGTCTGTCTGTACAGATCATGGAACAGTGTACTACAAACAATGTCATAGATTTGTCTCCACCACATGTGTGTGTATGTGTGTGCCTGTACAGATCATGGAACAGTGTACTACAAACAATGCCATAGATTTGTCTCTACCACATGTGTGTGTATGTGTGTGTACATGTGTGTGTACATGTGTATCTGTACAGGTCATGGAACACTGCATCAAACAGAACAACGCCGTAGACATCTATGAGGACTACTTTGAGGACACTGACACAGAGGACTTGACCGAAGGTGCTTCTGCTAAAACCATCAATGTGTTCAGGTGTGTAGCGACTCACTCTGTCTTGCACTCTATATCTCGCACTCTATGTCTTTCACTCTAAGTCTCACACTCGGAGTCCCTCCAGCCTCAGCTGTAACCATGTTTGATGAGTGGATCCATGTCCCAACTGTAACCATGTTTGATGAGTGTGTCCATGCCTCTGTAATGGCATATAATAGTTGACAGGGCAGGCATTTGTAATCATATCACCTAGACAAACAGACTTGATCACACAAACTTGATCACACAGACTTGATCACACAAACTTGATCACACAAACTTGATCACACAGATCAGAACTTATACAGACTTGATCACCCAGACAACAGTTTATACAGACTTGATCACTCAGACCAGACTTATAAAGACTTGATCATACAGACTTGATCATACAAACGTAATCATACAAATTAGAGCTTATACAAACTTGATCATACAGGCTTGAGTACAAACTTGATCATGCAGACTTGATTATACAGACTTGATTGTACAGATTAGAGCTTATACAAAATTGATAGCACACCAGAACTTATATAGACATGATCATACAGACTAGAGTTAATACAGATATGATCATACAGACTAGAGTTAATACATATATGATCATACAGACTAGAGTTTATACATATATGATCATGCAGACTTGATTATACAGACTTGATTGTACAGATTAGAGCTTATACAGAATTGATAGCACACCAGAACTTATATAGACATGATCATACAGACTAGAGTTAATACAGATATGATCATACAGACTAGAGTTAATACATATATGATCATACAGACTAGAGTTTATACATATATGATCATGCAGACTTGATTATACAGACTTGATTGTACAGATTAGAGCTTATACAGAATTGATAGCACACCAGAACTTATATAGACATGATCATACAGACTAGAGTTAATACAGATATGATCATAGACTAGAGCTTATACAGATTTGATCATACAGACTAGAGCTTTTACAGACTTGATCATACAGACTAGAGCTTTTACAGACTTGATCATACAGACTAGAGCTTTTACAGACTTGATCATACAGACTAGAGCTTATAGAGATTTGATCATACAGACCAGAGCTTATACAGACTTGATCATACAGACTATATTGTATACAGGCTTGATTGTACATAGTCAATCACACTCAGTCATACAAACTGGATTATATAAACTCAGTCAAAGAGACTTGATCATGCAGATTTGATCATACTGTTCAGGCTGTGCTGGCAATGTCCCTGTGTGACAGTCAATGTCCCTGTGTGACAGTCAATGTCCCTGTGTGACAGTCAGTGTCCCTGTGTGACAGTCAATGTCCCTGTGTGACAGTCAATGTCCCTGTGTGACAGTCAATGTCCCTGTGTGACAGTCAATGTCCCTGTGTGACAGTCAATGTCCCTGTGTGACAGTCAATGTCCCTGTGTGACAGACAGTGTCCCTGTGTGACAGTCAATGTACCTGTGTGACAGACAATGTCCCTGTGTGACAGACAATGTACCTGTGTGACAGACAATGTCCCTGTGTGACTGTCAATGTCCCTGTGTGACAGACAATGTCCCTGTGTGACTGGCAATGTCCCTGTGTGACAGACAATGTCCCTGTATGACATTCAATGTCCCCATGTGACAGTCAATGTCCCCATGTGACAGTCAATGTCCCTGTGTGACAGTCAAGGTCCCTGTGTGACAGTCAAGGTCCCTGTGTGACAGTCTAGGTCCCTGTGTGACAGACAATGTCCCTGTGTGACAGTCAATGACCCTGTGTGACTGGCAATGTCCCTGTGTGACTGGCAATGTCCCTGTGTGACTGGCAATGTCCCTGTGTGACAGTCAAGGTCCCTGTGTGACAGTCAAGGTCCATGTGTGACAGACAATGTCCCTGTGTGACAGTCAATGACCCTGTGTGACTGGCAATGTCCCTGTGTGACTGGCAATGTCCCTGTGTGACAGTCAATGTCCCTTTGTGACTGTCAGTGTCCCTGTGTGACAGTCAAGGTCCCTGTGTGACTCAGTGTCCCTGTGTGACTGTCAGTGTCCCTGTGTGACTGTCAATGTCCTTGTGTGACTGACAGTGTCCCTGTGTGACAGACAGTGTCCCTGTGTGACTGGCAATGTCCCTGTGTGACAGTCAATGTCCCTGTGTGACTGTCAGTGTCCCTGTGTGACAGTCAAGGTCCCTGTGTGACTGTCAGTGTCCCTGTGTGACAGTCAATGTCCCTGTGTGACTGTCAATGTCCCTGTGTGACTGTCAGTGTCCCTGTGTGACTGTCAATGTCCCTGTGTGACTGACAGTGTCCCTGTGTGACAGACAATGTACCTGTGTGACTGACAGTGTCCCTGTGTGACAGACAGTGTCCCTGTGTGACTGACAGTGTCCCTGTGTGACAGACAATGTCCCTGTGTGACAGACAATGTCCCTGTGTGACAGACAGTGTCCCTGTGTGACAGACAATGTCCCTGTGTGACAGTCAATGTCCCTGTGTGACAGTCAATGTCCCTGTGTGACAGACAGTGTCCCTGTGTGACTGTCAGTGTCCCTGTGTGACAGACAGTGTCCCTGTGTGACAGACAGTGTCCCTGTGTGACAGACAGTGTCCCTGTGTGACAGACAGTGTCCCTGTGTGACAGTCAATGTCCCTGTGTGACAGTCAATGTCCCTGTGTGACAGACATTGTCCCTGTGTGACTGTCAATGTCCCTGTGTGACAGACAGTGTCCCTGTGTGACAGTCAATGTCCCTGTGTGACAGACAATGTCCCTGTGTGACAGTCAATGTCCCTGTGTGACAGACAATGTCCCTGTGTGACAGTCAATGTCCCTGTGTGACAGACAATGTCCCTGTATGACATTCAATGTCCCCATGTGACAGTCAATGTCCCCGTGTGACAGTCAATGTCCCTGTGTGACAGTCAAGGTCCCTGTGTGACAGTCAAGGTCCCTGTGTGACAGTCAAGGTCCCTGTGTGACAGTCAATGTCCCTGTGTGACAGACAATGTCCCTGTGTGACAGTCAATGACCCTGTGTGACAGTCAAGGTCCCTGTGTGACAGTCAAGGTCCCTGTGTGACAGTCAAGGTCCCTGTGTGACAGACAATGTCCCTGTGTGACAGTCAATGTCCCTGTGTGACAGACAATGTCCCTGTGTGACAGACAATGTCACTGTGTGACAGACAATGTCCCTGTGTGACAGTCAAGGTCCCTGTAGGACAGTCAAGGTCCCTGTAGGACAGTCAAGGTCCTTGTGTAACATTGAATGTCTCTGCATGATAGTTTGCCACAGTTTGGTACACTACACACAACTATAACTGTGGACACTTCATTCCCTGTAGTGATGGTAGTCATGGATGATTATTGGTACAATACACACGACTATAACTGTGGACACTGCACTCCCTGTAGTGATGGTAGTCATGGATGATTGTTGGTACAATACACACGACTATAACTGTGGACACTCCACTCCCTGTAGTGATGGTAGTCATGGATGATTGTTGGTACAATACACACGACTATAACTGTGGACACTTCATTCCCTGTAGTGATGGTAGTCATGGATGATTGTTGGTACAATACACACGACTATAACTGTGGACACTCCACTCCCTGTAGTGATGATAGTCATGGATGATTGTTGGTGCCAGTTGTGAACTTTCAATCCTCCAGAGATCCCAATGAAGTCAAGCGAACAGCCACCTACATATCCTGGTACCCGGATGGTCCCAGGAAACTGGCTGTGGCCTACTGTAATCTGCGGTTTCAGAGTTCTCTGCCTGGGACAAGCATGGACTCCTACATTTGGGATGTTGGTATGCGCTGTTAGTTCAGATGTCTCATTAGGAGTCTTACATGTCTAGTCAGGTGTCTTATATTTCTAGTCATGTGTCTTACATGTCTAGTCAGGTGTCTTATATTTCTAGTCAGGTGTCTTACATGTCTAGTCAGGTGTCTTATATTTCTAGTCAGGTGTCTTATATTTCTAGTCAGGTGTCTTACATGTCTAGTCAGGTGTCTTATATTTCTAGTCAGGTGTCTTATATTTCTAGTCAGGTGTCTTACATGTCTAGTCAGGTGTCTTATATTTCTAGTCAGTTGTCTTATATTTCTAGTCAGGTGTCTTACATGTCATCAGGTGTCTTATATTTCTAGTCAGGTGTCTTATATTTCTAGTCAGGTGTCTTATATTTCTAGTCAGGTGTTTTATATTTCTAGTCAGGTGTCTTATATTTCTGGTCATGTGTCTTATATTTCTAGTCAGGTGTCTTATATTTCTAGTCAGGTGTCTTATATTTCTAGTCAGGTGTCTTATATTTCTAGTCAGGTGTTTTATATTTCTAGTCAGGTGTTTTATATTTCTAGTCAGGTGTCTTACATGTCTAGTCAGGTGTTTTATATTTCTAGTCGGGTGTTTTATATTTCTAGTCATGTGTCTTATATTTCTGGTCAGGTGTTTTATATTTCTAGTCAGGTGTTTTATATTTCTAGTCAGGTGTCTTATATTTCTGGTCATGTGTCTTACATGTCTAGTCAGGTGTCTTATATTTCTAGTCAGGTGTCTTATATTTCTGGTCAGGTGTTTTATATTTCTAGTCAGGTGTTTTATATTTCTAGTCAGGTGTCTTATATTTCTGGTCATGTGTCTTACATGTCTAGTCAGGTGTCTTATATTTCTAGTCAGGTGTCTTATATTTCTAGTCAGGTGTCGTATATTTCTGGTCATGTGTCTTACATGTCTAGTCAGGTGTCTTATATTTCTAGTCAGGTGTCTTATATTTCTGGTCATGTGTTTTATATTTCTAGTCAGGTGTCTTATATTTCTAGTCAGGTGTCTTACATTTCTAGTCAGGTGTCTTACATGTCTAGTCAGGTGTCTTATATTTCTAGTCAGGTGTCTTACATGTCTGGTCATGTGTCTTACATGTCTAGTCAGGTGTCTTATATTTCTTGTCATGTGTCTTACATGTCTAGTCAGGTGTTTTATATTTCTAGTCAGGTGTCTTATATTTCTAGTCAGGTGTCTTATATTTCTGGTCATGTGTCTTACATGTCTAGTCAGGTGTTTTATATTTCTAGTCAGGTGTCTTACATTTCTGGTCATGTGTCTTACATGTCTAGTCAGGTGTTTTATATTTCTAGTCAGGTGTCTTATATTTCTGGTCAGGTGTCTTATATTTCTAGTCAGGTGTCTTATATTTCTGGTCATGTGTCTTATATTTCTAGTCAGGTGTCTTACATGTCTAGTCAGGTGTCTTATATTTCTAGTCAGGTGTCTTATATTTCTGGTCATGTGTCTTACGTGTCTCGTCAGGTGTTTTATATTTCTAGTCAGGTGTCTTATATTTCTGGTCATGTGTCTTACATTTCTGGTCAGGTGTCTTATATTTCTGGTCAGGTGTCTTATATTTCTGGTCATGTGTCTTACATGTCTAGTCAGGTGTTTTATATTTCTAGTCAGGTGTCTTATATTTCTGGTCATGTATCTTACATGTCTAGTCATGTGTCTTACATGTCTAGTCATGTGTTTTATATTTCTAGTCAGGTGTCTTACATTTCTGGTCATGTGTCTTACATGTCTAGTCAGGTGTTTTATATTTCTAGTCAGGTGTCTTATATTTCTGGTCATGTGTCTTACATGTCTAGTCAGGTGTCTTATATTTCTAGTCAGGTGTCTTATATTTCTGGTCATGTGTCTTACATGTCTAGTCAGGTGTCTTATATTTCTAGTCAGGTGTCTTATATTTCTAGTCAGGTGTCTTATATTTCTAGTCAGGTGTCTTATATTTCTAGTCAGGTGTCTTATATTTCTAGTCAGGTGTCTTATATTTCTAGTCAGGTGTTTTATATTTCTAGTCAGGTGTCTTATATTTCTAGTCATGTGTCTTACATGTCTAGTCAGGTGTCTTATATTTCTAGTCAGGTGTCTTATATTTCTAGTCAGGTCTCTTATATTTCTAGTCATGTGTCTTACATGTCTAGTCAGGTGTCTTACATGTCTAGTCAGGTGTCTTACATGTCTAGTCAGGTGTCTTACATGTCTAGTCAGGTGTCTTATATTTCTAGTCAGGTGTCTTACATGTCTAGTCAGGTGTCTTACATGTCTAGTCAGGTGTCTTATATTTCTAGTCATGTGTCTTACATGTCTAGTCAGGTGTCTTACATGTCTAGTCAGGTGTCTTATATTTCTAGTCATGTGTCTTACATGTCTAGTCAGGTGTCTTATATTTCTAGTCAGGTGTCTTATATTTGTCACACAGGTGTCTTATATTTGTTACACAGGTCACATTTGTCAGTCAGGTGCCATATATATTATACGGAGCTGATCCACGACTCTCGTGATTGAGTGAGATGGCAGAACATGACCGACCACGCTTATTGGCATGGCACATGATGGATGGATGGTCTTATATTTCTAGTCAGGCTTCTTATATTTATAGTCAGGTGTCTTACTCATCTAGTCAGGTGTCTTTTATTTCTAGTCATGTGCCTTAAATGTCTACTCATGTGTCTTATATGTCTAGTCATGTGTCTTACATGTTTAGTCAGGTGTCTTACATGTATAGTCATGTGTTTTACATGTTTAGTCAGGCGTCTTACATGTCTAGTCAGGTGACTTACATGTCTAGTCAGGTGTCTTGTATTTCTAGTCATGTGTCTTATATTTCTAGTCATGTGTCTTACATGTTTAGTCAGGTGTCTTACATGTTTAGTCAGGTGTCTTATATTTCTGGTCATGTGTCTTATATTTCTAGTAATGTGTCTTATATTTCTAGTCAGGTGTCTTATATTTCTAGTCAGGTGTCTTATATGTTGCTCTAAGACATGTTGTTGCTCTAAGACATGTTGTTGCTCTAAGACATGTTGTTGCTCTAAGACATGTTGTTGCTCTAAGACATGTTGTTGCTCTAAGACATGTTGTTGCTCTAAGACATGTTGTTGCTCTAAGACATGTTGTTGCTCTAAGACATGTTGTTGCTCTAAGACATGTTGTTGCTCTAAGACATGTTGTTGCAGTAAGACATGTTGGTGCACTAAGACATGTTGTTGCTCTAAGACATGTTGTTGCACTAAGACATGTTGTTGCTCTAAGACATGCTGGTGCACTAAGACATGTTGCTCTAAGACATGTTGTTGCTCTAAGATATGTTGTTGCTCTAAGAAATGTTGTTGCTCTAAGACATGTTGTTGCACTAAGACATGCTGGTGCACTAAGACATGTTGGTGCACTAAGATATGTTGTTGCTCTAAGAAATGTTGTTGCTCTAAGACATGTTGTTGCACTAAGACATGTTGGTGCACTAAGAAATGTTGTTGCACTAAGACATGTTGTTGCACTAAGACATGTTGTTGCTCTAAGACATGCTGGTGCACTAAGACATGTTGTTGCTCTAAGATATGTTGTTGCTCTAAGAAATGTTGTTGCTCTAAGACATGTTGTTGCTCTAAGACATGTTGTTGCTCTAAGACATGTTGCTCTAAGGCATGTTGTTGCACTAAGATATGTTGTTGCTCTAAGATATGTTGTTGCTCTAAGACATGTTGGTGCACTAAGATATGTTGTTGCTCTAAGACATGTTGGTGCACTAAGACATGTTGTTGCTCTAAGACATGTTGGTGCACTAAGACATGTTGTTGCTCTAAGACATGTTGGTGCACTAAGATATGTTGTTGTTCTAAGACATGTTGCAGTAAGACATGTTGGTGCACTAAGACATGTTGTTGCTCTAAGACATGTTGCTCTAAGACATGTTGTTGCTCTAAGACATGTTGGTGCACTAAGACATGTTGTTGCTCTAAGACATGTTGTTGCACTAAGACATGTTGTTGCTCTAAGACATGTTGTTGCTCTAAGACATGTTGTTGCTCTAAGACATGTTGTTGCTCTAAGACATGTTGTTGCTCTAAGACATGTTGTTGCTCTAAGGCATGTTGTTGCACTAAGATATGTTGTTGCTCTAAGACATGTTGTTGCTCTAAAACATGTTGTTGCTCTAAAACATGTTGTTGCTCTAAGACATGTTGTTGCTCTAAGACATGTTGTTGCTCTAAGACATGTTGCTCTAAGACATGTTGCACTAAGACATGTTGGTGCACTAAGACATGTTGTTGCTCTAAGACAAGTTGGTGCACTAAGACATGTTGTTGCTCTAAGGTATGTTGTTGCTCTAAGACATGTTGTTGCTCTAAGACATGTTGCTCTAAGACATGTTATTGTACTAAGACATGTTGGTGCACTAAGACATGTTGTTGCTCTAAAACATGTTGGTGCACTAAGACATGTTGGTGCACTAAGACATGTTGTTGCTCTAAGACATGTTCTACAACATGTTGTTCTAAGACATGTTGTTCTACGACATGTTGTTGTTCTAAGACATGTTGTTGTTTTAATACATGTTGTTGCTCTCAGACATGTTATTGTTCTAAGACATGTTATTGTTCTAAGACATGTTGTTTCTACCCTCACAGAAAACCCCAATAAAGCAGAGATGATCATCAAGCCCGTGTCTCCTCTGGTGTGCCTTGAGTACAACCCAAAGGATTCTCACATTCTGATTGGAGGTTGCTACAATGGACAGATAGGTGAGGGAGACACTTTGCTTCATCAGCTGAACTAATATCACCAGTCCACGGTTACATGACATCGGACACTTCAGTTGAACTAATATCACATGTCCACGGTTACATGACATCGGACACTTCAGTTGAACTAATATCACATGTCCACTGTTACATGACATCAGACACTTCAGTTGAACTAATATCACATGTCCACTGTTACATGACATCGGACACTTCAGTTGAACTAATATCACATGTCCACTGTTACATGACATCGGACACTTCAGCTGAACTAATATCACATGTCCACTGTTACATGACATCGGACACTTCAGTTGAACTAATATCACATGTCCACTGTTACATGACATCGGACACTTCAGTTGAACTAATATCACATGTCCACTGTTACATGACATCGGACACTTCAGCTGAACTAATATCACATGTCCACTGTTACATGACATCAGACACTTCAGTTAAACTAATATCACATGTCCACTGTTACATGACATCGGACACTAAAGTTGAACTAATATCACATATCCACTCTTACATGACATCGGACACTTCAGCTGAACTAATATCACATGTCCACTGTTACATGACATCAGACACTTCAGTTGAACTAATATCACATGTCCACTCTTATATGACATCGGACACTAAAGTTGAACTAATATCACATGTCCACTGTTACATGACATCGGACACTAAAGTTGAACTAATATCACATGTCCACGGTTACATGACATCGGACACTAAAGTTGAACTAATATCACATGTCCACTGTTACATGACATCGGACACATCAGTTGAACTAATATCTCATGTCCACGGTTACATGACATTGGACACCTCAGTTCTGTTTGCTTTTCACAAAGCTTTCATTATTATCGTGCACAAAGCTATCATTATTAACATGCACAAAGCTATCATTAATGTGCACAAAGCTATCATTCATCATCATCATCATCTTCCACTTCTGCCGTCAAGCATCGTGGGGAGGAATAATTTGCGTTCCAGCGCCCGGTGGGCGGCACTGGATAGTGTCTTTCCGTGTGGTTGTACAATGTCTCTGATGTCGCCAATCCATTTTCTTCTTGGACGCCCTCGTGGTCTCGTCGCAGATGATCTTTGATGTAAGGCCAGTGATTGTAGCTGCTGATGTTGCATTCTAACGACATGGCCAAACCACTTGATCTTCTGTCTTTCAATAAATGTGGCACAAGGTGTTGATCCCACAGTCTGTCTGATAGTAGCATTTCTTACTTGGTCTCGGATTGTTAGGTTGGCAGCTCTCCTCAAGCATCTCATTTCACATGTGTTGATTTTGCGAAGGTGTAATTCGGATAAAGTCCAGGTTTGAGATTGGTAGTATAGGGTTGGTGTGAATATGCTGTGTATTATCTGTCGCTATCATTAACTTGCACAAATAGATTCAGGTGTGACGCGATGAAAGTAATCCCTGGATGTTCTCATGTCTGACAACCACATGTTGATCACTGGTGCCATCAGGCAACAGTAGACCTGTCTGACAACCACAAGCTGATCACTGGTGCCATCAGGCAACAATAGACCTGTCTGACAACCACAAGCTAATCACTGGTGCCATCAGGCAACACTAGACCTGTCTGACAACCACATGTTGATTAGTGGTGCCATCAGGCAACAGTAGACCAGTCTGACAACCACATGTTGATTAGTGGTGCCATCAGGCAACAATAGACCTGTCTGACAACCACATGTTGATCACTGGTGCTATCAGGCAACAATAGACCTGTCTGACAACCACATGTTGATCACTGGTGCCATCAGGCAACAATAGACCTGTCTGACAACCACATGTTGATCACTGGTGCCATCAGGCAACAATAGACCTGTCTGACAACCACATGTTGATTAGTGGTGCCATCAGGCAACAATAGACCTGTCTGACAACCACATGTTGATCACTGGTGCCATCAGGCAACAATAGACCTGTCTGACAACCACATGTTGATCACTGGTGCCATCAGGCAACAATAGACCTGTCTGACAACCACATGTTGATCACTGGTGCCATCAGGCAACAGTAGACCTGTCTGACAACCACAAGCTGATCACTGGTGCCATCAGGCAACAGTAGACCTGTCTGACAACCACATGTTGATCACTGGTGCCATCAGGCAACAGTAGACCAGTCTGACAACCACATGTTGATCACTGGTGCCATCAGGCAACAGTAGACCTGTCTGACAACCACATGTTGATCACTGGTGCCATCAGGCAACAGTAGACCTGTCTGACAATCACATGTTGATCACTGGTGCCATCAGGCAACAGTAGACCTGTCTGACAACCACATGTTGATCACTGGTGCCATCAGGCAACAGTAGACCTGACTGACAACCACATGTTGATCACTGGTGCCATCAGGCAACAATAGACCTGTCTGACAACCACATGTTGATCACTGGTGCCATCAGGCAACAGTAGACCTGTTCATGACCACATGTTGATCACTGGTGCCATCAGGCAACAATAGACCTGTTCACAACCACATGTTGATCACTGGTGCCATCAGGCAACAATAGACCTGTCTGACAACCACATGTTGATCACTGGTGCCATCAGGCAACAATAGACCTGTCTGACAACCACATGTTGATCACTGGTGCCATCAGGCAACAGTAGACCTGTTCACAACCACATGTTGATCACTGGTGCCATCAGGCAACAGTAGACCTGTTCACAACCACATGTTGATCACTGGTGCCATCAGGCAACAATAGACCTGTTCACAGCCACAAGCTGATCACTGGTGCCATCAGGCAACACTAGACCTGTCTGACAACCACATGTTGATCACTGGTGCCATCAGGCAACAGTAGACCTGTCTGACAACCACAAGCTGATCACTGGTGCCATCAGGCAACACTAGACCTGTCTGGCAACCACGTGTTGATCACTGATGTCATCAGGCAACAATAGACCTGTCTGACAACCACAAGCTGATCACTGGTGCCATCAGGCAACACTAGACCTGTCTGGCAACCACGTGTTGATCACTGATGTCATCAGGCAACAATAGACCTGTCTGACAACCACATGTTGATCACTGGTGCCATCAGGCAACATTAGACCTGTCTGACAACCACATGTTGATCACTGGTGCCATCAGGCAACACTAGGCCTGTCTGACAACCACGTGTTGATTACTGGTGCCATCAGGCAACATTAGACCTGTCTGACAACCACGTGTTGATCACTGATGCCATCAGGCAACAGTAGACCTGTCTGACAACCACATGTTGATCACTGGTGCCATCAGGCAACACTAGACCTGTCTGACAACCACGTGTTGATCACTGATGCGCTGGTTACTTATGGAGGAATGTGAGCTGGTCATTCAGAAAGCAATGGCAAACTGAAGTAAAATTTGCCAAGACATCAACAGCAACTGAAAAATCCTGGTGTTGACTGCAATGTCCTGTAAAGGATGTGAAAACAAAATCTGTATGTAGGTGTATAATCTCTCAATTTCAGTAGATATTCATTTGTGTATCTGTATGTGAGAGTACAATTTCCCAATGTCAATAGAAATTCATTAGTGTATCTGTATGTGGGAGTACAATCTTTCTATGTCAATAGATATTCATTTGTCTATCTTATTTGGGTGTACAGTCTCCCGGTATATAACAATATTCATTCATTAGTATACCTGTATTTGGGAGTACATTCTCCCAGTGTATGTCAATAGATATTCATTAGTGTATCTGTACCCAGAAGTTCCCAGCATGCATTAATTCCAAGATGTGTAACTAACAGCCTTCTGGGATACGAGAAAGAGTTCCCAGCCTATAGAACTGAGCCCAGTGGAGCAGTCACACAGAGAGCCCGCCTACAAGACTCTGTGGATCCAATCAAAAACTGGCACGGAGTGTTTCTCCACCTCCACGGATGGCCAGGTGTTGTGGTGGGACATCAGGAAGATGGGCGAACCCACAGACAGGATGTATCTGGACAAGAAACAGGAGTCCCACAATGCACAGGGAGCTTATTGTTTGGAATATGAACCAACACTGGTGAGCTGTCTGTGTGACAGAAGGTTCCTTGTTGTCTGTGTGACAGGAGGTTCCTTTTTGTCTGTGTGACAAGAGGTTCCTTGTTGTCTGTGTGACAAGAGGTTCCTTGTTGTCTGTGTGACAAGAGGTTCCTTGCTGTCTGTGTGACAAGAGGTTCCTTGTTGTCTGTGTGATAAGAAGTTCCTTGTTGTCTGTGTGACAAGAGGTTCCTTGTTGTCTGTGTGACAAGAGGTTCCTTGTCTACATATGTTGTCTGTGTGACAGAAGGTTCCTTGTTGTCTACATGTCTGTTGTCTGTGTGACAAGAGGTTCCTTGTTGTCTGTGTGACAAGAGATTCCTTGTTGTCTGTGTGACAAGAGGTTCCTTGTTGTCTGTGTGACAGGAGGTTCCTTGTTGTCTGTGTGACAGGAGGTTCCTTGTTGTCTGTGTGACAAGAGGTTCCTTGTTGTCTGTGTGACAGGAGGTTCCTTGTTGTCTGTGTGACATTAAGTTCCTTGTTGTCTGTGTGACAGGAAGTTCCTTGTCTGTATCACAGGAGGTTCCTTGACTATGACAGGAGGTTCCTTGTTGTATACATGTGTTGTTTTGTCTGTGTGACAGGAGATTCCTTGTCTGTTTGACAGGAGATTTGTTTTTGTCAAGAGATTCTTTTTTGTCTGTTTGACAGGAGATTCTTTGCTGTCTGTGTGACATGAGATTCCTTGTCTGTGTGACAGGAGCTTCCTTGTCTGTGTGACAGGAGATTTCCTTGTTGTCTGTGTAACAGGAGGTTCCTTGTTGTCTACATGCGTTGTCTGTGTGACAGGAGGTTCCTTGTTGTCTGTGTGACAGGAGCTTCCTTATCTGTGTGACAGAAAATTCCTTGTTGTCTTCGTTGTGTTGTCTGTATGACAGGAGATTCATTGTTGTCTACATGTGTGTTGTCTGTCTCTGTGGCGAAGTGGTCAAGCCGTTTGACTCGTGCTCTGAAGGTTGTGGGTTCGATTCTGGGCCGCACCATTCGGTTTACGAGTTAAATGTTTCGGAGACTCCTGTGGGTCATTGCTAAAAGCTACGGAGTTCGTGCTTTGTGCGACGCTTTCTGTGCTGCGGAAAGGGACCGAGCCATATGGGATAAAACCCGGTGCGATGAAGTCAACCCTGTCGACTTTTAAGCGACTTTTATGTCTGTTGTCTGTGTGACAGGAGATTCCTTGTTGTCTACATGTGTTGTGTTGTCTGTGTGACAGAAGATTCCTTGTCTGTGTGACAGGAGGTTCCTTGTTGCCCATGTGACAGGAGATTCCTTGTCTGTTTGACAGGTGGTTCCTTGTTGTCTATGTGACAGGTGGTTCCTTGTTGTCTATGTGACAGGAGGTTCCTTGTTGTCTGTGTGACAGGAGGTTCCTTGTTGTCTATGTGACAGGTGGTTCCTTGTTGTCTATGTGACAGGAGGTTCCTTGTTGTCTGTGTGACAGGATATTCGTTGTTGTCTACATGTGTTGTCTGTGTGACAGGAGGTTCCATGTTGTCTACATATGTCAATGAATGTAGACCGCATAGAGTCACATATCTAAGTTTAACATAAAATTATGTCCTGTCTAAGATTGTGCTAAGAGATTTATCTTGTCTAAGATTGTGCTAAAAGATTTATCTTGTCTAAGATTGTGCTATGAGATTGTCTAAGATTGTGCTAAGAGATTTTATCTTGTCTAAGATTGTGCTATGAGATTGTATCTTGTCTAAGATTGCGCTATGAGATTGTCTAAGATTGTGCTAAGAGATTTTATCTTGTCTAAGATTGTGCTATGAGATTTATCTTGTCTAAGATTGTGCTATGAGATTGTATCTTGTCTAAGATTGTGCTATGAGATTGTATCTTGACTAAGATTGTGCTATGAGATTGTATCTTGTCTAAGATTGTGCTAAGAGATTGTATCTTGTCTAAGATTGTGCTATGAGATTGTCTAAGATTGTGCTAAGAGATTGTATCTTGTCTAAGATTGTGCTATGAGATTGTATCTTGTCTAAGATTGTGCTATGAGATTGTATCTTGTCTAAGATTGTGCTATGAGATTGTCTAAGATTGTGCTAAGAGATTTTATCTTGTCTAAGATTGTGCTATGAGATTTATCTTGTCTAAGATTGTGCTATGAGATTGTATCTTGTCTAAGATTGTGCTATGAGATTGTCTAAGATTGTGCTAAGAGATTTTATCTTGTCTAAGATTGTGCTATGAGATTGTATCTTGTCTAAGATTGTGCTATGAGATTGTATCTTGTCTAAGATTGTGCTATGAGATTGTACCTTGTCTAAGATTGTGCTATGAGATTGTACCTTGCCTAAGATTGTGCTATGACATTGTATCTTGTCTAAGATTGTGCTATGAGATTGTATCTTGTTTAAGATTGTGCTATGAGATTGTATTTTGTCTAAGATTGTGCTATGAGATTTTATCTTGTCTAAGATTGTGCTATGAGATTGTATCTTGTTTAAGATTGTGCTATGAGATTGTATCTTGTCTAAGATTGTGCTATGACATTGTCTAAGATTGTGCTATGAGATTGTCTAAGATTGTGCTATGCGATTGTATCTTGTCTAAGATTGTGCTATGAGATTGTATCTTGTTTAAGATTGTGCTATGAGATTTACCTTGCCTAAGATTGTGCTATGACATTGTATCTTGTGTAAGATTGTGCTAAGAGATTGTATCTTGCCTAAGATTGTGCTATGAAATTGTATCTTGTCTAAGATTGTGCTATGAGATTTATCTTGTCTAAGATTGTGCTATGAGATTGTCTAAGATTGTGCTAAGAGATTTTATCTTGTCTAAGATTGTGCTATGAGATTGTATCTTGTCTAAGATTGTGCTATGAGATTGTACCTTGTCTAAGATTGTGCTAAGAGATTTTATCTTGTCTAAGATTGTGCTATGAGATTGTCTAAGATTGTGCTAAGAGATTTTATCTTGTCTAAGATTGTGCTATGAGATTTTATCTTGTCTAAGATTGTGCTATGAGATTGTCTAAGATTGTGCTAAGAGATTTTATCTTGTCTAAGATTGTGCTATGAGATTGTCTAAGATTGTGCTAAGAGATTTTATCTTGTCTAAGATTGTGCTATGAGATTGTCTAAGATTGTGCTAAGAGATTTTATCTTGTCTAAGATTGTGCTAAGAGATTGTCTAAGATTGTGCTAAGAGATTTTATCTTGTCTAAGATTGTGCTATGAGATTGTATCTTGTCTAAGATTGTGCTATGAGATTGTATCTCTTCTAAGATTGTGCTAAGAGATTTTATCTTGTCTAAGATTGTGCTATGAGATTGTATCTTGTCTAATATTGTGCTATGAGATTGTACCTTGCCTAAGATTGTGCTATGAGATTGTATCTTGTTTAAGATTGTGCTATGAGATTGTATCTTGTCTAAGATTGTGCTATGAGATTGTCTAAGATTGTGCTATGAGATTGTCTAAGATTGTGCTATGAGATTGTATCTTGTCTAAGATTGTGCTATGAGATTGTATCTTGTTTAAGATTGTGCTATGAGATTGTACCTTGCCTAAGATTGTGCTGACATTGTATCTTGTGTAAGATTGTGCTAAGAGATTGTATCTTGCCTAAGATTGTGCTATGAGATTGTATCTTGTCTAAGATTGTGCTATGAGATTTATCTTGTGTAAGATTGTGCTATGAGATTGTATCTTGTCTAAGATTGTGCTATGAGATTGTCTAAGATTGTGCTAAGAGATTTTATCTTGTCTAAGATTGTGCTATGAGATTGTATCTTGTCTAAGATTGTGCTATGAGATTGTACCTTGTCTAAGATTGTGCTAAGAGATTTTATCTTGTCTAAGATTGTGCTAAGAGATTTTATCTTGTCTAAGATTGTGCTATGAGATTGTCTAAGATTGTGCTAAGAGATTTTATCTTGTCTAAGATTGTGCTATGAAATTGTCTAAGATTGTGCTAAGAGATTTTATCTTGTCTAAGATTGTGCTATGAGATTGTATCTTGTCTAAGATTGTGCTATGAGATTGTATCTTTTCTAAGATTGTGCTAAGAGATTTTATCTTGTCTAAGATTGTGCTATGAGATTGTATCTTGTCTAAGATTGTGCTATGAGATTGTACCTTGTCTAAGATTGTGCTAAGAGATTGTATCTTGTCTAAGATTGTGCTATGAGATTGTGAGCTTGTCTAAGATTGTGCTATGAGATTGTATCTTGTCTAAGATTGTGCTACAAGATTGTCTAAGATTGTGCTATGAGATTGTATCTTGTCTAAGATTGTGCTATGAGATTGTATCTTGTCTAAGATTGTGCTATGAGATTGTATCTTGTCTAAGATTGTGCTATGAGATTGTATCTTGTCTAAGATTGTGCTATGAGATTGTCTAAGATTGTGTTAAGAGATTTTATCTTGTCTAAGATTGTGCTATGAGATTGTATCTTGTCTAAGATTGTGCTATGAGATTGTATCTTGTCTAAGATTGTGCTATGAGATTGTCTAAGATTGTGCTAAGAGATTTTATCTTGTGTAAGATTGTGCTATGAGATTGTATCTTGTCTAAGATTGTGCTATGAGATTGTATCTTGTCTAAGATTGTGCTATGAGATTGTATCTTGTCTAAGATTGTGCTATGAGATTGTATCTTGTCTAAGATTGTGCTATGAGATTGTCTAAGATTGTGCTAAGAGATTGTATCTTGTCTAAGATTGTGCTATGAGATTGTATCTTGTCTAAGATTGTGCTATGAGATTGTATCTTGTCTAAGATTGTGCTATGAGATTGTATCTTGTCTAAGATTGTGCTATGATATTGTATTGTGTCTAAGATTGTGTTATGAGATTGTCTAAGATTGTGCTAAGAGATTTTATCTTGTCTAAGATTGTGCTATGAGATTGTATCTTGTCTAAGATTGTGCTATGAGATTTATACTGTCTAAAACTGTGTCAGGACATGTTAATGTCTGTACTAATGGGCACACTGAACAACTTATACAGTACCGTTCTAATGCCACACTTTAGATGTAGGATGGGAGCAGGTATAAGTGTCAAGTACAGAACCGTTCTAATGCCACACTTTAGATGTAGGATGGGAGCAGGTATAAGTGTCAAGCACAGTACCGTTCTAATACCACACTTTAGATGTAGGATGGGAGCAGGTATAAGTGTCGAGTACAGAACCGTTCTAATGCCACACTTTAGATGTAGGATGGGAGCAGGTATAAGTGTCAAGTACAGTACCATTCTAATGCCACACATTAGATGTAGGATGGGAGCAGGTATAAGTGTCAAGTACAGTACCATTCTAATGCCACACATTAGATGTAGGATTGGAGCAGGTATAAGTGTCAGGTACAGAACCGTTCTAATGCCACACATTAGATGTAGGATGGGAGCAGGTATAAGTATCAAGTACAGAACCATTCTAATGCCACACTTTAGATGTAGGAGCCAGTTGCTCAGAAAGCAATGGCAAATTATTGAGCGTAGTCTTGCCAAGAAATCAACAATCAGCTGAAAGATGCTGATGTTGACAGCGACGTCCTGTAAAAAGGATATGCCAAAAAAAAAAGAAATTGGTTATGTAAGACACTGTTCACACATCTTCATTGTCTTGTGTTGATCATCTCAAGAAGGCCATATATTCACCTGGTATTTGGTTATGTATGACACTGATCACACATCTTCATTGTCTTATGTTGATAATCTCTTGCTGGCAGCCAACCAAATTCATGGCCGGGACCGAGCAAGGAAGCATCATCTCCTGCAACCGTAAAGCCAAGACTCCCATGGACAAGATAGCGGCCATCTACACAGGCCACACAGGCCCGGTGTATTCCATACAGCGGAATCCACACTTCACCAAAAACTTCCTCAGCGTGGGTGACTGGACTGCCAGGGTAGGTTATTCCGTGTCAGCACTCACCATCTTGGTACGGTTGTAATCATGATATTAGTGGTGTAACATGTTGAGATCAGTTGCTTTACAAACGTCATGTTTCTTAGGGTCAATAATTGTATAAATGGCATGCTTCTTAGAGTCAGTAATTGTATAAATGTCATTTTTCTTAGGGTCAGTTATTTTATAAATGTCATATTTCTTAGGGTCAGTTATTTTATAAATGTCTTGTTTCTTAGGATCAGTTATTATATAAATGTCATGTTTTTTTAGGGTCAGTTATTGTATAAATGTCATGTTTCTTAGGGTCAGTTATTGTATAAACGTCATGTTTTTTAGGGTCAGTTATTTTATACATGTCATATTTCTTAGGGTCAGTAATTTTATAAATGTCATGTTTCTTAGGGTCAGTTATTTTATAAATATCATATGTCCTAGGGTCAGTTATTTTGTAAATGTCATATTTCTTAGGATCAATTAGTTTATAAATATCATGTTTCTTAGTGTCAGTTATTTTATAAATCTCATGTTTCTTATTGTCAATTATTTTATAAATGTCATGTTTCTTAGTATCAGTTATTTTATAAATGTCATATTTCTTAGAGTCAGTTATTTTATAAATGTCATGTTTTTTAGGGTCAGTTATTTGATAAATGTCATGTTTCTTAGTATCAGTTATTTTATAAATGTCATATTTCTTAGGGTCAGTTATTTTATAAATGTCATGTTTCATAGGGTCAGTTATTTGATAAATGTCATGTTTCTTAGGGTCAGTTATTTTATAAATGTCTTGTTTCTTATGGTAAGCTAGCAATGTAGAGTAGGTTATCTTGATGGGGTAAGTTAGTGTTTGCTGACACAGGTTAGTTTTGCTGGGGTAGTTTTGCTTTCTTAGTTAAGTTACTTTGCTAGGATAGCTTGCTAGAAAAAGATTGCTTGCTAGGATCAGATTGCTTACTAGGGTAAGATTGCTTGCTAAGATAAGATAGCTTCAGACCGGCTGTTTGTCTTGCCAACTACTGACTCCGTCATCTCCACAATTTCTATTTATCCTTTATGTTTAACATTCTGCCCTTATGACTTACATTATGGCACTGTAGCATATCTGCCCTTATGACTTACATTCTGGCGCTGTAGCATATCTGCCCTTTTGACTGACAGAAGTGGGGGTGCCCTCGCCAAGTTAAATGTACTATCATTGGCGAGCAAGCCCAGTTTGTCAGAAATTGACCCGGGACAAAATCTGTATGGCTAAAATAAAGATTAAGTCCATGAATATCCAAGAGTACAGGTGTAAATGGCTCATTAAACAAAGGTGAAATTAGCTGGTCTTGGTATCTCCCAAAGAGTGGGAAGGAGAAGGTTAGATGTCTAGGTTTAAGTCTGCAAATAGACTACTAGATAGTGCAGGTTTTTCCCCCTGACAAGTTTCCTCTCCCTGGTGTGTAATTATCCCCCACCAATGTGTACACACACATGCACAATTACGCATGTGCATGCGCGCGCAACACACACACACATGTATGCACAATTTGAAAATAACAGATAACTGAGTTTAAAACAAACTACAATCATTTTTATTGTCTATCATTAATAATTGAACATATGATGGTTATCAAGATGATCATAGTGAAACTATGGAGGTTTATGCAATACAACAATCACATATGTGTAGTGATGAAAAGCAAGTACATAACTCTAAAGTTACTTGTATCCTGTCTGGATCTGTGGCCAGGTTACAGGTGAGATACACACAGCAGGTCGGTATTCGGAACGGCGTTCCATCCTGATGCCACCTGGTTCCTCATTGTCACTGCACAGGAAACCTGGGCTCCTGTTGAGTGCTTGGAAGGCATAATCAAGAATGTGTATTATCTAGTTCTACATCAGTACAATCCTAGGTAATACATACAATCTGTCACCCCCATATACACACTCACATTGAACAGTCTGGTAATGTCTATCTTATGGCTTTATTGCATTCACTCTCCTCTTTCTCCCTCTATATCTCTCTCCTACTGTCTATTCGGGGAGTACTTTTCCATCATCTAACAGGCCTGTCGTTATTACATCTACTGCCATCCCTTGTAACGTCCCATCCTGAGGAATGAAATGTCCTAAGTCCATGTCACTAATTCAGACACCAGATTCTTTGTAGCCACTCCATTCAAAATTTGGTTTAGCAGATCAAAGGGTCAGTTGTGGTATCATAAGAGTATCTGATCTCCGGGCTTAAGTGCCATGATCAGTCTCTGTGATAGGCCTCAGTGAGTTACAATGAACGCTCATTCACCACGCACTGGAAGGGCTAAGCGCAACATATACCCGATACTGATTGTGGGTAATGTCTGCACCACAACACCTCTGCTTCAAACACAATCAATAGACAATATGCTCATGCACGCTTTGCATAAGAATGAAATAGCATAACACCAAATTCCTCCTGGTGAGTTACCATATACAATTTGCATCTCAAACATCAAATAACCAATATACATGTCAACCGCTAAGTATACAAATTCACAATAGGCATATAATGATATTCCTATTAAAGGGATAATGATGATAGAAAACATATCTCATGGAGACTGTCTGTGATGATAGAAAACATATCTCAGGGAGACTGTCTGTGATGATAGAAAATGTACTGAAGCCTCCTTTATGTGGGTGGGGATGTGTGTACATGCATTCATGTGTTGTGTGTGTATTATTTTCTTGAATTTTGTTTTCTCATATGTTCTGTGATGTGTAGAGTGACTTGAACTTTGATCTCTCCATCAGATCTGGTCTGAGGACATCAGGGAATCCTCCATCATGTGGTCAAAGTAAGTTCAGTCAGCACCAGATGTTGACCTTCACAGACAACATTTGACATCTAGATAAAATATTGACCTTCACAGACAGCATTTGACATCTAGATAAAATGTTGACCTTCACAAACAGCATTTGACATATAGATAAAATGTTAACCTTCACAGATAGCATTTAGTAACTAGATGAATTGTTGACTTTCACAGATGGCATTTGCCATCTAGATGAAATGTTGACTTTTCATAAATAGAACTATTGTCTAAATTAAATTTTGATTTTTTTAAATGACTAGAACTAAATGTCTATATTAAAGTTGACTTTTTATTGATAGAACTAAATGTATAGATTACATGTTATCTTTTCATAAATAGAACTTAATTTCTAGATTAAATGGCTTTTCACAAAGAGTACAAAATGTCTAGATTAAATGTTGACTTTTCACAAATAGTATGAAATGTCTAGATTAAATGTTGACTTTTCACAAATAGTATGAAATGTCTAGATTAAATGTTGACTTTTCAGAAATAGTACGAAATGTCTAGATTAAATGTTGAAATTTCATAAATAGTACAAAATGTCTAGATTAAATGTTGACTTTTCACAAACAGTACAAAATGTCTAGATTAAATGTCCACTTTTCGCAAATAGTATGAAATGTCTAGATTAATGTTGACATTTAACAAACAGTACAAAATGTTTAGATTAAATATTGACTTTTCACAAATAGTACAAAATGTCTAGATGAAATGTTGACTTTTCATTAATAGAACTATTGTCTAAATTAAATTTTGATTTTTTTTAATGAATAGAACTAAATGTCTATATTAAAGTTGACTTTTTATTGACAGAACTAAATGTATAGATTAAATGTTATCTTTTCATAAATAGAACTAAATTTATAGATTAAATGGCTTTTCACAGACAGAACTAAATGTCTAGATTAAATGTTGACATCTCACAAATAATACAAAATGTCTAGATTAAATGTTGACTTTTCACAAACAGTACAAAATGTCTAGATTAAATGTTGACATTTCACAAGTAGTACGAAATGTCTAGATTAAATGTTGACTTTTCACAAATAGTACTACATGTCTAGATTGAATGTTGACTTTTCACAAATAGTACTAAATGTCTAGATTAAATGTTGACTTTTCACAAACAGTACAAAATGTCTAGATTAAATGTTGACTTTTCACAAATAGTAAAAAAATGTCTAGATTAAATGTTGACTTTTCACAAATAGTACTAAATGTCTAGATTAAATGTTGACTTTTCACAAGTAGTATGAAATTTCTAGATTAAATGTTGACTTTTCACAAATAGTACTAAATGTCTAGATTAAATGTTGACTTTTCACAAACAGTACAAAATGTCTAGATTAAATGTTGACTTTTCACAAATAGTAAAAAAATGTCTAGATTAAATGTTGACTTTTCACAAATAGTACTAAATGTCTAGATTAAATGTTGACTTTTCACAAGTAGTACAAAATGTCTAGATTAAATGTTGAGCCTGGGTCACTGACATTGAGTTGAGTGACCGGGCAGGAGGAAGAATGGAGATGAGAGGGGGAGACAGTAAATTGACTGACCTGGCTACGAGGAATACAATCAACCCTCAGAAATAATGGGGCGGATATGAGTGAAAATCCCCAGGGGGGGATGGGTCGAGGGAGAGTTGTGTGTTGTGTGAAGTCAGGCGACTGGAAAGTCAGTCAGAGAAGAGACCGACTGCGGGTCAGGTGGTTTAAGAGAGAGCTCCGCGGTGTGTTGTTCTTCTAGTTGTGAAGACAGGCCTGAACCGAGAGTGGGTTCTGTATTGAGTGTGGGCCAAAACCCAGAGTGGGTTATATAGTTGAGCTGTGGCTCCAACCCAATGTGTGGGTTGTATTGTGTGAGACCCAGCCGAGGATTGTAGCTGGATTACCTGTCTTGTGGATTGAAAGTAGAAGCCAGCCGTGAGAAGGCATTGATGTGTGCTGGTTAAATTGTGAGGAGGATATTCTTATTATTCATATTCTATGGATTACGTTATGTTTCTGGATGTATAAACCTGTTCCGTTTGTCCGTCTTATTTTTGTAATAAAAGATTATGTGCGCCAACGGAATCTTGTTTAATGCCTGGTGAATATGCACTGCGGGGGTGAGGTACATTGCAAGACAGATAGCTCCATTGACACCCCATGAACATCGTTACCTAGACAACGACCATCACACAAAACTTATCATCAATATCATGAACAGTATCATCGTGAGAACTTCGTGATATCATCATCAAGAGAAGCGTGTGACATCTGGGGACTGTCCTGGCAAGAACGACGGGGATATATTGAGAAACCCAGAACATTATAGACAGTGTTGTCATGTTGAGATAGTTGTGGGCTCTTCGCTGAGAGAGGAGTTATTATCTGTGACTACGTTCCATCAAGCCAGACATCGTTGATTCAAGAGGTTAATGTGAACTCTTCGGTGTGTGTGCCAGATAATTCACACAGACAGACGGGATTAATCCAGAAGGGAGTGGGAATATCCAGCGGGTGTGTGTGTAAGACGCCACATCGTGAAAAACTGTCAGCGCGGGGAGGGTACGAAGCGGAAATCACAGGCGAGCAGTCAGTTCAAGTGAAGGTCATACTACAGGTAAATTAACGGCGGTCAGCACGCATAAACAGACGAGGCGGGGACGCCAAAGAATTAACGTAGGACAAATCGACCGGGAGAGTCGATTGTAGTAGCAGGGGTGTTTTGGTAACGGACAGCACAGAGTAAATGTCGAGGGGACAAAACGGTGGTTGCAACAAGTGCGGTCAGTCCTAGTGTGTGTGTTTGACAGGATTGAACCAAAGATTGGAGACAGCGAGCAATTTCGTCTCAACATATGGTGTGTGTGTGTGCTGGAGGCAAGCGCACTGTGTTGTTGCAAGTTGACTGGTCAAGATTTTTCGACGCAGTAAATAGGACGGGTGGGTACACCAGCGTCCAGGTACGAGGGGAAAGTTACGTTAACCCCCACCACAGCCGTGCTAGGGCAGCAGTGGAAAGTTACTGGGAATTTCCACAGGAGATCGGGATAAACAAGGTTGTTTTGAAAGAAAGCCAGACTTGATGTTTCGTCTTTGTTCAAGCCTTTGTCATCATTATTCTGTTATGAGCAAACAGTTTTAACTTATCGTCATCGCAACCATGGTTGTACTTCTTTGCCGATAAGGATTTATATACCCAAATTTAAAGCGCTGAACATTGCCTGCCATTCTCCTTTTCTTTTTGGTGAATCTTGTCGGGTAACGAAAATCCATAACATTAATGATACAGCGAAGCGCCATCTCCGCAACGAAAGTAACAACATATCGAGAGAACACTTTGGATTATTACAGTGGTACCACCACGTACAGAGAAAGTACAATAACGTTACGGACTGTGTCGACACAGAACAGTTTGGATATCACTATCATCGTCAACTTTTCTCGACAGTTGGAACTGGTGATCACCACGTGAATTCACGAACCACTCTACAAAACAACAAGTCGCTTTGAAATCTAGCGTCGTAAACATTTCGGAGAATTTAATACAGACATTTCCAGCATATTGTGAAAAACTATTAACAGCAAAATAAGAACTGGTGGCGACGGATTAATAGGCCCATATTTGTCGGCCAACCAGCTACACATTATTATTTTTTATTGTTTTGCTCCCATCGTCATATTTATTGTTGTCGGGTGTCACGCAATTATTTGTATGTGGTCCAGTGTTTGTCAAGAGTAGGGAATTGTTGGGGTGTTTCTCGAGAGTCGGGATACAGCACAATAATTTATTAGTCTTCTGGTGCTTACGATATTTTTGTAAGAAAAACGTTAATGAGTTGACGTATCGTGCAGGGGCATTGAAATAGTCTTAACCAATATCTAGAGCCGAGTTGTCTGACGTCAGATCTGTGTATATTTTCAGTATATATTCTTTTTCTTTCTCTCTTTCTTTTCGTTATATTTACATATAATATTTGTTGTGTTCGGATATATGTTTTTATTGTGATCTTTCGTCATTTCTGCTGTCTAGTGGTCTTGGTCAATTTATATTTATATTTTACGCGCACTGTGGATGTCCCTACACAAGCTTGTATTTGTTACCGTGGTTTATTTCTGTGTCATCATCGTCTCCGTGTACTCAGCTTGTGAAGTCTAGCGTTGGATAGTCATCACTTAGTGTTATCATCCATTTGTTTGTATACGTATTTATATGTATGTTTAACAATATTTTCAGGGACTTTATGAACTTTTGGTCATAGATAGATAGATATAAGGGAGTATAGGTGATACTTCCCCCCTCACTACCTAGTACTTAGAGAGTGACTGGGTGAGTACAGAGTGATATTGTAGCACTACGGATTTACGTACACAGGGAGTGTGGGTGTACTTAGGGAAGTGACACAAAGAATAACAGCAGAGCCTGTACATTTATAGTTGGCTGATTCACAGCAACGTGTCCACAAGTACAAGATGCCTACTTTAATGGATTATATTGAAGCAGGTGAAAGAATAGGCCTGAAAGGTAAAGAGTTACAGGAGTATGCAGAAGCGAAAGAACAAAAGCAGATGGAAAGAGAGGAGAGGCATAATGAACGCGAGGCAAAGCGTCTACAGGAAGAGAAAGAGACGCAAGTAAAACTAGCTGAAATGGAAAACAAACGTCTACAGGAAGTAAAGTTAGCTGAAATAGAAAACAAGCGTCTACAGGAAGCGACACAAGTAAAACTAGCTGAAATAGAAAACAAGCGTCTACAGGAAGAAACACAAGTAAAACTAGCTGAAATCGAGTTAAGAAAACTAGAACTATCTTCGAAAGGTCAAAGTGAGGAAAGCAGAAGACCGTCGCAATCGTCACAGAGATTAAAACTGCCATATTTTACAGACCGGGACCAACTTGAAAATTATTTGGCCAGGTTCGAGGCATCAGCCAAAGCGTTAGGTATTCCAGAGAAAGAGTATGGGATGCGACTTGGCGAATTTCTTACGGGCAAGGCACTAGACACCATGTTCAATTTACCTGTAGAAGAAAGGAACAACTACACTATCTTACGTCAACGTTTGCTGACAAAGTTCCAACTCACTGAGCATGGATATAGAACAAAGTTTAGACAGTTAGTGCCAGAGACAAATCAAGATTTCACAGACTTTGTTAACACTGTAAAGAATACATTTAACAAATGGATGGAGCTTGCAGAAGTAGGGAAAGATTTTAATAAATTAGTAGATCTAATGTTGAGAGACAAGGTAGTATCTGCATGCAATTCTAACTTAGTAGCTTTCTTTGAGGAACGGAAGCCAAAGGACATAGACACAATGTCTCAGTTAGGGCAAAACTACATGACTGCACATCCTAACGTATCTATTGGGAAACTAATGAGTGAGGAAATAGTCTGTGCAGCGTACACTAAACAGAACCAGAATCCAGTTATCAGACCAAGGGCGAAAAGTGTGGATTCAGCACAGAAAGGTGAGCAGCAAGAACTTCAAGATAATGGTTTCCGAGGAAACAATGTTGGTAGAGTAGGACGGTACCCATATAGAAGAGGGAACTTCCAGAGACGTCCAAATTATGCCGGATGTTGGAATTGTGGGAGTTGGAGACACAAGGCAGCACAGTGTGATGCACAACCATCAGATGGACCAACGAACAACACTAAAAGGGAGATTACTTGTTTCAAATGTGGAAAGAATGGTCATATCAGTCATCAATGTAGGATGAGAGAAACAGAGCACTCAAATGCAGCGCAAGTGATTGAGACGCTGAACAATGAAGATTGTAGTGGGTGCAAACCTCTTTTTGAAAAAGACAGTCAGCCAGTCTTAATATGTGGTCACACAGTTAAAGCAGGATCAGCAGTCCATGAAGGAGGAAGTCTGAAGCTGCATCAGGGATTTGTCAATGATAGACCAGCATTAACAATTAGAGATTCCGGATGTACGTCTATCGGAGTGAGGAGAAGTTTAATAGATCCCTCGGATTATACAGGGAAAAAGATTAGATGCATAACATTCAACGGCACAGTAGAGTTCTACCCAGTAGCCATAATAACAGTAAAAACACCATATATCACTGGAAGAGTGACAGCGTGTGTTCTGGACTCACCAGTGGCTGATTTGATCATAGGAAATGTTATAGGAGTTAAAGATTGTACAGAAGAGGAAGTAGTTGATTGGGACCGAAAATATAGTGTAAGCAGTAACGAGGTAGTTACCACAAGAGAACCTAAATTAGAGAGTATAGCTGAGGTAGAAGAGGCACTTGAAGTAGACACAGGAACTCAGGACAAGGATAGTACAGCTGAGCAGATGAGAATGGATCCCAAATATAGTGCTAGTGACTCGCAGAGACAAGATACTACTCTGAACAAATGTTCCCAAGGGTGTAGGAGAGTAGAACATAGGCAGTCAAAGAAAGGTAGATGGTGCTCCGAGAGGAAGAACAATGTTCTCACTCGCAGGTTTTCAGATAGCAGAACTGCACGTGGGCAAGGAGCAGTACCTTTAGCACATAGAGACCGATATACTAGAACAGCTCAGGATAGTGCATGTGCAGGGCACATAGGCATAAGGCGTATGCAGCAGAAAGAAAGATGCCAGGTAGATGGGCCAAGATTGAATAAAGAGCTCAGACTAAACAGAGACTCAAGTGTAACGGTGCAATATGCAGATAGGAAAGTTGAGTCAGGTCAAAAGAGTTTTCGCGACATTACTGACCCAGGGCTAGGGATAGCAAACAGATGTTGTAATTGTAGAGGTACCATGAGTCATGGGTACATGAAAGGTAGACACAGCATCGACAGGAATCAGAGGTGGGTTAATGCAAGAACAGAACCACCTGATATAGGGTCGGTACACAAATAGTATTGTGTGGTCGTAAAGTAGTAAGAGACCTGTGGGTACATAAGTATAATGCGTTTCTATGATGTATTATTATTATTATGTGATGTATTAGTTCATGCATTGATACACAAGATAGATGGTTGTATTTATGTGTGATGAATATAGGAGTGTAATATGAGCATTTGATGTATTATGTAGTGTGGTAGCTAGAGTAAGGTGCAGCCATACTTAGGGCTACCCAGGCTATATGTCTGGGTCACATGTTTAGTAAGTTTTAGTCTCCCAATATTTGAAAACGAAGTTTTCTTTTAAGAGGGGGGTAATGACATAAGCCTGGGTCACTGACATTGAGTTGAGTGACCGGGCAGGAGGAAGAATGGAGATGAGAGGGGGAGACAGTAAATTGACTGACCTGGCTACGAGGAATACAATCAACCCTCAGAAATAATGGGGCGGATATGAGTGAAAATCCCCAGGGGGGGATGGGTCGAGGGAGAGTTGTGTGTTGTGTGAAGTCAGGCGACTGGAAAGTCAGTCAGAGAAGAGACCGACTGCGGGTCAGGTCGTTTAAGAGAGAGCTCCGCGGTGTGTTGTTCTTCTAGTTGTGAAGACAGGCCTGAACCGAGAGTGGGTTCTGTATTGAGTGTGGGCCAAAACCCAGAGTGGGTTATATAGTTGAGCTGTGGCTCCAACCCAATGTGTGGGTTGTATTGTGTGAGACCCAGCCGAGGATTGTAGCTGGATTACCTGTCTTGTGGATTGAAAGTAGAAGCCAGCCGTGAGAAGGCATTGATGTGTGCTGGTTAAATTGTGAGGAGGATATTCATATTCTATGGATTACGTTATGTTTCTGGATGTATAAACCTGTTCCGTTTGTCCGTCTTATTTTTGTAATAAAAGATTATGTGCGCCAACGGAATCTTGTTTAATGCCTGGTGAATATGCACTGCGGGGGTGAGGTACATTGCAAGACAGATAGCTCCATTGACACCCCATGAACATCGTTACCTAGACAACGACCATCACACAAAACTTATCATCAATATCATGAACAGTATCATCGTGAGAACTTCGTGATATCATCATCAAGAGAAGCGTGTGACATCTATATTAAAGTTGACTTTTTATTGACAGAACTAAATGTATAGATTAAATGTTATCTTTTCATAAATAGAACTAAATTTATAGATTAAATGGCTTTTCACAGACAGAACTAAATGTCTAGATTAAATGTTGACATCTCACAAATAATACAAAATGTCTAGATTAAATGTTGACTTTTCACAAACAGTACAAAATGTCTAGATTAAATGTTGACATTTCACAAGTAGTACGAAATGTCTAGATTAAATGTTGACTTTTCACAAATAGTACTACATGTCTAGATTGAATGTTGACTTTTCACAAATAGTACTAAATGTCTAGATTAATGTTGACTTTTCACAAACAGTACAAAATGTCTAGATTAAATGTTGACTTTTCACAAATAGTAAAAAAATGTCTAGATTAAATGTTGACTTTTCACAAATAGTACTAATGTCTAGATTAAATGTTGACTTTTCACAAGTAGTATGAAATTTCTAGATTAAATGTTGACTTTTCACAAATAGTACTAAATGTCTAGATTAAATGTTGACTTTTCACAAACAGTACAAAATGTCTAGATTAAATGTTGACTTTTCACAAATAGTAAAAAAATGTCTAGATTAAATGTTGACTTTTCACAAATAGTACTAAATGTCTAGATTAAATGTTGACTTTTCACAAGTAGTACAAAATGTCTAGATTAAATGTTGACTTTTCACAAATAGTACAAAATGTCTAGATTAAATGTTGACATTTCACAAGTAGTACGAAATGTCTAGATTAAATGTTGACTTTTCACAAATAGTACTACATGTCTAGATTGAATGTTGACTTTTCACAAATAGTACTAAATGTCTAGATTAAATATTGACTTTTCACAAACAGTACAAAATGTCTAGATTAAATGTTGACTTTTCACAAATAGTAAAAAAATGTCTAGATTAAATGTTGACTTTTCACAAATAGTACTAAATGTCTAGATTAAATGTTGACTTTTCACAAGTAGTATGAAATTTCTAGATTAAATGTTGACTTTTCACAAATAGTACTAAATGTCTAGATTAAATGTTGACTTTTCACAAACAGTACAAAATGTCTAGATTAAATGTTGACTTTTCACAAATAGTAAAAAAATGTCTAGATTAAATGTTGACTTTTCACAAATAGTACTAAATGTCTAGATTAAATGTTGACTTTTCACAAGTAGTACAAAATGTCTAGATTAAATGTTGACTTTTCACAAATAGTACAAAATGTCTAGATTAAATGTTTACTATTCACAAATAGTATGAAATGTCTAGATTAAATGTTGACTTCCACAAATAGTAGGAAATGTCTAGATTAAATGTTGACTTCCACAAATAGTAGGAAATGTCTAGATTAAATGTTGACTTCCACAAATCATACAAAATGTCTAGATTAAACGTTGACTTCCACAAATAGTAGGAAATGTCTAGATTAAATGTTGACTTCCACAAATCATACAAAATGTCTAGATTAAATGTTGAAATCCACAAATAGTAGGAATTGTCTAGATTAATTGTTGACTTCCACAAATAGTAGGATATGTCTAGACTAAATGTTAACTTCAACAAATAGTAGAAAATGTCTAGATTAAATGTTGACTTCCACAAATCATACAAAATGTCTAGATTAAATGTTGAATTCCACAAATAGTATTAAATGTCTAGATTAAATGTTGACTTCCACAAATAGTAGGATATGTCTAGATTAAATGTTGACTTCCACAAATAGTAGGAAATGTCTAGATTAATTATTGACTTCCACAAATAGTAAGAAATGTCTAGATTAAATGTTTACTTCCACAAATCATACAAAATGTCTAGATTAAATGTTGACTTCCACAAATAGTAGGAAATGTCTAGATTAAATGTTGACTTCCACAAATCATACAAAATGTCTAGATTAAATGTTGAATTACACAAATAGTAGGAATTGTCTAGATTAAATGTTGACTTCCACAAATCATACAAAATGTCTAGATTAATTGTTGACTTCCACAAATAGTAGGAAATGTCTAGATTAAATGTTGACTTCCACAAATCATACAAAATGTCTAGATTAAATGTTGAAATCCACAAATAGTAGGAATTGTCTAGATTAATTGTTGACTTCCACAAATAGTAGGATATGTCTAGACTAAATGTTAACTTCAACAAATAGTAGGAAATGTCTAGATTAAATGTTGACTTCCACAAATCATACAAAATGTCTAGATTAAATGTTGAATTCCACAAATAGTATTAAATGTCTAGATTAAATGTTGACTTCCACAAATGGTAGGATATGTCTAGACTAAATGTTGACTGCCACAAATAGTAGGAAATGTCTAGATTAATTATTGACTTCCACAAATAGTAGGAAATGTCTAGATTAAATGTTGACTTCCACAAATCATACAAAATGTCTAGATTAAATGTTGAATTCTTCTTCTTCTTCTTCGTTCATCTGGATTTTTTTTCCGGATGTAACTGTGTTGTGCCTGTTTACAGCAGAGCTGCGTCCTTGCGCCGTTAGGCTGACACATCCGACTTCCGCGGGCATTTGTTGACCGGGTTAACCTTCCCGGAAATGTTGAATTCCACAAATAGTAGGAAATGTCTAGATTAAATGTTGACTTCCACAAATCATACAAAATGTCTAGATTAAATGTTGAATTCCACAAATAGTATTAAATGTCTAGATTAAATGTTGACTTCCACAAATAGTAGGAAATGTCTAGATTAATTATTGACTTCCACAAATAGTAGGAAATGTCTAGATTAAATGTTGACTTCCACAAATAGTAGGAAATGTCTAGATTAAATGTTGACTTCCACAAATCATACAAAATGTCTAGATTAAATGTTGAATTCTTCTTCTTCTTCTTCGTTCATCTGGATTTTTTTTCCGGATGTAACTGTGTTGTGCCTGTTTACAGCAGAGCTGCGTCCTTGCGCCGTTAGGCTGACACATCCGACTTCCGCGGGCATTTGTTGACCGGGTTAACCTTCCCGGAAATGTTGAATTCCACAAATAGTAGGAATTGTCTAGATTAATTGTTGACTTCCACAAAACATACAAAATGTCTAGATTAAATGTTGACTTTTCTCAAATAGTAGGAAATGTCTAGATTAAATGTTGACTTCCACAAATCGTACAAAATGTCTAGATTAAATGTTGACTTCCACAAATCATATAAAATGTCTAGATTAAATGTTGACTTCCACAAATCGTACAAAATGTCTAGATTAAATGTTGACTTCCACAAATCATATAAAATGTCTAGATTAAATGTTGACTTCCACAAATTGTACAAAATGTCTAGATTAAATGTTGACTTCCACAAATAGTAGGAAATGTCTAGATTAAATGTTGACTTCCACAAATAGTAGGAAATGTCTAGATTAAATGTTGACTTCCACAAATAGTAGGAAATGTCTAGATTAAATGTTGACTTCCACAAATCATATAAAATGTCTAGATTAAATGTTGACTTCCACAAATCGTAAAAAATGTCTAGATTAAATGTTGACTTCCACAAATCATATAAAATGTCTAGATTAAATGTTGACTTTTCTCAAATAGTAGGAAATGTCTAGATTAAATGTTGACTTCCACAAATCGTTCAAAATGTCTAGATTAAATGTTGACTTCCACAAATCATATAAAATGTCTAGATGTTTAGATATAATGTTTCCATTCACAGATAAAAACTAGATGTTTAGATATAATGTTTCCATTCACAGACATGACTAGATGATTAGATATAATGTCTCCAGTCACAGACATTACTAGATTTTAGAAAAAATGTTTCCATTCACAGACATTACTAGATGTTTAGATATAATGTTTCCATTCACAGATAAAAACTAGATGTGTTGATATAATGTTTCCATTCACAGATATTACTAGATTATTAGAAAAAATATTTCCATTCACAGACATAACTAGATGATTAGATATGTTTCCATTCGTGGCTATTACTACATATATGCATACAATTTTGGCTGCCACAGTCATTACTCATCTCATCTTATCTTGTTCTTCTTGTACCTTGCTGTGATAAAGGTGAAGTATAAACAGCAGAAGAGTGCTTGTTCAAGGGCTTCATATATTGAGATTCCCATGGACTCTGTTGTTCCCTCTGTCCATTGTTTATATGGTCAGCCTCTTCTGGTTCCATTTAGTCTGTACTGTCAGTACTTAAACATCTAAATAAGATGTTGACTTTCACAAACATTACTAGATGTATAAATATAATATGGACCTTGACCTATATTTCTGTATATATTGTTGACTCTTACAGACAGTACAGTAATGTTGACTGTTAGCTTTCACAGACAATGGTGTTGTGTACACTGTTTACTTTCTCGTAAATTGTTGATTTTAGACATTGCAATAATGTTGACTGTTGGCTGTCACAGACAGTGCTATCATGTTGACTGTGACTGTTCACAGACAGTGCTATCATGTTGACTGTGACTGTTCACAGACAGTACTCATCCTACCTGACAGATGGGTGTTGGAGCCCTGTGAGGTCCAGTGTCTTCTACATCACAAAGATGGACGGCACCCTGGATGTCTGGGACATCATCTTTAAACAGAATAACCCAGCCTTGAGCCTGCAGGTTTGTCTTATTACTTTAGTCACATGTTTGGGTTGATAGAAACCTGCAGGTGAGTCTCATTACTTTGCATTGCTGATGATGTAGATCTATGGGGAGCTGATGATGTAGATCTATGGGGAGCTGATGATGTAGATCTATGGGGAGCTGATGATGTAGATCTATGGGGAGCTGATGATGTAGATCTATGGGGAGCTGATGATGTAGATCTATGGGGAGCTGATGATGTAGATCTATGGGGAGCTGATGATGTAGATCTATGGGGAGCTGATGATGTAGATCTGTGGGGAGCTGATGATGTAGATCTATGGGGAGCTGATGATGTAGATCTATGGGGAGCTGATGATGTAGATCTATGGGGAGCTGATGATGTAGATCTATGGGGAGCTGATGATGTAGATCTATGGGGAGCTGATGATGTAGATCTATGGGGAGCTGATGATGTAGATCTATGGGGAGCTGATGATGTAGAT
Source organism: Cepaea nemoralis (assembly GCA_014155875.1). Classification (NCBI taxonomy): domain Eukaryota; kingdom Metazoa; phylum Mollusca; class Gastropoda; order Stylommatophora; family Helicidae; genus Cepaea; species Cepaea nemoralis. The sequence goes on from JACEFZ010019363.1 coordinate 511,456, forward strand.
CTATGGGGAGCTGATGATGTAGATCTATGGCTAGCTGATGATGTAGATCTATGGGGAGCTGATGATGTAGATCTATGGCTAGCTGATGATGTAGATCTATGGGGAGCTGATGATGTAGATCTATGGGGAGCTGATGATGTAGATCTATGGGGAGCTGATGATGTAGATCTATGGGGAGCTGATGATGTAGATCTATGGGGAGCTGATGATGTAGATCTATGGGGAGCTGATGATGTAGATCTATGGGGGAGCTGATGGTGTAGATCTATGGCTAGCTGATGATGTAGATCTATGGGGAGCTGATGATGTAGATCTATGGGGAGCTGATGATGTAGATCTATGGCTAGCTGATGATATAGATCTATGGGGAGCTGATGATGTAGATCTATGGCTAGCTGATGATGTAGATCTATGGGGAGCTGATGATGTAGATCTATGGGGAGCTGATGATGTAGATCTATGGGGAGCTGATGATGTAGATCTATGGGGAGCTGATGATGTAGATCTATGGGGAGCTGATGATGTAGATCTATGGGGAGCTGATGATGTAGATCTATGGGGAGCTGATGATGTAGATCTATGGGGAGCTGATGGTGTAGATCTATGGCTAGCTGATGATGTAGATCTATGGGGAGCTGATGATGTAGATCTATGGGGAGCTGATGATGTAGATCTATGGGGAGCTGATGATGTAGATCTATGGGGAGCTGATGATGTAGATCTATGGGGAGCTGATGATGTAGATCTATGGGGAGCTGATGATGTAGATCTATGGGGAGCTGATGATGTAGATCTATGGGGAGCTGATGTTGTATATCTATGGGGAGCTGATGATATTGGTCTGGGGAGCTGATGGTGTAGATCTATGAAGACTTGCAGCTGATTATATAGATCTATGGGGAGCTGATGATATAGATCTATGGGGAGCTGATGATGTAGATCTATGGGGAGCTGATGGTGTAGATCTATGGCTAGCTGATGATGTAGATCTATGGGGAGCTGATGATGTAGATCTATGGGGAGCTGATGATGTAGATCTATGGCTAGCTGATGATATAGATCTATGGGGAGCTGATGATGTAGATCTATGGCTAGCTGATGATGTAGATCTATGGGGAGCTGATGATGTAGATCTATGGGAGCTGATGATGTAGATCTATGGGGAGCTGATGATGTAGATCTATGGGGAGCTGATGATGTAGATCTATGGGGAGCTGATGATGTAGATCTATGGGGAGCTGATGATGTAGATCTATGGGGAGCTGATGATGTAGATCTATGGGGAGCTGATGGTGTAGATCTATGGCTAGCTGATGATGTAGATCTATGGGGAGCTGATGATGTAGATCTATGGGGAGCTGATGATGTAGATCTATGGGGAGCTGATGATGTAGATCTATGGGGAGCTGATGATGTAGATCTATGGGGAGCTGATGATGTAGATCTATGGGGAGCTGATGATGTAGATCTATGGGGAGCTGATGATGTAGATCTATGGGGAGCTGATGTTGTATATCTATGGGGAGCTGATGATATTGGTCTGGGGAGCTGATGGTGTAGATCTATGAAGACTTGCAGCTGATTATATAGATCTATGGGGAGCTGATGATATAGATCTATGGGGAGCTGATGATATTGGTCTGGGGAGCTGATGATTTAGATCTATGGGGAGCTGATGATATAGATCTATGGGGAGCTGATGATTTAGATCTATGGGGAGCTGATGATTTAGATCTATGGGGAGCTGATGATATAGATCTATTGGGAGCTGATGATGTAGATGTATGGAAAGCTGATGATGTAGATCTATGGGGAGCTGATGATTTAGATCTATGGGGAGCTGATGATTTAGATCTATGGGGAGCTGATGATATTGGTCTGGGGAGCTGATGATTTAGATCTATGGGGAGCTGATGATATAGATCTATGGGGAGCTGATGATTTAGATCTATGGGGAGCTGATGATTTAGATCTATGGGGAGCTGATGATTTAGATCTATGGGGAGCTGATGATTTAGATCTATGGGGAGCAGATGATATTGGTCTGGGGAGCTGATGATTTAGATCTATGGGGAGCTGATGATATAGATCTATGGGGAGCTGATGATATTGGTCTGGGGAGCTGATGATTTAGATCTATGGGGAGCTGATGATATTGGTCTGGGGAGCTGATGATTTAGATCTATGGGGAGCTGATGATATTGGTCTGGGGAGCTGATGATTTAGATCTATGGTGAGCTGATGATTTAGATCTATGGGGAGCTGATGATATAGATCTATGGGGAGCTGATGATATAGATCTATGGGGAGCTGATGATATAGATCTATGGGGAGCTGATGATATAGATCTATGGGGAGCTGATATAGATCTATGGGGAGCTGATGATATAGATCTATGGGGAGCTGATGATATAGATCTATGGGGAGCTGATGATATAGATCTATGGGGGGCTGATGATATGGATCTATGGGGAGCTGATGATATAGATCTATGGGAAGTTGATAATATAGACCTATAGTCATCTGTGTAGTGTACATTTGTGACACAACATCCACTGTGCCTGACTTGTGGTCATCTTAAATACACTCTAGCTGTACTAGCCATGGCAAGCTGACAGACTTGTAATAGAGATCATTGTATGTCTTCTTAGTTCTGTGTGTCTTGTCACCAGCCTCTTGTGTAGAGTAACAACTTAGAAAACCATGCAGTATCTGGCTGTGTCTATTGTGCCTGACTTGTGGTCATCTGTTGGTCAGGTGTGTGATGTGCCTCTACACAGCCTGCGGATAAACGAGTCTGGCAAATTTGTTGCTACTGGATCAGAAGATGGGATGACCACATTGCTGGAGCTGTCAGAAAGTCTGTACACACAGGCCCGCAATGAGAGGAGTCTGGTCACCAATGTAAGTATCTGCTTGTTGCATGTGACACAGGATCCACAGAGTAGTTTCAGTGATGTACAGAAGGTAGGAAACAGTCAATAATCTAACGAGGTAGGAAATAGCCATTGATTTAAGTTGGTAAGAAAAAGACATTGATATAATGAGGTAGGAAATTGTCAATGATGTAATCAGGTAGGAAATAGTCATTGATGTAATGAGGTGGAAAATAGCCATTGATTTCAGTTAGTAAGACACAGACATTGATGTAATGAGGTAGGAAATAGTCAGTGATGTAAGGAGGTAGACAATTCATTACAACATCATACAGAAACATTTTATCATAGCATCATATGTAGTCATGTCATCATATTGTACATAAACATTTCATCACAACAGTATATATAGACATTTCATTACATCATCATTTATAGACATTTTATCACAACATCATACACAGAAATGTCACAACATCAAACACAGAAATGTTGTCACAATATCATACACACAGACATGTTGTCACAATATCATACACACAGACATGTTGTCACAATATCATACACACAGACATGTTGTCACAATATCATACACAGAATTGTTGTCACAATATCATACACAGAAATGTTGTCACAATACCATACACAGAAATGTTGTCACAATATCATACACAGAAATGTTGTCACAATACCATACACAGAAATGTTGTCACAATATCATACACAGAAATGTTGTCACAATATCATACACAGAAATGTTGTCACAATATCATACACAGAAATGTTGTCACAATATCATACACAGAAATGTCATAATATCATACACAGAAATGTTGTCACAATATCATACACAGAAATGTTGTCACAATATCATACACAGAAATGTTGTCACAATATCATACACAGAATTGTTGTCACAATATCATACACAGAAATGTTGTCACAATACCATACACAGAAATGTTGTCACAATATCATACACAGAAATGTTGTCACAATACCATACACAGAAATGTTGTCACAATATCATACACAGAAATGTTGTCACAATATCATACACAGAAATGTTGTCACAATATCATACACAGAAATGTTGTCACAATATCATACACAGAAATGTTGTCACAATATCATACACAGAAATGTCATAATATCATACACAGAAATGTTGTCACAATAGCATACACAGAAATGTTGTCACAATAGCATACACAGAAATGTTGTCACAATATCATACACATAAATGTTGTCACAATATCATACACAAAAATTTTGTCACAACACCGTACACAGAAATGTTGTCACAATAGCATACACAGAAATGTTGTCACAACACCATACACAGAAATGTTGTCACAACACCATGTAAATATGTAATAAGAAAGATCCTAGGTCTCAGTGCACTAGAAGTGAAGGCGTCAAGTGCCCAGTGATGTGTAATGTTACAGCTTAGTAGTGATGTGTGATGTTGCAACTTGGTCAGTGATGTTGCAGCTTGGTCAGTGATGTGTGATGTTACAGCTTAGTCAGTGGTGTGTGATGTTACAGCTTGGTCAGTGATGTGTGATGTTGCAGCTTAGTCAGTGATGTGTGATGTTACAGCTTAGTCAGTGATGTGTGATGTTGCAGCTTGGTCAGTGATATGTGATGTTACAGCTTGGTCAGTGATGTGTGATGTTACAGCTTAGTCAATGATGTGTGATTTTGCAGCTTGGTCAGTGATGTGTGATGTTACAGCTTAGTCAGTGATGTGTAATGTTACAGTGTGGTCAGTGATATGTGATGTTACAGTGTGGTTAGTGATGTGTGATGTTACAGCTTGGTCAGTGATGTGTGATGTTACAGCGTGGTCAGTGATATGTGATGTTACAGTGTGGTCAGTGATATGTGATGTTACAGTGTGGTTAGTGATGTGTGATGTTACAGCTTGGTCAGTGATGTGTGATGTTACAGCGTGGTCAGTGATATGTGATGTTACAGTGTGGTCAGTGATGTGTGATGTTACAGCTTGGTCAGTGATGTGTGATGTTACAGCTTGGTCAGTGATGTGTGATGTTACAGCTTAGTCAGTGATGTGTGATGTTACAGCTTGGTCAGTGATGTGTGACTTTACAGTTTAGTCAGTGATGTGTGATGTTACAGCTTGGTCAGTGATGTGTGATGTTACAGCTTAGTCAGTGATGTGTGATGTTACTGCGTGGTCAGTGATATGTGATGTTACAGCTTAGTCAGTGATGTGTGATGTTACAGCTTAGTCAGTGATGTGTGATGTTACAGCATGGTCAGTGATATGTGATGTTACAGTGTGGTCAGTGATGTGTGATGTTACAGCTTGGTCAGTGATGTGTGATGTTACAGCTTGGTCAGTGATGTGTGATGTTACAGCTTAGTCAGTGATGTGTGATTTTGCAGCTTGGTCAGTGATGTGTGACTTTACAGTTTAGTCAGTGATGTGTGATGTTACAGCTTGGTCAGTGATGTGTGATGTTACAGCGTGGTCAGTGATGTGTGATGTTACAGCTTGGTCAGTGATGTGTGATTTTGCAGCTTGGTCAGTGATGTGTGATGTTACAGCTTAGTCAGTGATGTGTGATGTTACAGCTTGGTCAGTGATGTCTGACTTTACAGTTTAGTCAGTGATGTGTGATGTTACAGCGTGGTCAGTGATGTGTGATGTTACAGCTTAGTCAATGATGTGTGATTTTGCAGCTTGGTCAGTGATGTGTGGTGTTACAGCTTAGTCAGTGATGTGTGATGTTACAGTGTGGTCAGTGATGTGTGATGTTACAGCGTGGTCAGTGATGTGTGATGTTACAGTGTGGTCAGTGATGTGTGATGTTACAGCGTGGTCAGTGATGTGTGATGTTACAGCATGGTCAGTGATGTGTGATGTCACAGCGTGGTCAGTGAGTGTGTGATGTTACAGTGTGGTCAGTGATGTGTGATGTTACAGCATGGTCAGTGATGTGTGATGTTACAGCATGGTCAGTGATGTGTGATGTTACAGCATGGTCAGTGATGTTACAGCGTGGTCAGTGAGTGTGTGATATTGCAGCTTGGTCAGTGAGTGTGTGATGTTACAGCATGGTCAGTGATGTGTGATGTTACAGCTTGGTCAGTGATGTGTGATGTTACAGCGTGGTCAGTGATGTGTGATGTTACAGCGTGGTCAGTGATGTGTGATGTTACAGCGTGGTCAGTGATATGTGGTGTTACAGCATGGTCAGTGATGTGTGATGTTGCAGCTTGGTCAATGATGTGTGATGTTACAGCGTGGTCAGTGAGTGTGTGGAGAACTTCTAAGACACACATTTATCTGTGTCCTGAGACATCGAGTCACAATTAATCTGACTGATACAGCTTGCAGTCAGGGACATGAGCCCTCAGATTATATCATTTGACTTTGCAGGATGTGATTCTCTAATGATGTCTGATTGATGCATGATGTCTCACTGATGATTGTTGCAGATTTTTGAGAGAGAGACCAGGAGAGAGAAAATCTTGGATGCCAGGCACAGAGAAATTCGCTTAAAGGAGAGAGCCAAAACTGCTGGATCTAAAGTAGGTCATTCTCATGTAATCCACTACCGGTGTTTATTTATAGAACTTGTACTTGTCTGCATGGGTGTCCACTGTCAAAGTCAATACAGTCAGTCTCACTCAGTCAGCCTCACTCAGTCAGCCTCACTCAGTCAGCCTCACTCAGTCAGTCTCACTCAGTCAGTCTCACTCAGTCAGCCTCACTCAGTCAGTCTCACTCAGTCAGTCTCACTCAGTCAGCCTCACTCAGTCAGCCTCACTCAGTCAGTCTCACTCAGTCAGCCTCACTCAGTCAGCCTCACTCAGTCAGTCTCACTCAGTCAGTCTCACTCAGTCAGCCTCACTCAGTCAGTCTCACTCAGTCAGTCAGCCTCACTCAGTCAGTCTCACTCAGTCAGTCTCACTCAGTCAGCCTCACTCAGTCAGCCTCACTCAGTCAGTCTCACTCAGTCAGCCTCACTCAGTCAGCCTCACTCAGTCAGCCTCACTCAGTCAGTCTCACTCAGTCAGTCTCACTCAGTCAGCCTCACTCAGTCAGTCTCACTCAGTCAGTCTCACTCAGTCAGTCTCACTCAGCTACAGATAGGTTTAGTGTGTTGACAACCACTTTAGGAACTGAGAACTACAGGCAGGTTTAGTGTGTTGACAACCACTTTAGGAACTGAGAACTACAGGCAGGTTTAGTGTGTTGACAACCACTTTAGGAACTGAGAACTACAGGCAGGTTTAGTGTGTTGACAACCACTTTAGGAACTGAGAACTACAGGCAGGTTTAGTGTGTTGACAACCACTGGGAACTGAGAACTACAGGCAGGTTTAGTGTGTTGACAACCACTTTAGAAACTGAGAACTACAGGCAGGTTTAGTGTGTTGACAACCACTTTAGGAACTGAGAACTACAGGCAGGTTTAGTGTGTTGACAACCACTTTAGGAACTGAGAACTACAGGCAGGTTTAGTGTGTTGACAACCACTTTAGGAACTGAGAACTACAGGCAGGTTTAGTGTGTTGACAACCACTTTAGGAACTGAGAACTACAGGCAGGTTTAGTGTGTTGACAACCACTTTAGGAACTGAGAACTACAGGCAGGTTTAGTGTGTTGACAACCACTTTAGGAACTGAGAACTACAGGCAGGTTTAGTGTTTTGACAACCACTGGAAACTGAGAACTACAGGCAGGTTTAGTGTGTTGACAACCACTTTAGGAACTGAGAACTACAGGCAGGTTTAGTGTGTTGACAACCACTTTAGGAACTGAGAACTACAGGCAGGTTTAGTGTTTTGACAACCACTGGGAACTGAGAACTACAGGCAGGTTTAGTGTGTTGACAACCACGTTAGGAACTGAAAACTACAGGCAGGTTTAGTGTTTTGACAACCACTGGGAACTGAGAACTACAGGCAGGTTTAGTGTGTTGACAACCACGTTAGGAACTGAGAACTACAGGCAGGTTTAGTGTGTTGACAACCACGTTAGGAACTGAGAACTACAGGCAGGTTTAGTGTGTTGACAACCACTTTAGGAACTGAGAACTACAGGCAGGTTTAGTGTGTTGACAACCACGTTAGGAACTGAGAACTACAGGCAGGTTTAGTGTTTTGACAACCACTGGGAACTGAGAACTACAAGCAGGTTTAGTGTTTTGACAACCACTGGGAACTGAGAACTACAGGCAGGTTTAGTGTGTTGACAACCACGTTAGGAACTGAAAACTACAGGCAGGTTTAGTGTGTTGACAACCACTTTAGGAACTGAGAACTACAGGCAGGTTTAGTGTTTTGACAACCACTGGGAACTGAGAACTACAGGCAGGTTTAGTGTGTTGACAACCACTTTAGGAACTGAGAACTACAGGCAGGTTTAGTGTGTTGACAACCACTTTAGGAACTGAGAACTACAGGCAGGTTTAGTGTGTTGACAACCACTTTAGGAACTGAGAACTACAGGCAGGTTTAGTGTTTTGACAACCACTGGGAACTGAGAACTACAGGCAGGTTTAGTGTTTTGACAACCACTGGGAACTGAGAACTACAGGCAGGTTTAGTGTTTTGACAACCACTGTAGAAACTAAGAACTACAGGCAGGTTTAGTGTTTTGATAGCCACTAGGAACTGAGAACTACAAACAGGTTTAGTGTGTTGACAACCACTAGGAACTGAGAACTACAGGCAGGTTTAGTGTATTGACAACCACTATGAAAACTATACACAGGTTTAGTGTGTTGACAACCACTGTGAGAACTACAAACAGATTTAGTGTCTTGAAAACCACTGTGAGAACTATACACAGGTTTAGTGTATGTACACAGAAGACTAAAATGGCTACCAGGTACTTTTCTGGCTAGTGTGTACAGAGTGGTGACTGGTGTACAGAGTGGTGGCTGGTGTACAGAGTGGTGGCTGGTGTACAGAGTGGTGGTGACTGGTGTACAGAGTGGTGACTGGTGTACAGAGTGGTGACTGGTGGACAGAGTGGTGGCTGGTTTAGAGAGTGGTGACTGGTGTAGAGATTGGTGACTGGTGTACAGAGTGGTGGCTGGTGTAGAGATTGGTGGCTGGTGTAGAGATTGGTGGCTGGTATAGAGATTTGTGACTGGTGTAGAGAGTGGTGGCTGGTGTAGAGATTGGTGGCTGGTGTAGAGATTGGTGGCTGGTATAGAGATTTGTGACTGGTGTAGAGAGAGGTGACTGGTGTAGAGATTGGTGACTGGTGTAGAGATTGGTGGCTGGTGTAGAGATTTGTGACTGGTGTAGAGATTGGTGGCTAGTGTAGAGATTTGTGGCTTGTGTAGAGATTGGTGGCTGGTGTAGAGATTTGTGACTGGTGTAGAGATTGGTGACTGGTGTACAGAGTGGTGACTGGTGTAGAGATTGGTGACTGGTGTAGAGATTGGTGGCTAGTGTAGAGATTGGTGGCTGGTGTAGAGATTGGTGACTGGTGTAGAGATTGGTGGCTGGTGTAGAGATTGGTGACTGGTGTACAGAGTGGTGACTGGTGTAGAGATTGGTGGCTGGTGTAGAGATTGGTGGCTGGTGTACAGAGTGGTGACTGGTGGACAGAGTGGTGACTGGTGGACAGAGTGGTGACTGGTGGACAGAGTGGTGACTGGTGTAGAGAGTGGTGACTGGTGTAGAGATTGGTGACTGGTGTAGAGATTGGTGACTGGTGTACAGAGTGGTGACTTGTGGACAGAGTGGTGGCTGGTGGACAGAGCGGTGACTGGTGTAGAGAGTGGTGACTGATATACAGAGTGGTGACTGGTGTAGAGATTGGTGGCTGGTGTAGAGATTGGTGGCTGGTGTAGAGATTTATGACTGGTGTAGAGATTGGTGGCTGGTGTAGAGATTGGTGACTGGTGTAGAGATTGGTGGCTGGTGTAGAGAGTGTGACTGGTGTAGAGATTGGTGGCTTGTGTACAGAGTGGTGGTGACTGGTGTACAGAGTGGTGGTGACTGGTGTACAGAGTGGTGACTGATGTACAGGGTAGTGAGTGTAGAAATTGGTGGCTGGTGTACAGAGTGGTGACTGGTGGACAGAGTGGTGACTGGTGGACAGAGTGGTGACTGGTGTAGAGAGTGGTGACTGGTGTAGAGATTGGTGACTGGTGTATAAAGTGGTGACTGGTGTAGAGAGTGGTGATGACTCGTGTACAGAGTGGTGACTGGTGTACAGGGTAGTGACTGGTGTACAGAGTGGTGACTGGTATACAGAGTGGAACCACTTTAGAAACTGAGAACTACAGGCAGGTTTAGTGTGTTGACAACCACTTTAGGAACTGAGAACTACAGGCAGGTTTAGTGTGTTGACAACCACTTTAGGAACTGAGAACTACAGGCAGGTTTAGTGTGTTGACAACCACTTTAGGAACTGAGAACTACAGGCAGGTTTAGTGTGTTGACAACCACTTTAGGAACTGAGAACTACAGGCAGGTTTAGTGTGTTGACAACCACTTTAGGAACTGAGAACTACAGGCAGGTTTAGTGTGTTGACAACCACTTTAGGAACTGAGAACTACAGGCAGGTTTAGTGTTTTGACAACCACTGGAAACTGAGAACTACAGGCAGGTTTAGTGTGTTGACAACCACTTTAGGAACTGAGAACTACAGGCAGGTTTAGTGTGTTGACAACCACTTTAGGAACTGAGAACTACAGGCAGGTTTAGTGTTTTGACAACCACTGGGAACTGAGAACTACAGGCAGGTTTAGTGTGTTGACAACCACGTTAGGAACTGAAAACTACAGGCAGGTTTAGTGTTTTGACAACCACTGGGAACTGAGAACTACAGGCAGGTTTAGTGTGTTGACAACCACGTTAGGAACTGAGAACTACAGGCAGGTTTAGTGTGTTGACAACCACGTTAGGAACTGAGAACTACAGGCAGGTTTAGTGTGTTGACAACCACTTTAGGAACTGAGAACTACAGGCAGGTTTAGTGTGTTGACAACCACGTTAGGAACTGAGAACTACAGGCAGGTTTAGTGTTTTGACAACCACTGGGAACTGAGAACTACAAGCAGGTTTAGTGTTTTGACAACCACTGGGAACTGAGAACTACAGGCAGGTTTAGTGTGTTGACAACCACGTTAGGAACTGAAAACTACAGGCAGGTTTAGTGTGTTGACAACCACTTTAGGAACTGAGAACTACAGGCAGGTTTAGTGTTTTGACAACCACTGGGAACTGAGAACTACAGGCAGGTTTAGTGTGTTGACAACCACTTTAGGAACTGAGAACTACAGGCAGGTTTAGTGTGTTGACAACCACTTTAGGAACTGAGAACTACAGGCAGGTTTAGTGTGTTGACAACCACTTTAGAAACTGAGAACTACAGGCAGGTTTAGTGTTTTGACAACCACTGGGAACTGAGAACTACAGGCAGGTTTAGTGTTTTGACAACCACTGGGAACTGAGAACTACAGGCAGGTTTAGTGTTTTGACAACCACTGTAGAAACAAAGAACTACAGGCAGGTTTAGTGTTTTGATAGCCACTAGGAACTGAGAACTACAAACAGGTTTAGTGTGTTGACAACCACTAGGAACTGAGAACTACAGGCAGGTTTAGTGTATTGACAACCACTATGAAAACTATACACAGGTTTAGTGTGTTGACAACCACTGTGAGAACTACAAACAGGTTTAGTGTATGTACACAGAAGACTAAAATGGCTACCAGGTACTTTTCTGGCTAGTGTGTACAGAGTGGTGACTGGTGTACAGAGTGGTGGCTGGTGTACAGAGTGGTGGCTGGTGTACAGAGTGGTGGTGACTGGTGTACAGAGTGGTGACTGGTGTACAGAGTGGTGACTGGTGGACAGAGTGGTGGCTGGTTTAGAGAGTGGTGACTGGTGTAGAGATTGGTGACTGGTGTACAGAGTGGTGGCTGGTGTAGAGATTGGTGGCTGGTGTAGAGATTGGTGGCTGGTATAGAGATTTGTGACTGGTGTAGAGAGTGGTGGCTGGTGTAGAGATTGGTGGCTGGTGTAGAGATTGGTGGCTGGTATAGAGATTTGTGACTGGTGTAGAGAGTGGTGACTGGTGTAGAGATTGGTGACTGGTGTAGAGATTGGTGGCTGGTGTAGAGATTTGTGACTGGTGTAGAGATTGGTGGCTAGTGTAGAGATTTGTGGCTTGTGTAGAGATTGGTGGCTGGTGTAGAGATTTGTGACTGGTGTAGAGATTGGTGACTGGTGTACAGAGTGGTGACTGGTGTAGAGATTGGTGACTGGTGTAGAGATTGGTGGCTAGTGTAGAGATTGGTGGCTGGTGTAGAGATTGGTGACTGGTGTAGAGATTGGTGGCTGGTGTAGAGATTGGTGACTGGTGTACAGAGTGGTGACTGGTGTAGAGATTGGTGGCTGGTGTAGAGATTGGTGGCTGGTGTACAGAGTGGTGACTGGTGGACAGAGTGGTGACTGGTGGACAGAGTGGTGACTGGTGGACAGAGTGGTGACTGGTGTAGAGAGTGGTGACTGGTGTAGAGATTGGTGACTGGTGTAGAGATTGGTGACTGGTGTACAGAGTGGTGACTTGTGGACAGAGTGGTGGCTGGTGGACAGAGCGGTGACTGGTGTACAGAGTGGTGACTGATATACAGAGTGGTGACTGGTGTAGAGATTGGTGGCTGGTGTAGAGATTGGTGGCTGGTGTAGAGATTTATGACTGGTGTAGAGATTGGTGGCTGGTGTAGAGATTGGTGACTGGTGTAGAGATTGGTGGCTGGTGTAGAGAGTGTGACTGGTGTAGAGATTGGTGGCTTGTGTACAGAGTGGTGGTGACTGGTGTACAGAGTGGTGGTGACTGGTGTACAGAGTGGTGACTGATGTACAGGGTAGTGAGTGTAGAAATTGGTGGCTGGTGTACAGAGTGGTGACTGGTGGACAGAGTGGTGACTGGTGGACAGAGTGGTGACTGGTGTAGAGAGTGGTGACTGGTGTAGAGATTGGTGACTGGTGTATAAAGTGGTGACTGGTGTAGAGAGTGGTGATGACTCGTGTACAGAGTGGTGACTGGTGTACAGGGTAGTGACTGGTGTACAGAGTGGTGACTGGTATACAGAGTGGTGGTGACTAGTGGACAGAGTGGTGACTGGTGTAGAGATTGGTGACTGGTGTAGAGATTGGTGACTGTTGTAGAGATTGGTGACTGGTGTAGAAATTGGTGACTGTTGTAGAGATTGGTGGCTTGTGTACAGAGTGGTGGTGACTGGTGTACAGAGTGGTGACTGATGTAGAGGGTAGTGACTGGTGGACAGAGTGGTGACTGGTGTACAGAGTGGTGACTGGTATACAGAGTGGTGGTGACTGGTGGACAGAGTGGTGACTGGTGTAGAGATTGGTGACTGGTGTAGAGATTGGTGACTGTTGTACAGAGTGGTGGTGACTGGTGTAGAGATTGGTGACTGGTGTACAGAGTGGTGGTGATTGGTGTAGAGATTGGTGACTGGTGTACAGAGTGGTGGTGACTGGTGTAGAGATTGGTGACTGGTGTAGAGAGTGGTGGTGACTGGTGTAGAGAGTGGTGACTGGTGTAGAGATTGGTGGCTGGTGTAGAGATTGGTGGCTGGTGTAGAGATTGGTGACTGGTGTAGAGATTGGTGACTGGTGTAGAGATTGGTGACTGGTGTACAGAGTGGTGGTGACTGGTGTACAGAGTGGTGACTGGTGGACAGTGGTGACTGGTGTAGAGATTGGTGGCTGGTGTAGAGATTGGTGACTGGTGTAGAGATTGGTGACTGGTGTAGAGATTGGTGGCGACTGGTGTAGAAAGTGGTGACTGGTGTAGAGATTGGTGGTGACTGGTGTAGAGAGTGGTGACGTGTAGAGATTGGTGACTGGTGTAGAGAGTGGTGGTGACTGGTGTAGAGATTGGTGGTGACTGGTGTAGAGATTGGTGGTGACTGGTGTAGAGATTGGTGGTGACTGGTGTAGAGATTGGTGACTGGTGTAGAGATTGGTGGTGACTGGTGTAGAGAGTGGTGACTGGTGTAGAGAGTGGTGACTGGTGTAGAGATTGGTGGTGGCTGGTGTAGAGATTGGTGGCTGGTGTAGAGATTGGTGGCTGGTGAGAGATTGGTGACTGGTGTAGAGATTGGTGACTGGTGTAGAGATTGGTGACTGGTGTACAGAGTGGTGGTGACTGGTGGACAGTGGTGACTGGTGTAGATATTGGTGACTGGTGTAGATATTGGTGACTGGTGGACAGAGTGGTGGTGACTGGTGGACAGAGTGCTGACCGGTGGACAGAGGTGGTCACTGGTGTACAGAGTGTTGACTGGTGTACAAATATGGTGCTAGAACCATGTACTCAGTATGTTCCCATGATTTGTGTGTGTGTGTGTGGATTTACATGCATGTGAGAGAGAGAGACAGAGAGAGAGAGAGAGAGAGAGAGAGAGAGAGAGAGACAGAGAGAGAGAGAGAGAGAGAGAGAGAGAGAGAGAAGATATTACAGCAGTTTATACATATATGTATGGGTGTGCATGCAGACAAATGTGTATGGGTGGGTGTGTGTGTGTGAGAGAGAATCTCAAGATATGGTGTATGCCTCGAGTGCTGGAGGTCCTGGGTTCAAGCCCCGGTGAGGACCGAGATGTTTTCATGTGGACTTCTGGTAATAAAATTTCCCCTGGTCTCTGAGTAGTGAGACTGGACGCCTGTGTGTATTGTTCCGCACGTAAAAAATCCCTTGGCAGTTGGAAATCGAAAAAGAGTAGCCTAACAGTGCTGACGGGGCAAAATTTTGAGTTCAAAATCTACCCAAAGTATTTCAGGATCCTCGCCGGTGCTACGGAGTTTGTGCACTGAGCTGAGTTTCTCCAGACAGCTTAGAGTTAGGAGGAGAATGGAGCACTTATGAGTTGCACCCATGTACCGTGATGTTGATCCATCGACTAAACTAAACTGAGAGAGAGAAGATATTACAGCAGTTTATACATATATGTATGGGTGTGCATGCAGACAAGTGTGTGTATGTGTGGGTGGGTGAGAGGGAGAGAGAGAGAGAGAGAGAGAGAGAGAGAGAGAGAGAGAGAGAGAGAGAGAGAGAGAGAGAGAGAGAGAGAGAGAGAGAGAGAGAGAGATATTATGAATCTGAGAATATAAATATAAAACATCCATGCTTCTAGTTCTGGACCCGTCTCTTGTGACAGCCATCTTGAAGAGTAGACTCAGGACATCTCACATGTCCTACTGACAACTGACATCCCAAATGTGTCTGTAACCTTACTGTGGCCTGATCTCCTACTGACAACTGACATCCCAAATGTGTCTGTAACTCTACTGTGGCCTGATGTCCTACTGTCAACTGACATCCCAAATGTGTCTGTAACTCTACTGTGGCTTGATGTCCTACTGACAACTGACATCCCAAATGTGTCTGTAACCCTACTGTGGCCTGATGTCCTACTGTCAACTGACATCCCAAATGTGTCTGTAACCCTACTGTGGCCTGATGTCCTACTGACAACTGACATCCCAAATGTGTCTGTAACTCTATTGTGGCCTGATGTTTACACTTAAAGGCCAGCTTGTAATGAAATGTGAAATCATGCTTGTAATTATATAGTACCACCACTTTCTCTTTCACTGCAGCATGAGGGTGAAGAAGATGGAGAGAAGGAAGAAACCAAAGACTTTATCGATGAGGACTTGTATTCAAAGGCCGAGAGTAACTTTTTCTCCATTATTGGGGAGGAGAAGAAGAAGTGGTCAGCCCTGGACGAGACCATCGAACATGCCGGCCAGACGGTGGGTGGTCCATGTTTGTGTGTGAGACTTGTGATCCTAGAGAATAACGTCGCTGTAATAGTCTTCTTCACATGGTCTTCACCACAATACAGACACTCACATTGACCATATCTGTGTCACCAACAAATGTGGATCGTCTCTCCATGATGTCAGAGTGATTAGAGGGTGCAAGTAAACTGACACACCAGAAATACACATCTTATAAACACAGAAATCTATAGGGCCTACAATTTAGGATATCTCAGAAATCAATATAATGTTGGATATCTCAGAAATCAATACAATGTTGGATATCTCAGAAATCAATACAATGTAGGATATCTCAGAAATCAATACAATGTAGGGCATCACAGAAATCAATACAATGTTGGATATATCAGAAATCAATACAATGTTGGATATCTCAGAAATCAATACAATGTAGGGCATCACAGAAATCAATGCAATGTTGGATATCTCATAAATCAATACAATGTAGGATATCTCAGAAATCAATACAATGTTGGATATCTCAGAAATCAATACAATGTCGGATATCTCAGAAATCTATACAATGTCGGATATCTCAGAAATCAATACAATGTAGGGTATCTCAGAAATCAATACACTGTAGGGTATCTCAGAAATCAATACAATGTTGGATATCTCAGAAATCTATACAGTGTAGGGTATCTCAGAAATCAATACAATGTAGGATATCTCAGAAATCAATACAATGTAGGATATCTCAGAAATCAATACAATGTAGGATATCTCAGAAATCAATACAATGTTGGATATCTCAGAAATCAATACAATGTTGGATATCTCAGAAATCAATACAATGTAGGATATCTCAAAATCAATACAATGTTGGATATCTCAGAAATCAATACAATGTTGGATATCTCAAAAATCAATACAATGTAGGGTATCACAGAAATCAATACAATGTAGGGTATCACAGAAATCAATACAATGTAGGGTATCACAGAAATCAATACAATGTAGGGTATCACAGAAATCAATACAATGTAGGGTATCACAGAAATCAATACAATGTTGGATATCTCAGAAATCAATACAATGTAGGGTATCACAGAAATCAATACAATGTTGGATATCTCAGAAATCAATACAATGTTGGATATCTCAGAAATCAATACAATGTAGGGTATCACAGAAATCAATACAATGTAGGGTATCTCAGAAATCAATACAATGTAGGGTGTCACACGTCGTTCTTGATAATAATATCAATGTTCTTGATTATCTTTGCTTGATATTGTCGTGTGATGGTCGTTGTCTAGGTAACGATGTTCATGGTGTGTCAATGGAGATATCTAACTGACTCTTATTCCAACTCACCCCCGCAGTGCATATTCACCAGGCATTAAACAAGATTCCGTTGGCGCACATAATCCTTTATTACAGAAATAAGACGGACAAATGGAACATGATTATACATCCAGAAACAATGTAATCCATAGAATATAAATATCCTCCTCACAATTTAACCAGCACACATCAATGCCTTCTCACGGCCTGCTTCTCATCACATTCACAAGACAGGTAATCCAGCTACTATCCACGGCTGGATCTCCCACAATACAACCCACACATTGGGTTGGAGCCACTGCTCAACTATGCAACCCACTCTGGGTTTAGGCCCTCAATCCCTATAGAACCCACTCTGGTTCAGGCCTGTCTTCACAACTCGGAGAACAACACAACCCCGTTGTACGTGGACTACCGACTCCTTCGGTATCTCAAACTCAACTCCCTGAAACGACCTGCCCCGCAGTCAGTCTCTTCTCTCACTGCCCTTCCAGTCTCCTGACTTCACACAACACACAACTGTCTTTCGCCCCATCCGCCTTAGGGGTTTTTTCTCTCTACCCTCACTATTTTATTTCTCAGGACTGGCTGTTTTATCATAGCCAGGTCAGTCACTTTCCTGTCTCCCACTCTCATCTCCATTCTTCCTCATGCCCGGTCACTCACCTCAATGTCAATGACCCAGGCTTATGTCATAGGGTATCTCAAAAATCAATACAATGTAGGGTATCACAGAAATCAATACAATGTTGGATATCTCAGAAATCAGTACAATGTTGGATATCTCAGAAGTCAATACATTGTAGGATATCACAGAAATCAATACAATGTAGGATATCTCAGAAATCAATACAATGTTGGATATCTCAGAAGTCAATACATTGTAGGATATCTCAGAAATCAATACAATGTTGGATATCTCAGAAATCAATGCAATGTTGGATATCTCAGAAATCAATACAATGTTGGATGTCTCAGAAATCAATACAATATTTGATATATCATAAATCAATACAATGTAGGATATCTCAGAAATCAATACAATTTTGGATATCTCAGAAATCAATACAATGTTGGATATCTCAGAAATCAATACAATGTTGGATATCTCAGAAATCAGTACAATGTTGGATATCTCAGAAGTCAATACATTGTAGGATATCACAGAAATCAATACAATGTAGGATATCTCAGAAATCAATACAATGTTGGATATCTCAGAAGTCAATACATTGTAGGATATCTCAGAAATCAATACAATGTTGGATATCTCAGAAATCAATACAATGTAGGATATCTCAGAAATCAATACAATGTTGGATATCTCAGAAATCAATACAATGTTGGATATCTCAGAAGTCAATACATTGTAGGATATCTCAGAAATCAATAAAATGTAGGGTATCACATAAATCAATACAATGTAGGGTATCACAGAAATCAATACAATGTTGGATATCTCAGAAATCAATACAATGTTGGATATCTCAGAAATCAATACATTGTAGGATATCACAGAAATCAAGAACCTAATACGTTTCAAGCCTCTTGATGAGGAGAACTAATGTACTACAAGATGGTTGCTGTATCTAGCTGAATGGTTGCAGTCTGGCTGGATGGTTGCAGTGTCTAGCTGGATGGTTGCTGTATCTAGCTGAATGGTTGCTGTCTGTCTGGATGGTTGCTGTATCTGGCTGGATGGTTGTTGTATCTAGCTGAATGGTTGCTGTATCTAGCTGAATGGTTGCGGTCTGGCTGGATGGTTGGTCTGGCTTGATGGTTGCTGTCTGTCTGGATGGTTGCTGTCTGGCTGGATGGTTGCTGTATCTAGCTGAATGGTTGCTGTCTGACTGGAGGGTTGCTGTCTGGCTGGATGGTTGCTGTATCTAGCTGAATGATTGCTATCTGGCTAGATGGTCACTGTCTGGCTGGATGGTCGCTGTCTGGCTGGGTGGTTGCTGTCTGGCTGAATGGTTGCTGTATCTAGCTGAATGGTTGCTGTCTGGCTGAATGGTTGCTGTATCTAGCTGAATGGTTGCTGTCTGGCTGAATGGTTCCTGTATCTCTATGTTTCTGTCTGGCTGAATGGTTGCTGTCTGGCTGAATGGTTGCTGTCTGGCTGAATGGTTGCTGTATCTCAATGTTTCTTTAGCTGGACAAATTATGTTGTAGCTGTATGTATTTATTATACATTTCTGTACACATTTCTTCAGTAGTTATTTTACAGTTGGTGAATTACACATTATTATTACATTACTTAGTTAACAGAGATTTATTGTATACAACAACGGTGTTAGTAATCTGTTACATCCGCACATGACACAATTAACAGAGATGTATTGTATACATATACACATAGCACTCTTAACAGAGATTTATAACAACTATGTTAGTAATCTGCTGAACATGCTGGTTCATTTCTGGTGATGCCATCTCTTTCAGGCAACGGACAGCTACCATGAGGAAAAGACAAATGGCTACCCTGTAAGTAGTAGAACAGTCGTGTTATAGTGAAGTAGTAGGACAGTCGTGTAATAATGGAGGGGAGACCAGTGCTAGGTCAACTGTTCTGTCCTTGTGTCCTGCTGGGTTTGCAGTTCTGATGCCACAACCACTGTTGATGCAAACAAGGTCGATGGTTTCAAGTCCATCCTCAAGCTCCTCCCCTTGTGTGTCCCCAAGACAAGTGCATCTTCAAGCTCCTCCCCTTGTGTGTCCCCAAGACCTTTTTTTGCGCTCGCTTTGAACTCAAGCGTAGTCGATAACACTACTTTTAGTAGTGATGGACTGAATTTAGCATGTGGATTAGCTTTCCCTATTAACAGTGCCCCTCGCCACCAGGCTAACTCACTCTGACTTCAGAGGTTCTTGTAATTTATGTTCTCAGATCAAGGACAATAGGTCAACATTTTTGTCCCAACTGTCTGGTGTAGGGGTTGAACCCCTTACCTCGGTATCAGCACACCGGATGTTTAAGAACACGCGTTCTTATCCATTCACCATGCTGACCTACGTCCCAAAGACATCACTTCACTGAGATACTGCCACCTCTGAGAGTCTACTTTCACATTGCACTCATAAATATTGACCAGCATAAACTTGTGCTTCCACTGAAATGTGCTAGCCTGAAGTAGCACCTCGTCACTGTCCCATTGGGACATGTCCACTTGTGCCGTCAGTCCTGTCACGTACGAGGATGGCCAGTCCCATGTGTCACTTATTGTCATAGCAGTTGGAACCAGCCACATTTAGCATGCTATCACCAAGCCAAGTCTCTTAGAGGGCTTCAATGCCCACCCTCTACACAAGACTCCAGCATGGGCCCTCGTTGTCCGATGCTCAAACAATTCCAGGATGGAATGTAAACATTCTTGAGGCCTACACAGACAGATTTGAGCCACACTTGTCTTGCCTTGTTCATCTTCTTTGCTAATTCTGTGTTTCTTAACTATCGGCTGTTTGCACACATGCAACTCTGCCATACTGAAGACAAACCAACGGCTGTTTGCACACATGCAACTCTGCCATACTGAAGACCATTGGCTGTTTGCACACATGCAACTCTGCCATACTGAAGACAAACTATCGGCTGTTTGCACACATGCAACTCTGCCATACTGAAGACAAACCATCAGCTGTTTGCACACATGCAACTCTGCCATATTGAAGACCACACTCACCACTCTCTGAAACCACCACATGTTAATGGAAGACTCTAGAACGGTTTCAGCTCAGATGCATGAAAGTTCATCGCACCAGTGACAACCATGATTACAGTTGACCTCCTAGTCTACTAGTTTTGAGACACGCAAGATGAATATAACCAGCTTTTAGGTGAAAATAGTGGGTTAAGACAGAAAATACTGGGGTTAAGACAGAAAATAGTGGGTTAAGACAGAAAATACTGGGGTTAAGACAGAAA
This sequence comes from Cepaea nemoralis, assembly GCA_014155875.1. Lineage (NCBI taxonomy): Eukaryota > Metazoa > Mollusca > Gastropoda > Stylommatophora > Helicidae > Cepaea > Cepaea nemoralis. The sequence goes on from JACEFZ010019363.1 coordinate 532,362, forward strand.
ATAGTGGGTTAAGACAGAAAATAGTGGGGTTAATTCAGAAAATAGTGGGGTTAATTCAGAAAATAGTGGGTTAAGACAGAAAATACTGGGGTTAAGACAGAAAATAGTGGGTTAAGACAGAAAATAGTGGGTTAAGACAGAAAATAGTGGGGTTAAGACAGAAAATAGTGGGGTTCAGACAGAAAATAGTGGGGTTCAGACAGAAAATAGTGGGGTTCAGACAGAAAATAGTGGGGTTAAGACAGAAAATAGTGGGGTCGGTTCAGACAGAAAATAGTGGGGTTCAGACAGAAAATAGTGGGGTTCAGACAGAAAATAGTGGGTTTAAGACAGAAAATAGTGGGTTTAACACAGAAAATAGTGGGGTTAAGACAGAAAATAGTGGGTTTAAGACAGAAAATAGTGGGGTTAAGACAGAAAATAGTGGGGTTCAGACAGAAAATAGTGGGGTTCAGACAGAAAATAGTGGGGTTCAGACAGAAAATAGTGGGGTTTAAGACAGAAAATAGTGGGGTTCAGACAGAAAATAGTGGGGTTAAAACAGAAAATAGTGGGGTTCAAAACAGAAAATCATGGGGTTCAGACAGAAAATATAAAAACCCTGTTGCCATATTTGACCACAAAAGTGGAATGACATATTACCATACAGGTGTAACTCTATGACATTCTATGACTATATTATAATGATGTGTAACTCTATGACTATATTATAATGATGTGTAACTCTATGACTATATTATAATGATGTGTAACTCTATGATTATATTATAATGATGTGTAACTCTATGATTATATTATAATGATGTGTAACTCCATGACTATATTATAATGATGTGTAACTCTATGATTATATTATAATGATGTGTAACTCCATGACTATATTATAATGATGTGTAACTCTATGATTATATTATAATGATGTGTAACTCTATGATTATATTATAATGATGTTTAACTCTATGATTATATTATAATGATGTGTAACTCCATGACTGTATTATAATGTTGTGTAACTCCATGATTATATTATAATGATGTGTAACTCTATGACTATATTATAATGATGTGTAACTCTATGACTATATTATAATGATGTGTAACTCTATGACTATATTATAATGATGTGTAACTCCATGACTATATTATAATGATGTGTAACTCTATGATTATATTATAATGATGTGTAACTCTATGACTATATTATAATGATGTGTAACTCTATGATTATATTATAATGATGTGTAACTCTATGACTATATTATAATGATGTGTAACTCTATGACTATATTATAATGATGTGTAACTCTATGATTATATTATAACGATGTGTAACTCTATGACTATATTATAATGATGTGTAACTCTATGATTATATTATAACGATGTGTAACTCTATGACTATATTATAACCATGTGTAACTCTATGACTATATTATAACCATGTGTAACTCTATGACTATATTATAACCATGTGTAACGCTATGACTATATTATAACCATGTGTAACTCTATGACTGTATTATAACCATGTGTAACTCTATGACTATATTATAACAATGTGTAACTCTATGACTATATTATAACCACGTGTAACTCTATGACTATATTATAACCACGTGTAACTCTATGACTATATTATAACCATGTGTAACTCTATGACTATATTATAACAATGTGTAACTCTATTATAACAATGTGTAACTCTATGACTATATTATAACGATGTGTAACTCTATGACTATATTATAACGATGTGTAACTCTATGACTATATTATAACGATATGTAACTCTATGACTATATTATAACGTGTAACTCTATGACTATATTATAACGATGTGTAACTCTATGACTATATTATAACCATGTGTAACTCTATGACTATATTATAATGATGTGTAACTCTATGACTATATTATAACGATGTGTAACTCTATGACTATATTATAACGATGTGTAACTCTATGACTATATTATAACGGTGTGTAACTCTATGACTATATTATAACGATGTGTAACTCTATGACTATATTATAATGATGTGTAACTCTATGACGTTCTGTGACTATATTATAATGTGTATCTCGATGTGTGATATGTGTTGCAGGAATCACAAGATAAGGATTGAAGTCTCCAAAGACGAAGTCTCCAGTTAACAACAGCCCTCTATCTCCTAGAACTATGTAGCAGCACAGTCAGCGGCCACGTGTACAATATTTCATGTGTACAATATTTCATGTGTGTTTATTTCTCACCATCATCACTACAATAGAAAGCACCAAGATCACTACAATAGAAAGCATATTGTGACACACACAGACACCTGTGAGATTACCATTTCTCACCATTATCACTACAATAGAAAGCAGCATGATCACTACAATAGAAAGCACCATGATCACTACAATAGAAAGCATATTGTGACACACACAGACACCTGTGAGATTACCATTTCTCACCATTATCACTACAATAGAAAGCACCATGATCACTACAATAGAAAGCACCATGATCACTACAATAGAAAGCATATTGTGACACACACAGACACCTGTGAGATTACCATTTCTCACCATTATCACTACAATAGAAAGCAGCATGATCACTACAATAGAAAGCACCATGATCACTACAATAGAAAGCATATTGTGACACACAGACACTTGTGAGATTACCATTTCTCACCATTATCACTACAATAGAAAGCAGCATGATCACTACAATAGAAAGCACCATGATCACTACAATAGAAAGCATATTGTGACACACAGACTGTCATTTCTGTCATTTACTGCCAATATAGTACCTTGCGGTGTATGGCAGAGGAGTCTTTGAGCCTGAGGAATAAAGGCCGCCTGGCTAGTGCAGTCGCCGCGAACTGTGCAGGTTAGGATTTTCTTTTTGCCCCCGACAGAAAAAAATCCCGCACCTTACCGGGGATCGAACCCGGGTCTCCCGAATGAGAGTCCGGCGTTCTATCCACTCGGCCAACCTGTGAGATTACCATTTCTCACCATTATCACTACAATAGAAAGCAGCATGATCACTACAATAGAAAGCACCATGATCACTACAATAGAAAGCATATTGTGACACACACAGACACCTGTGAGATTACAGCTCTGATACTGAAACTCGATGTCATGTAACTAAAACAATGACCTCTTGCTGCAGCAGCCAGCCCGTGTTGGTGTGCGTTTATATGTATGTGTTTGTGTATATATGGTGAAGAGAGACAGTTTTCCTGAATGGCACTAGCTAATCTGCTGCTTTGATTGTTGGCAATGCTCATGTCACAGATTATACACTGAATTATGGTCATGTCACAGATTATATACTGAAACATGGTCATGTCACAGATTATATACTGAACAATGGTCATGTCACAGATTATATACTGAAATATGGTCATGTCACAGATTATATACTGAAATATGGTCATGTCAGGGATTATATACTAATGTTGTGTCTATTGTCTGACATCCGTAGATGTTGTGTCTATTGTGTGACACCTGTAGATGTTGTGTCTATTGTGTGACACCTGTAGATATTGTGTCTATTGTCTGACATCCGTAGATGTTGTGTCTATTGTGTGACACCTGTAGATGTTCTGTCTATTGTGTGACACCTGTAGATGTTGTGTCTATTGTCTGACACCTGTAGATGTCGTGTCTATTGTCTGACACCTGTAGATGATGTGTCTATTGCCTGACACCTGTAGATGTTGTGTCTATTGTCTGACACCTGTAGATGTTGTGTCTATCGTGTGACACCTGTAGATGTTGTGTCTATTGTGTGACACCTGTAGATATTGTGTCTATTGTCTGACATCCGTAGATGTTGTGTCTATTGTGTGACACCTGTAGATGTTCTGTCTATTGTGTGACACCTGTAGATGTTGTGTCTATTGTGTGACACCTGTAGATGTCGTGTCTATTGTCTGACACCTGTAGATGATGTGTCTATTGCCTGACACCTGTAGATGTTGTGTCTATTGTCTGACACCTGTAGATGTTGTGTCTATCGTGTGACACCTGTAGATGTCGTGTCTATTGTGTGACACCTGTAGATATCCTGTCTATTGTGTGACACCTGTAGATGTTGTGTCTGTTGTGTGACACCTGTAGATGTTGTGTCTGTTGTGTGACACCTGTAGATGTTGTGTCTATAGTCTGACACCTGTAGATGTTCTATAGTCTGACACCTGTAATATTCTAGTCTGACACCTGTAGATGTTCTATAGTCTGACACCTGTAATATTCTAGTCTGACACCTGTAGATGTTCTACAGTCTGACACCTGTAGATGTTCTATAGTATGACACCTGTAATGTTCTAGTCTGACACCTGTAGATGTTCTATAGTCTGACACCTGTAGATGTTCTACAGTCAGACACCTGTAGATGTTGTACAGTCAGACACCTGTAGATGTTGTACAGTCAGACACCTGTAGATGTTGTACAGTCTACCACCTGTAGATGTTCTACAGTCTACCACCTGTAGATGTTCTACAGTCTACCACCTGTAGATGTTGTATAGTCTACCACCTGTAGATGTTGTATAGTCTACCACCTGTAGATGTTGTATAGTCTACCACCTGTAGATGTTGTAGTCTACCACCTGTAGATGTTGTAGTCTACCACCTGTAGATGTTGTATAGTCTACCACCTGTAGATGTTGTTTAGTCTACCACCTGTAGATGTTGTATAGTCTACCACCTGTAGATGTTGTATAGTCTGCCACCTGTAGATGTTGTATAGTCTACCACCTGTAGATGTTCTACAGTCTACCACCTGTAGATGTTGTATAGTCTACCACCTGTAGATGTTGTATAGTCTACCACCTGTAGATGTTCTATAGTCTCTCGGATCTAGAAGAATATCTGCATGAGTTCGCTAGAGCACACCTATAACACAGTGCAGACCCACGCAGTCACAGGGACATCAATCAATGTAGTGATGTGTGGTGACAGGCTGTTCCCATCACCAGGTGTACTCACAGGAACATCAATCGGGTGTCACTGCCAATCACCGATCGAACAGGTGGAGAAACCTCACTCGTCGGGTGTCACTGCCAGCCACCGATTGGACAGGTGGAGAAAGTGTCACCAAGTGTCACTGCCAACGACCAATACCTGGGCTATATCAACTAATATACTATATATGCAGTACAGGACAATGCTGTCGGCAGTCTTTCATGTCAGTGACAAGTTACTTGATCCATAATCTGCTGACAAAGCAGGTTTCCTGAGCTGTGGCTTGTACACAAGTTCTGATCCTGTAGCCAGGTACACAGCTGGCATGCTAGTCAACATGATTGTTGTTGTTTGTCCATCAAGAATGATGATGACCATTCATTTCATCCAGTGGGGTTGAAGGTGTGGAGCCGTAGTCGCTCAGGGGGCTGCCGAATCCCACTGCTGCTCCGGTCAGTAGAAGACGACCATATGGCCTGAGCCGCCTGTGTGCAGGTCTGCGACTATGGCTGCCAGCGTACCCACGCCTGCCGCTCGCCCATCGCCACAGGGCTTGAAGGTGATATGTGACGTTGGATGAAGAATGACTTGCGCGATGACTTGATGACAACATGATACACAAATGGCAATAAGGCTACAACCAATGATGCTTAACTATTACTGGCAACATGGCTGTGGTCACGTGGACACAGACCGACAACCAATGATGCTCAACTATTACTGGCAACATGATACAGAAATGGCAATGAGGCTACAACCAATGAAACTCAACTATTACTGGCAACATGGCTGTGGTCACGTGGACACAGGCCGACAACCAATGATGCTCAACTATTACTGGCAACATGATACAGAAATGGCAATGAGGCTACAACCAATGATGCTCACCTATTACTGGCAACATGGCTGTGGTCACGTGGACACAGACCGACAACCAATGATGCTCAACTATTACTGGCAACATGATACAGAAATGGCAATGAGGCTACAACCAATGATGCTCAACTATTACTGGCAACATGGCTGTGGTCACGTGGACACAGGCCGACAACCAATGATGCTCAACTATTACTGGCAACATGATACAGAAATGGCAATGAGGCTACAACCAATGATGCTCAACTATTACTGGCAACATGGCTGTGGTCACAGAGCGACAGTTGCTGTCAGCTGTGGACTACAGGCTCTACACCACGGCCCCCAGTAACAGGTTGACTAGGCCTAACACTTCTGGTTGGCTGTGAATATGCTCACAACTCAAACATGTTTTTGTCAGCAGTGTCACGGAATTACTGGAGATGCCGATCCAGATTGATGAAGCGCCCAAAACAGCCATCACTAGGCGCCACAATCCTTTGTAGAAAAGCTTTTTCTGGATCAAACACGGCCAGGATTCTTTGAGATTTTCCCCGGATCAAGGGAGACTCATCGGTATGTTTTTTTAAACCCGGATCTAAAGATGAGAGAGGGAGTGCCGTCTTAACTTGGTTGCCGGCCAAGTCAGTGACGTCATTCTGGCAAAATTCTCGGCAGCCTGAAAATAACTAAATTACGATCAGTGTGCCAGGGTTTGTGAAAACGGAGTGAGGGATTTTTTTTATTCCCGTCTGAACAAGAAAAGAAACTGCAGTGTCCAATATTGATGGAAGTCAATGGACATTTCTCCTTAGTGTTAATTCGTAGTTTCTATTCAGGAGAAGGAAATTGTTCGCATAAGGTAGTTTATTGATAGAGATTAGGAATCGAGCGTAGTGAAGGGCGTTGTGTGAACCTATTCTAGGAGCGTTGGCCGCAGCGGGCTGATGCGTAGCTTAAACTAGGTTGAGTGATATATCATTTCACTCGGCAGGGTAAGAAAAATGCCGTGGGAGGATATTCAGCGAGATTGAGAGTGGTTGGGGGGGGGATAGGGGAAATGTCAATGGTAGGATCTTCCGGTAGGGTGTCTACTGGGGTTTCTTCAATTTCCTTTAGTCTTTCCTTTTCCTTATCACGTCTCAAGCCAATGTGATGAACTGCTCTGTCTTATGCCAGAGTTTGGTTCTATGAGGATCTAGATATGAATGTCTGAGTACGGCCTTCGGCCTACACTCACATATAATGGGTCTGAATCGGGTTTCTCTCACCGGGTGTTCTCTCTTCGACAGGTTCTACTAGATCAGAGACCCTACCTACAACTCAGAGATGAGAATGGCAGTAACTGGGTGCAGTTGCTAACTGACCTCGACAATTGGACCGTGTTCCACAAGGAAGGTCCAACACCTCAGGCTCTATCTGAGTATAGATAGTAAATCATGAGGAGAGTGCCTTATCAGTGGTTGAATTCCCAGAAAAACAACTGAGTTATTAACTGTGACAGTTACAAGGAGAGTTATAGGAGGGTGAAGAAGATAACTGAGTAACATTGTCAGTAAGGACAGGAAACATTTAGTAGATTGGATGACAGTAGTGTTTTGTAGAGATGTTACTAGACCAGTGCTTGTGTTCTTACGTCACTGGATTGTATTGGATATATGTTTCACCGTGTGTGTTGAACTGAGGGACAGTAATTAACCAAATCACCCATTGGTGACCAAGCATTCAAACTATCCACGACTGACAGGAGGAAATCGACATCTGACCGGAGAGACGCTTCATCGGGTGAGCTCCCTCTGATCTTGTGATGTTGTGCAGTTGTATGGCCGGAGCACAATGATGAAAGTTGACTCTGATCCTGAACTGACTGGTCTTATCTCACATACACGATAGACTATACCACAGATTTCATTACACACGTGACATTTTTATTCATTAAATAATTTTATTATTTGTTAGAAGCCTGTATTGCGTGGGTATGTTCTGGAGGAATATGAAGAGGGGTATGATCTTATGGTAAGAAGTGAGGGACATAGTGATCCAGAGACTGAAAGGGGGGGGGGGGGGGGGGGGTGTGTAGACAAAGGTCCGGCAGATGCTCAAGCTGATGATAGGGAAAAAAAAATTGTGCTTGTTGATTCCACTTCCCCGCAGGGACGACAGGTGACAAGCAGTAACAGGTTTACAACCAGGGACCAGCACCACCTGGTTGCACAAAGTCATACCACTTGACCCAACTTCAGCTGGAGGTGGCCAGGAGGGGAACCTGCTCATTCAACCATGACCTGGCCTGTGCGAGCACCTCAGCTAGCAGTTGTCATGTGATCATATCAGGTCAACTCCTTGGTTTCAGCACTATCTCCCAGGCCACACCAGTATGGCCAACCGTCAATCTGGGACAGCAAAGGCAGCACACAAGTGAACTGATGACCCCAGCTCAAAGACACATCTAATAGACTCATACATGAGATATGGCTGTCTACCTAGCCCTAGTACAAACATGACAACACTTTCATCTGATCAAGGGCACCAGTGTCTTTATTACCAATTCAACTCTGTACAGCCGGTCACGCATGCACATCTATTGTATGTATCCCTTTATCTGTGTCTTTATTACCAATTCAACTCTGTACGACCTGCACATCTATTGTATGTACACTTGTTATGACATCAGTGTACCCAGTCATACATCACACTCAGTCTATGTAGCCACTCACACAACAGTCTGTGCAGCCACACACACAACACAGTTTAAGTAGCCACACACACAACACAGTTTATGCAGCCACTCTCACAGTCTACGTAGCCACTCATACAATAGTCTATGTAGCCACTCACACAACTCAATCTATGTAGCCACTCACACATCTATGTAACCACTTATGCAACTCAAGTATATGTAGACACACATATATGTAGTCACTGAACAATATGCAGGCTGGTATCAGCCATGCCGACACATACATATACGTTGATAATATGAATATATACGTGAACTGTAAACAATCTTGGAGAACGGGCAAGTCCAAGAATACGTGTACATCAATTGAAGATCCTATCAGAACATCCAAATGTCTGGCAGAAAGACATGTCACTGAGGGGAGAACTTCTCCGGACTGGTGGGTACTGGTGAATCCCACCTTTCATGAAGAACACCTGGCTTGAGGTGAGTGATGACAGCGTGGACCGCCTGCTGCTTCTCATTCTTGGGTGGTATCAGGACTGTCTTGTAGGTCACCTGGTCACCTTCCTTCGGTACCCACTCTCCTTCAATGCTGTCGGGAAATATTGGAACACCAGTTACACATGTCATCAACACCACACTTCACAAATATGTCAGGGAATGTTGAAACAACAGTAACAAATGGCATCAACACCACACTTCACAAATATGTCAGGGAATGTTGGAATACCAGTTACATATGGCATCAACACTAAGCTTCACAAATATGTCAGTGAATATTTGAACACCATAGGAGATAAGACACATCTTGGACAATAGGGGACATAACACAATGTGGACAATAGGGGACATAACACAATGTGGACAACAGGGGACATAACACAATGTGGACAATAGGGGACAGGACACAATGTGGACAATAGGGGACAGGACACAATGTGGACAATAGGGGACATAACACAATGTAGACAATAGGGGACATAACACAATGTAGACAACAGGGGACTAACTCAATGTGGACAATAGGGGACAGGACACAATGTGGACAATAGGGGACATAACACAATGTGGACAATAGGGGACATAACACAATGTGGACAATAGGGGACATGACACAATGTGGACAATAGGGGACATAACACAATGTGGACAACAGGGGACATAACACAATGTGGACAACAGGGGACAGGACACAATGTGGACAATAGGGGACATAACACAATGTGGACAATAGGGGACAGGACACAATGTGGACAATAGGGGACAGGACACAATGTGGACAATAGGGGACAGGACACAATGTGGACAATAGGGGACATAACACAATGTAGACAATAGGGGACAGGACACAATGTAGACAATAGGGGACAGGACACAATGTGGACAATAGGGGACATAACACAATGTAGACAATAGGGGACAACACAATGTGGACAATAGGGGACTAACTCAACGTGGACAATAGGGGACATAACACAATGTGGACAATAGGGGACATAACACAATGTGGACAATTAGGAGACATAACACAATGTGGACAATTAGGAGACATAACACAATGTAGACAATTAGGAGACATAACACAATGTAGACAATAGGAGATAACACAAACTGGACATGCAAGAAGTAACTAACAACAGAACATGGACAAAGAAAAATATGGACAAATGTTGGAGACAAAGACAAGCAGAATCCATACTCGGAAATATGCAGGAATACATCCTCCCCGCGGCCATCGTCTGGGTGAATGAAGCCATGGCCGCGCTGTCGACAGAAGGATTTGACCGTGCCTTTATGGGTGGGTCCTTCTAGTGCCCGTTCAGACCTGGAAGCAATATTCATCATCATCATACAGAATCTGTGACCTCAACAACATGACATCATCTGTGCAACTTCCCTACCCACATCTTCATGACCTCTGTACTTATGTGTGACCTCCACAACATGACCTGTGTACTTATATGTGACCTCTATTAATGGGACAAAAGAACAAGTGTGAGAAATATGGTGCTATCAAATCATATCATATTCTGTAACTGTTGGTTCAGGTAGATGATAGACCTGGTTAGTGATGACATAGTTGTTGGTTCAGGTAGATGATAAATATGCACATACAACACTTTCTCTTCCTGGGCTGTTCCCGATGACCTACAGTGCAGGATACATCTTCTGTACCTCAGTTTACCATGATGACCTACGGTGCAGGATACACCTTCTGTGCCTCAGTTTATTGTGATCACCTACGGTGCAGGATACACCTTCTGTGTCTCAGTTTACCATGATGACCTACAGTGCAGGATACACCTTCTGTGCCTCAATTTACCATGATGACCTACAGTGCAGGATACACCTTTTGTGCCTCAGTTTAACACCTTTTGTGCCTCAGTTTACCATGATGACCTCTGGTGCAGGATACACCTTCTGTACCTCAGTTTACCATGATGACCTACAGTGCAGGATACACCTTCTGTGCCTCAGTTTACCATGATGACCTAAGGTGCAGGAAACACCTTCTGTACGTCAGTTTACCATGATGACCTATGGTGCAGGATACACCTTCTGTACCTCAGTTTACCATGATGACCTACAGTGCAGGATACACCTTCTGTGCCTCAGTTTACCATGATGACCTAAGGTGCAGGAAACACCTTCTGTACGTCAGTTTACCATGATGACCTACGGTGCAGGATACACCTTCTGTACCTCACTTTACCATGATGACCTATGGTGCAGGATACACCCTCTGTGCCCCAGTTTACCATGACCCTACAGTGCAAGATACACCTTTGCTTCAGTTTACCATGATGACCTACGGTGCAGGATACACCTTCTGTATGTCAGTTTACCATGATGACCTATGGTGCAAGATACACCCTCTGTGCCCCAGTTTACCATGATGATATGTCACATCTCTCACTGTCTGCTATATGTTACCCCTCTCACTGTCTGTTATATGTCACCCCTCTCACTGTCTGCTATATGTCACCCCTCTCACTGTCTGCTATATGTCACCCCTCTCACTGTCTGCTATATGTCACCCCTCTCACTGTCTGCTATATGTCACCCCTCTCACTGTCTGCTATATGTCACCCCTCTCACTGTCTGCTATATGTCACCCCTCTCACTGTCTGCTATATGTCACCCCTCTCACTGTCTGCTATATGTCACCCCTCTCACTGTCTGCTATATGTCACCCCTCTCACTGTCTGCTATATGTCACCCCTCTCACTGTCTGCTATATGTCACCCCTCTCACTGTCTGCTATATGTCTCCCCTTATATGTCACCCCTCTCACTGTCTGCTATATGTCTCCCCTTATATGTCACCCCTCTCACTGTCTGCTATATGTCACCCCCTCTCACTGTCCTGCTATATGTCACCCCTCTCACTGTCTGCTATATGTCACCCCTTCTCACTGTCTGCTATATGTCACCCCTCTCACTGTCTGCTATATGTCACCCCTCTCACTGTCTGCTATATGTCACCCCTCTCACTGTCTGCTATATGTCACCCCTCTCACTGTCTGCTATATGTCACCCCTCTCACTGTCTGCTATATGTCACCCCTCCTCACTGTCTGCTATATGTCACCCCTCTCACTGTCTGCTATATGTCTCTCCTTATATGTCACCCCTCTCACTGTCTCTATATGTCACCCCTCTCACTGTCTGCTATATGTCACCCCTCTCACTGTCTGCTATATGTCACCCCTCTCACTGTCTGCTATATGTCACCCCTCTCACTGTCTGCTATATGTCACCCCTCTCACTGTCTGCTATATGTCACCCCTCTCACTGTCTGCTATATGTCTCCCCTCTCACTGTCTGCTATATGTCACCCCTCTCACTGTCTGCTATATGTCACCCCTCTCACTGTCTGCTATATGTCTCCCCTTATATGTCACCCCTCTCACTGTCTGCTATATGTCACCCCTCTCACTGTCTGCTATATGTCACCCCTCTCACTGTCTGCTATATGTCACCCCTCTCACTGTCTGCTATATGTCACCCCTCTCACTGTCTGCTATATGTCACCCCTCTCACTGTCTGCTATATGTCACCCCTCTCACTGTCTGCTATATGTCACCCCTCTCACTGTCTGCTATATGTCTCTCCTTATATGTCACCCCTCTCACTGTCTGCTATATGTCACCCCTCTCACTGTCTGCTATATGTCACCCCTCTCACTGTCTGCTATATGTCTCCCCTTATATGTCACTCCTCTCACTGTCTGCTATATGTCACCCCTCTCACTGTCTGCTATATGTCTCCCCTTATATGTCACATCTCTCACTGTTTGCTATATGTCACAACCTTTGCCGACATCCAGTCTTGTCTTATTTGGAGCCACTGAGTGAAACACCACACATTCCATCCCATTGTGCTTGCTTAGTTTTATTTCACGTATTCCATATTATTATACCTCTATATGGCAACTTAGTTTTATTTCACGTATTCCATATTATTATACCTCTATATGGCAACTTAGTTTTATTTCACGTATTCCATATTATTATACCTCTATATGGCAACTGAGTTTTATTTCACGTATTCCATATTATTATACCTCTATATGGCAACTGAGTTTCATTTCCGTGATTTTATTTGTTATGCTTTCTTCTTGTTTGTCGACGAAGGCTTGTTGCCACAATGTCCTCTGTTTTGTGTAATTGTAGTGTAAAGTTGTCCTGCACGTCACATCCTCCAACAGCTGACATAATCTCAGTATTTAAATGAGACATGAAGCAACCCTTGCTCTCCAGACCCAACAATATGAACCGAACATTCTTAGTAGCATCATGGCAAGTTGTATAGTGTCCTCAATCTGACCGATGTTAAGAGAGCATCAGACTACAAGGTCAAATGTAGGTGACGTTAGCCGACCGGTCACTACGCCTCAATAACAAATACAAGTCAGTGTTGAATGGTATGGTCTACAGCTAAACAACCTCTGAGACTATTTCACAAAGTACTTACATGGACTTGGTTCGATTCCGTCTAGTTGGGACGGGACTGGGTATAAGGAAAGCCCGGCCTGGTGACCCGGAGATCTGAGCACTGTTGATGGCTTGGGTCTCCGGGATATCGTAGGGCTGTGACATCTTGCTGGCTGACAGAACCACCTCACTGGTCAGACCACTGCGGACTGTCTAGACACCTGCCGGTCAAGGTACAAGACACGATGATAGAATACCTGGTGTGACTTGGGAATTACCTTTGACAGGTGTTTGTCTTTTAAGGATAATGTGAAGGCTTTGGTGGTGAAGGCTGATGAGGAACTTAATGCATTGAGGGTGATGGTAGCAACCGGAGTAGAGCAGAGGATGCTGTACAGGCTCTTTCAGCAGTTTATAATTTCTGTCATTGAGTATGGTTTTGGGCTGCTGACAGTATCAAAGAGCCCGCTTGAAAGGTTGGAGCGCATAAAGAATACTGCCATGCGGTTAATCCTGGGGTGCACAAAGACACACCAATTATATGTATGAGGCATATCCTGGCACTACCAACAATGGCGGACAGGCATGGGGTCCTTCAGGCCAAATGGTACCTGAGAGTTTCTGCAGATAGGGATCACCGTCTGCATGCAGCCATGGATATGGTCAAAGGTCACAGCCTTAGACGAGGCAGGTCCTGGATGGCACAGGCGGAAATATCTATATGCCAGGTGTGACATACATATATTACAGCACACATGAACATATACCATATATTACAGCACACATATCATACATTACAGCACACATGAACATATACCATATATTACAGCACACATTCCATATATTACAGCATGTGACAGTTATCTACAGCACTCATGAATATATGCCATATATTACAGCACTCATGAACACATGACATATATTACAGCACTCATGAACATATACCATATATTACAGCACTCATGAACATATACCATATATTACAGCACTCATGAACATATACCATATATTACAGCACTCATGAACATATGACATATATTACAGCACTCATGAACATATGACATATATTACAGCACTCATGAACATATACCATATATTACAGCACTCATGAACATATACCATATATTACAGCACTCATGAATATATACCATATATTACAGCACTCATGAACATATGACATTTATTACAGCACTCATGAACATATACCATATATTACAGCACTCCTGAACATACACCATATATTACAGCACTCATGAACATATACCATATATTACAGCACTCATGAACATATGCCATATATTACAGCACTCATGAACATATGCCATATATTACAGCACTCATGAACATATGACATATATTACAGCACTCATGAACATATGCCATATATTACAGCACTCATGAACATACATAATATATTACAGCTTGTGACAGTTATCTACAGCACACATGAACATATACCATATATTACAGCACTCATGAACATATGCCATATATTACAGCACTCATGAACATATGCCATATATTACAGCACTCATGAACATATGACATATATTACAGCACTCATGAACATATGACATATATTACAGCACACATGAACATACATAATATATTACAGCTTGTGACAGTTATCTACAGCACACATGAACATATACCATATATTACAGCTTGTGACAGTTATCTACAGCACTCATGAACATATGACATATATTACAGCATTCATGAACATATGACATATATTACAGCACTCATGAACATTTGACATATATTACAGCACTCATGAACATATACCATATATTACAGCACACATGAACATATGACATATATTACAGCACTCATGAACATATACCATATATTACAGCACTCATGAACATATACCATATATTACAGTACTCATGAACATATGACATATATTACAGCTTGTGACAGTTATCTACAGCACTCATGAACATATACCATATATTACAGCACTCATGAACATATGACATATATTACAGCACTCATGAACATATACCATATATTACAGCTTGTGACAGTTATCTACAGCACTCATGAACATATACCATATATTACAGCTTGTGACAGTTATCTACAGCACTCATGAACATATACCATATATTACAGCTTGTGACAGTTATCTACAGCACTCATGAACATATGACATATATTACAGCTTGTGACAGTTATCTACAGCACTCATGAACATATGACATATATTACAGCACTCATGAACATATACCATATATTACAGCTTGTGACATATATTACAGCACACATGAACATATACCATATATTACAGCATGTGACAGTTATCTACAGCACTCATGAACATATGACATATATTACAGCACACATGAACATATGACATATATTACAGCTTGTGACAGTTATCTACAGCACTCATGAACATATACCATATATTACAGCACACATGAACATATGACATATATTACAGCACTCATGAACATATACCATATATTACAGCACTCATGAACATATGACATATATTACAGCACTCATGAACATATACCATATATTACAGCACACATGAACATATGACATATATTACAGCTTGTGACAGTTATCTACAGCACTCATGAACATATGACATATATTACAGCACTCATGAACATATGACATATATTACAGCACTCATGAACATATGACATATATTACAGCTTGTGACAGTTATCTACAGCACTCATGAACATGACATATTACAGCACTCATGAACATATGACATATATTACAGCACACATGAACATATGACATATATTACAGCTTGTGACAGTTATCTACAGCACTCATGAACATATGACATATATTACAGCACTCATGAACATATGACATATATTACAGCACACATGAACATATGACATATATTACTGCACTCATGAACATATACCATATATTACAGCTTGTGACAGTTATCTACAGCATTCATGAACATATACCATATGTTACAGCACTCATGAACATATGACATATATTACAGCACTCATGAACATATACCATATATTACAGCACACATGAACATATGACATATATTACAGCACTCATGAACATATGACATATATTACAGCACTCATGAACATATGCCGTATATTACAGCACTCATGAAGATATGACATATATTACAGCACTCATGAACATATGACATATATTACAGCACTCATGAACATGACATATATTACAGCACTCATGAACATATGACATATATTACAGCACTCATGAACATATACCATATATTACAGCTTATGACAGTTACCTACACCACTCATGAACATATACCATATATGACAGCACTCATGAACATATACCATATATTACAGCACTCATGAACATTCATTGGCACCTTGCCGTCTTGACAGACGATAGTTTGTACTTTAAAAAGGCATAATAACTTTTAACTATGGCGGTAGCGAGTGTGACTGATAAGGCCAATTTGCGCTGTAAATGTCCGTTCACAGTGGGTGCATGTGAACACGTGGTCATTTCCACCATCATGCACCATCTTACGTCTCAAACGCTTGGTGTGTGACTTTTCTGCAATAATTTTCTCCTTTGACTTTATTCCATTTCTGATATTTGCCCTCCATGCAACACGTTCAGCGGCGACTTGCTCCCGATGTGCATTATCAATGCCTGTATCAATCATGTCCCGCTTACACACATCTTTGTATCGTAGTAGAGGTCGACCCTGAGATCTCTTACCCATCTGTAATTCACCAAAAAAGATATCCTTTGGTATTCTACCATCATCCATCCTCCTAAGATGTCCTTTCCATCTAAGTCTACGAAGACTGAGCATGGAATAAACTGTCACACAACCTGATCTTTCCAATACTTCAGTATTTGTGATTTTGTCTTGCCACTTAATACCAAGAATTCTTCGCAGACACCGCATATGAAAGCTGTTTAAGTTGTTCTCTTGGTGTGAGTAAGTTGTCCAGGTTTCACTGCCATAGAGAAGAGTACTAAGGACACAGGCTTGATAGACAAGGACTTTTGTTTTGGCAGTAAGCTTCCTGTTCTCCCAGACTCTTTTTCTTAACCTGTTCATTGTTGTTGCTGCCTTACCAATCCGGATGTTGATTTCCTGATCTAGGGATAATTTGCTATTTACCACTGATCCTAGATATGTAAAATGGTCTACTATCTCTAGTTCGGCGTCGTCAATAAAGATTGATGGTACCCCATGTGCACCTTGTGATATAATCTGTGTCTTCGTTTTGCTAATTGTTAAACCAAATTCAGAACAAACACTGGAGAATGCAGATAGTAGACATTGCAATTCTTCCTCAGAGTGGGTCGTAACTGCAGCATCATCTGCAAAAAGCAACTCTCTGATCAGTACCCTCCTAATTTTGGTCTTAGCCTTCAATCTCTGAGCATTGTAGAGGCCGCCATCTGAGCGTGAGTGAATGTATATACCACCATCCTGATCATGAAATGCATATTTCAGTAGAAGTGAAAAGTATATTCCAAAGAGGGTGGGAGCTAGTACACAACCTTGCTTAACTCCACTCTTGATTTCAAATTCTTCAGAAGTTGCACCATCAAACTTGATTATACCCTTCATGCCTGTGTGGAACGATTCCACAATGGACAGAAGAGTTGGTGGGCAGCCAATCTTCTTTAGTGCCTTGAACAGACCCTCACGACTGACCAAATCAAATGCCTTTGTGAGGTCGATGAAGGCAATAAACAGTGGTTGATTCTGTTCACGGCATTTTTCTTGCATTTGTCGCAATGAGAATATCATATCAGTGGTAGACCGGTTCTGTCGAAAGCCACACTGTGATTCGGGGTAGACTTGATCTCCTAGGACTCGAAGTCTGCGCAGAACAATTCTGGCAAATACTTTTCCAACAATACACAGAAGTGAGATACCCCTATAGTTGTTGCAGTCGCTCCAATCGCCCTTGTTCTTGTACAGTGTTATGATGCTTGAATCTTTGAAATCCTGTGGGACTTGTCCTTCACGCCAGCATAGCTCTATTAGCTGGTGGATCTGTATAGTGAGTGTGTCTTGCCCACTCCTGATAACCTCTATTGGAATCCCATCCTTACCTGGAGCCTTGCCAGATGCAAGTTCATTTATAGCACACTTAACTTCTGTTATGGTGGGAAGTGTGTCCAGGTGGTCAAGAGTTGGTAGAGCCTCTATGGCGTTGAGGGCATCATCCGCTAGTTTGGTCTCACTTGAGTAAAGCTCCAAATAGTGCTCTACCCATCTGTCCATCTGCTGTTTCTTATCAGTGATGATTTCTCCAGTCAAGGTTTTCAATGGTGCACTTCTTTTGATCACTGGACCGCAGGCTTTCTTTATTCCTTCATACACGCTTCTTATGTCTCCCTTATCACTTGCGATTTGAATGGACTCACATAACTTGATCCAATAATCATTTGCACACTGCCTGGCAGCCTTTTGCACATCCTTCCTAGCTTGCCTAAGCTCACTCAGAGTGTTACGTGTTGGTCTTTCCTTGTTTCTTAAGAGAGCTTTCTTCTTCTTATCAATCAAGGGCTGCAGAGTCTCGCTGTTGGCCGCAAACCAGTCCTGCCTCTTATGATCCACAGTGCCGTAAACCCCTACGGCAGTTTTATAAAGAGTTTCCTTAATTTGACCCCACTTTTCATTTACTGTACAATTTTCTGGTGTATCAGTGAAAGCGTCCTCAAGTTGCTGTTGAAATTCAAAGCACTTTCCAGGATCGTGAGTGTTAATAATATTAATCCTGAGGCTAGATTTGTGTTTAGCTGTGTAGATTCTCTTTGGTCTCAGTCTAACCCTTGCAACAACCAAAGAATGATCTGTATCACAGTCAGCACTGTGGTAACTACGAGTCAATGATATATGGTTCAGATGTTGTCTCCGTGTGATGATGAAGTCCAGCTGGTGCCAATGGCTGGATCTTGGATGTTTCCATGTGACCTTATGCATCTCTTTTGTTTTAAAAAAGGAGTTTGTAATACATAGGTCATTTCTAGTGCAATGCTCCAGCAGCCTTTGCCCATTTTCATTCATGCGACCAATGTTGTATTTTCCAAGGGACACTGGCCATGAACTCGAGTCCTTGCCCACACGAGCATTGAAATCACCGAGCATATAAATGTAGTCAGATTTTGGAACTGCCTTGATCACGGAGTCTAACTCCTCATAGAACGAATCCTTCACATCATCAGAGGAATCGAGTGTCGGTGCATATGCAGTAATAATGGTGGCAAACCCACAAGAGGTTGCCAAGCGCAGGGATAATAGTCTTTCATTTCCTCCTGCTGGAATTTCAATCATTCCCAGTAGCGAATTCTTCACTGCAAAGCCCACACTGTGTTGCCTTTTTTCTGCCTGCCCTCTACCCTTCCAGAAAAAGGTGTAGTTGTTTTCCCTGAGTGACCCTTCCTCAGCGAGGCGAGTCTCCTGCAGGCCAGCAATATCAATGTTTAGACGATTGAGTTCGGCATCAATCACAGCCGTTTTTCTCACATCGTCAATATTGGTCAAGTCAGTGGAAAATCCTGGACACATGGTTCTCACGTTCCAGGTTGCAAGCCGTAGCTTGAGGTTTCTATTTTTATTTTTGTTTGTACCTGGTGCATTGGTTTTACAGCCTGCGATTCAGATTTTGTCCTAGCCCCAAGCACCCATTGAAGCAGGCAGGCTGTGGCGGATCAGCACCCAATTGGCTGGGGGCTGCCCAGCTTGAGGCGGGCGGTAGCTGATCAGTGACACCTATAGGTGTCTCCCACCGTCAGAGGCAACGCGTGGCGCCCCATGTCTACGCCAACTGACAAGGACTTATAACCCGTAACAGTTGCCTCTCGCTTTGATTCCGAGACCAGTTAAGACCAGGGATGGAGTTATTGCCTCTCCATAGCACAAAGCCTGGGCTAAAATATAGAGATCATGTGTTGCCCATGCAGCATGATCCCTCTCTCGGCCTGCCTAGTTTACTCCAGAGGAAAGGTAACACCCCTACATCTGGAACAAGACAAGCTGCAGAAGCTGCCGGATCAGCAAAGCAATGCTCTAACTGTCCGCCTGTCGGAGCTTTGATCCTAGACCAGTCGCCAACCAAGGCTTAGGGCCTGGTCTGCCCTGCCATTACATTTTGTCTTTAGCTTGCATTTCCTCGCACCAGGGTAAGGCTTGTACCCTCCCAATTGCGCTCTTCCGCCCGAAGCCGTTGGCACAATGTGGGGTGTCGGGTTTGGTAAGCGCCGCCCGACGTTCAGCGCTAACAGAAACCAGGTAGTACCGTCTACTGATATACGGTAGCTCAGTCATATCTGACTAAGACCTGACAACAAATTACAGCACTCATGAACATATACCATATATTACAGCACTCATGAATATATACCATATATTACAGCACTCATGAACATATGACATATATTACAGCACTCATGAACATATGACATATATTACAGCACTCATGAACGTATACCATATATTACAGCACTCATGAACATATGACATATATTACAGCACTCATGAACATATGACATATATTACAGCACTCATGAACATATGTCATATATTACAGCACTCATGAACATATGACATATATTACAGCACTCATGAACATATGACATATATTACAGCACTCATGAACATATACCATATATTACAGCACTCATGAACATATGCCATATATTACAGCACTCATGAACATATGCCATATATTACAGCACTCATGAGCATATGACATATATTACAGCACTCATGAACATATACCATATATTACAGCACTCATGAACATATACCATATATTACAGCACTCATGAACATATGACATATATTACAGCACTCATGAACATATACCATATATTACAGCACTCATGAACATATGCCATATATTACAGCACTCATGAACATATGACATATATTACAGCACTCATGAACATGTGCCATATATTACAGCACTCATGAACATATTCCATATATTACAGCACTCATGAACATATACCATATATTACAGCACTCATGAACATATGCCATATATTACAGCACTCATGAATATATACCATATATTACAGCACTCATGAACATATACCATATATTACAGCACTCGTGAACATATGACATATATTACAGCACTCGTGAACATATGACATATATTCCAGCACTCATGAACATTTACCATATATTACAGCACTTATGAACATATGACATATATTACAGCACTCATGAACATATACCATATATTACAGCACTCATGAACATATACCATATATTACAGCACTCATGAACATATGACATATATTACAGCACTCATGAACATATACCATATATTACAGCTTATGACAGTTACCTACAGCACTCATGAACATATACCATATATTACAGCACTCATGAACATATGACATATATTACAGCACTCATGAACATATGACATATATTACAGCACTCATCAACATATACCATATATTACAGCACTCATGAACATATACCATATATTACAGCACTCATGAACATATACCATATATTACAGCACTCATGAACATATACCATATATTACAGTACTCATGAACATATGACATATATTACAGCACTCATGAACATATGACATATATTACAGCACTCATGAACATATGACATATATTACAGCACTCATGAACATATACCATATATTACAGCTTATGACAGTTACCTACAGCACTCATGAACATATACCATATATTACAGCACTCATGAACATATGACATATATTACAGCACTCATGAACATATGACATATATTACAGCACTCATGAACATATACCATATATTACAGCACTCATGAACATATGCCATATATTACAGCACTCATGAACATATACCATATATTACAGCACTCATGAACATATACCATATATTACAGCACTCATGAACATATGACATATATTACAGCACTCATGAACATATGACATATATTACAGCACTCATGAACATATACCATATATTACAGCACTCATGAACATATGCCATATATTACAGCACTCATGAACATATGACATATATTACAGCACTCATGAACATATACCATATATTACAGCTTATGACAGTTACCTACAGCACTCATGAACATATACCATATATTACAGCACTCATGAACATATGACATATATTACAGCACTCATGAACATATGACATATATTACAGCACTCATGAACATATACCATATATTACAGCACTCATGAACATATACCATATATTACAGCTTATGACAGTTACCTACAGCACTCATGAACATATACCATATATTACAGCACTCATGAACATATGCCATATATTACAGCACTCATGAACATATACCATATATTACAGCACTCATGAACATATACCATATATTACAGCACTCATGAACATATGACATATATTACAGCACTCATGAACATATGACATATATTACAGCACTCATGAACATATACCATATATTACAGCACTCATGAACATATGCCATATATTACAGCACTCATGAACATATGACATATATTACAGCACCCATGAACATATACCATATATTACAGCACTCATGAACATATACCATATATTACAGCACTCATGAACATATGACATATATTACAGCACTCATGAACATATACCATATATTACAGCTTATGACAGTTACCTACACCACTCATGAACATATACCATATATTACAGCACGCATGAACATATGACATATATTACAGCACTCATGAACATATGACATATATTACAGCACTCATGAACATATGCCATATATTACAGCACTCATGAACATATGCCATATATTACAGCACTCATGAACATATACCATATATTACAGCACTCATGAACATATGACATATATTACAGCACTCATGAACATATGACATATATTACAGCACTCATGAACATATGACATATATTACAGCACTCATGAACATATACCATATATTATAGCACACATGAACATATACCATATATTACAGCACTCATGAACATATGACATATATTACAGCACTCATGAACATATACCATATATTACAGCACACATGAACATATGACATATATTACAGCACTCATGAACATATGACATATATTACAGCACACATGAACATATGACATATATTACAGCACACATGAACATATGACATATATTACAGCACACATGAACATATGACATATATTACAGCACACATGAACATATGACATATATTACAGCACTCATGAACATATGACATATATTACAGCACTCATGAACATATGACATATATTACAGCTTGTGACAGTTATCTACAGCACTCATGAACATATACCATATATTACAGCACTCATGAACATATACCGTATATTACAACAAGTGACAGTTATCTGATCACAAATCAGCTGTAATAAAATAAAGAATTCAACATACAGGAAAATCAGAAACAAAAAGGTAACAACAGATTTAATCAATAATAGCAAGCTTCAGGAAAATACGGTTAAAGACAAATTCAAACATAAGAAAATCCCTGATGATTGCTCAAGTGTAGATCAGGAATGGACAATTTTCAAGGCTGCCATGCTCGACACACTAGGAAATAAACGTGGAACCAAGAAGGTAGGTCAGGACAAAGATTAAGAACAGCTTGGTGGAACAATGAAGTTAAAGATAGTGTATCCAGAAAGAAGGTAGCGTTCAAAACATGGATCACAACTAAATCTGAACAAGACTATGTTACTTATAGAATAGCATGAAGAAATGCCGAACAAACAATTACAGTCTCTAAAGATGAATCCTGGAGAATATACGGTGAACAGACGGCGACACTTAACAAAGACTACCCAAGAGAATTTTATAAACGTGTCAACAATATTAGATGCATGCTACAACCCAAACACCATCATAAACAGCAAAAGAGGTATACCGATATTTAATCCACAACAAAGACTAGCAAGGTGGGCAGAATACTTTCAAGAACTGCTTAACCCCACACATAACCTCACGTGCCTAAAAGCTGTGGACAACAAGAACGAAAACTTCACCCATGCAGAAATAAAATCAGTTATTCAGAAAAGTCCAAAAAAACAAATCACCGGGTCAAGATGGAATAACCACAGAAGCTATTCAGACTTCTGGCAAAACATGAGTTAATTGGCGGACAACACTTTTTAATATAGCATGGGAAGAAAGAAAAGTCCCACATGATTGGCAATAGGCAATAATAGTACTAATATGGAAAAAGAAAGGCAGTATGAGAGAGTGCGAAACATATAGAGGTAAAAACTCCTGAGCCATATAGGGAAAATGTACGCAAAACTATTGGAACAAAGAGCTAGACCCATAGTTGAACAACAGTTAAGCAAAGTACAATTTGGTTTTCGGAAAGGTAAAAGTTGCACTCATGCACTATTTACACTAAGACAAATATGTGAAAAAAATCATCGAATACAATGACCAGCAGAATATTGTGTTTGTAGATCAGGAAAAGGCTTTCAATAGAGTAGACAGATACAAATTATGGACCATCCTTGAAGACTATGGGATACAAGGACAATTGGTTGAAAACATCCTAGCCATGTATCACTTGAGCCGGAGTGCAGTAAGAACACAAGAAGGTTATCAGATATGTTCACAGTCAATACAGGAGTGAGGCAGGGATGTATGCTCTCTCCCCTGCTATTTAATATCTATATGGACAGAATATCCAAAGAAGCAAGCCTTGATAAAACAGATTCAGAAAATTAAGAACTCTTTACTCCAGATGAAACAACTGATCAACAGGAAATAAATTAACTTCTATTTGCAGACGATCAGTGCCTGTTTTACAGCGATGAGGACAGACTGCAAAATCATATTAATAATCTGAGTTCAACATGCAGCAGATACAATATGAGTATAAATACAGCCAAAACCGAAGTAATACAAGTTAGCAGATTGCCGGGCCCACTAAGTATACAGATAAATAGCACAACTCTGAAACAAGTTAAAGAATTCAAATATCTTCGAACTATGATCACAGAAGATGGCAGATTGGACAGAGAAATCAAAATCAGATGTTAAAAATCTAGTGCACTTACATATCAACTATCACCCTTACTGAAACATCCAAATATACCCATGTCCGCAAAACGACAGATAATAAACAGCATATATACACCAACCCTATGCTACCAATCTCAAGCTTGGACATTATCCAAATCACACCTTCGCAAAATCAACTCCTGCGAGATGAGATGCCTGAGAAGAGCTTCCAACTCAACAATCCAAGATCGAGTAAGAAATGCTACTATCAGACAGACTGTGGGATCAACACCTTGTGCCACATATTTTGAAAGACAGAAGATTAAGTGGTCTGGCCATGTCGTTAGAATGCAACACCAACAACTACCATCACTGGCCTTACATCAAAGATCATCTGCGACGAGACCAAGAGGACGTCCAGGAAGAAAATGGATTGACGACATCAGAGACATTGTAGAATCACACGGAATGACACTATCCAATGCCACCCATCGGGCGCTGGAGTGCAAATTATTCCTCCACACGACGCTTGACGGCAGAAGTGGAAGATGATGATGATGATGATGACACAAATTAATTGCTGGGTAATATTACTGAATTTGAACATCAAAATTTTCAATATAAAAAATAGTATGTCATAAGGTACTCTTGACCTGTCTACAAGCATATGTAGGGCTTTCTTCAATCATGGCATGTAAGTGATGTATTCAATATGAAACAAATCTGATGGCCACTTTGGTTGCTTTGTTATCTCAGAACGTGTAATATGACAAGTATTTTACTTTATGCTTGTTTTGTCAGCCCACAGTAATACATACAAATGCATGGTTCAGCCTAAAAACCTTTGATTCTTAAGTAACATTTCTAAAGTTGGTACCCATCGTCAATTTTTTACAAGATCAAAATAAGTCATATCGAAATAGAAGAATTGCACTTTCAGTTAATTTCAATGGAATTTACAGTAAAACATGCCATAAGTCATTTATGACAACAGTAGTGTTTAGATGATTGTCACCACCACTATTCACTAAATGTCACCAGATCTGTGCAATAAATGTCACCAGTACTATCCATCCATCCATCATGTGCCATGCCGGTAAGCGTGGGCGGTCATGTTTTGCCATCTCACTCGATCACCAGAGTCGTGGATCAGCTCTGTGTTTTTGCCTCGACCATGCCACGAGGCCAAGCCATCCAGGTATTTGCTTCTAGATCTTACCCTTGTTCTGTTCCCTTCGATCTTGTCAGTTGTCACCAAGTTCTCCAACTCATTTCTTCTCATAACATGCCCAACAAATTTTGACTGTCTACGTCTAATGTCTCTAATCAGTTTATGATCTTCATTTGTTTCTTCAAGGACTTGTTCATTGGTTTTTCTGTCTGTCCAGGGTATTCTTTGCATTTTCCTCAGAAACCACATTTCTACAGCCATCAGATGTTTTTCAGCCTGACTGCTCAATGTCCAAGCTTCACATCCATATAAAAGTACAGGTTCTATGTAGCACCTCAACACTCTTTTTCTCGTTTCAATTGACATCTTTTTATAGGTCAGTATGTATTTCATCTTGCTAAAGGCTACCTTTGCCATGGCGATTCTTGTTCTAATCTCTCCAAGGCATCTCCCATCAGATGTTATTACTATTCCGAGATAATTGTATCGATTCACTTGTTGAAGAATATTCCCATTTACTTGTATATTACATTGTGGTATTTCGTTCTTCCTAGTGATGGCCATAATCTGTCTTTTTACAATTTAATTCTAACCCTCGTTGTTCACTGTGTGTAACAACTGCATCTACTAAATGTTGCAGGTCCTGTTCATTGTCTGCAATCAAGACTGTACCATCTGCATATCTAATGTTATTGATGCATCATCCCCCAATGTTGATTCCTTCCATATCTTCAATATTTCTGAAAATACTTTCACTGTACAGGGAAAACAGATCTGGAGACATTACACATCCCTGTCTCATACCTCTTAATAGGCTGGTATTGGCCTACTTCATTATCAACTCTTATGGCAGCTTGTTGTTTCCAATATATTGATTATGTGGTTGCTTCGGGATTTGAAATTTAAATATTGAGCACAACCCACTACTGGCAACGCCGATCACATTCTGGTATGAACCTAAGGCCTATCCACGTCAATATGGAAGCACTATACTCGAGTTTCGCCCTCATTTGAGCTCTTCAGTAGTGCATATCCCTGACCGGATCCGGAAACAGTCCCGGATCATGCGTGTGAAGCGGGTGTGTAACCACGCGGCACACACTGGACACACCAAATTATCACAACAGAACATCACAACGCTACCCATCGTAGCATAGAGCATAGAGCATAGCCTACGATGGGTAGCGTTGTGATGTTCTGTTGTGATAATTTGGTGTGTCCAGTGTGTGCCGCGTGGTTACACACCCGCTTCACACGCGTGATCCGGGACTGTTTCCGGATCCGGTCAGGGATATGCACTACTGAAGAGCTCAAATGAGGGCGAAACTCGAGTATAGTGCTTCCATATTGACGTGGATAGGCCTTAGGTTCATACCAGAATGTGATCGGCGTTGCCAGTAGTGGGTTGTGCTCAATATTTAAGTTTCCAATATATGTTTTTTACAAGTCTAAGATCTTTTCCATCAATTTGTAGATCTTCAAGCATCCTTATCATGTTGACATGTCTCACTTTATCGAAAGCTTTTGTGTAGTCAATAAAGCACAGGGTAGATCTTTGTTTACTTCTATAGATCGTTCAATTATGGTTCTCAGTAAATACACAGCATTTACTGTACCCTTTCCTTCTACAAACCCACATTGTTCTTCTCCTATTTCAGGGTGTATTTTTCTCCTAACTCTTTGCATGATAATTCTTAGCAAATTCTTCGGGATGTGACTCATTATACTAATTGTTCGATGTTGATCACATCCCAAGGCTCCTGATTTCTTTGGGATTGCAATAAATACAGAATTACATAATTCATGAGGTATATTTCCAGTATCATATATTGTATTAAGCAGACTGGTAACTTTATCTATTCCATATTCCTATAAAGCAGTACTATATATGTT
The DNA here is from genome assembly GCA_014155875.1 of Cepaea nemoralis. Lineage (NCBI taxonomy): Eukaryota > Metazoa > Mollusca > Gastropoda > Stylommatophora > Helicidae > Cepaea > Cepaea nemoralis. The sequence continues at coordinate 560,827 of JACEFZ010019363.1, forward strand.
ATTAAATTAACTGTCTACCATATACTGTTGATTCTCTTATTAAAAGTGAGACACCTGTATAAAAAATTGTTTGCATATCCTTTACAGGACATTGCTGTCAACATCAGCATCTTTCAGCTGATTGTTGATTTCTTGGCAAGATTACGCTCAGTAGTTTGCCATTGCTTTCTGAGCGGCCGGCTAACATACCCCGTAAGTTACCGACGCGATTCGAACCACTGCTGATTCTCACCGTCGTCACGTTACCTACGAGAGTATACGAGATTATGGAGAAAAGTCGCTAACCTCTAGGCCAGGAAGCCGACGAGAAACATGTATACTTCATTATTATTCTTTAAACATGCTCTGACCTAATTACAAATTTTCAATGGATAGTATAATATGCAGCTTTCAATGTAAATGTATGCACAAATTGTTGGCTTGCTTATTATAGACACTGGCACTAAATTGTTATTGTGGGATGACAAAGCAAATCAAATAGATTGGTGTAATGATTTATTAATGCAAGATCTGACCTAATGGAAATAATTGAAATGGCCTCATAATAAACCCAGCAGCCAGCTTCTAAAGTAAATCATAATACACTCTATTAATAAAGCCCATAGAAACCATATATATTGATATCTATGGGACAAGGAAACAGAACAGATGTTGTCACTATTTTATTAATATCACATGATTTGAATCAGTGAAAGATTTAATAATGTTAGTTAGTTGCATATCCTTTACAGGATGTTGCAGTCAACACCAGCATATTTTGCTGTTGTGATCTCTTGGCAAGTTTACGTTCAATAGTTTGTCATTGCTTTCTGAATGACCGGCACCTATACCATTTCAAAAATACCAACGCAAGGCAGTCTGCTGCCAAATCGCCCACAGCTGTATTTCAAACGCGGGTATGCAGGATTATGAACTGCATCCGTAACCTCTTTGCCAGGGGGCAGCCTTTAATAATGTAGTTGAGTGATAACAGTTACTCAATTAATATAACTCACAGAATATTTTTGTCTATGCAGACTAAATAACTCATAGTTTGGTTATTTACTTTTTCTAAAGTGCATGATTTGGCATTTTATAAAAGTTGAAAGCCACCATAAATCTTAGGGTTGATTACATTATTCACAATGTTTATTATTACATGACAGTCGTGGTGCACTATTTGTGCATTTGGGGAAAATGTGCCATATTATTATTATGGCTTTAGGGGGAAGGTGGAGGAAGAATGAGGAGGAGGTGGAGGAGGGGGCTGGAGTGGAGGAAGAGGGAGTTTAAGGTTTTCATTTGAATTTTGCTTTCTCACGGTGGCCCTCAAAATAACGAGTTATCCCCCTTAGTGAGGAAAAAAATCAAGAGCAGTTATCTGCCCTTAGCGTATGTGTTTTGGTCACAATTTGTCAAAGTGCGAAAAGAGTATTTTGCTTTTTGTTCATATTAAATTATAAACTGACACACAAACATTAATATCTCGGCTTAGAATTAACTTATAGACTTGATCAATAAGGTACCGTTGAATTTCTTGTTTCAAGGGGTATCCAACTATGCAGGTTGCATAATTAAAACGAAGTGTCTATTCATAGCGCACTATGTATAAAGTATTCCTTTATACATAGTTAACTGTCCCAGCTGGTCACGTGACTTGGCAAATCATGTGACTTAATGTAATTGTGTGGCTATATTATACATTTTTGTTGATTAGAAAACTTGTCGTCAGTAGCATAGTTGATAGTTCCCCCGCCTGATGGGCGGGAGCCCGAGGTTCGTTTCCTTGACGGACAATTTTTTTAAAAAAATTGTTCAGCAATTTATTGGGTGAAAGTCAAATGTCAATCATTCATTTCCTTGCCGGACAATTTTGTTTTTTAAAATCCCGCAGCGTGTAGCGGCTAACGACACCATGTGTGCCCAATTCTGAACCCTTTGAAAATAAAGATTTTCATTTGTTCGTTTGTTCGTTAGAGTGAGTAAAAGATGCGCCACAATCATCACATTTCTAAGGTTTCTCTCCTGTATGTGTTCTCTTGTGGCGCTTCAGATTGCCAGGCTGAGTAAAAGATGCACCACAATCATCACATTTGTAAGGTTTATCTCCTGAATGTGTTCTCAAGTGGTACACTAAACGGCCAGTGTAGGTGGTCGCTTCTATAATCCCCAAGGACACTCCATTTTATGTCTGATGCCGCCTCTTGTGATACAAGTGCCAGGTCGATGGCCGTGTCAGGGTCCCCCGGTCTCATTGCTAGCCTAGTTGGTGTCCCATCATTTAGACAGACAACATCCGTCTCAAGCGAGGCCTCAGCAAGAGCAGTGCCCTGTGTGTTCTCTCCCGACCTGTCCCACTCTTTGGAGCGTGCACTGAAGTAACCACATAACAGATACCTCGTGAATGAAGAACAAATAAGTTGGTATCAACCAATGCTGGTCTGATGATCTCGCTTTAGGCAACAAACAGTCTTTCCTAGGGTTTTTGTGTATTAGGTGTTGGTTACCTATGTCTTTACCTTGCTGCACAAGAACCTGCACACTTATCTTTCTGTTCTTATCTGTCCTCTACTTTTGTTGTCTTGGGAAAGGCGCTTAGCCACCCGAACACGAGTTCTTCTCTCTCTCTCTGCTTCTCTATCTCCCTCCCCTTCTCTCTCTTTCTTGTCTTTATCACTTTTTTATGTCTTTCAACACATTTTTGTCATATCTCTGTCTCTCACGCGATCTTCGTTATCTATATTCGTTATCTCCTCTCTCTTTTCAACCTGCTTCACATATACCAAGTTTTCCTGCACTTTATATGCGTAGCATTTCCTTGTTTATTTGTTAATTCATGTGGCCAGTCAGTCAAAAGCCTGATGTTTGAATTGCCTAATCATGTCTTTCTGAGGCGACACATATCACTGTCAGCTTGGACCAGAATTCCATCCATCCATCATGTGCCATGGCGATAAGCGTGGACGGTCATGTTCTGCCATCTCACTCGATCACCAGAGTCGTGGATCAGCTCAGTGTTCCTGTCTCGACCATGCCACGTGGCCAAGCCATCCAGGTATTTACTTCTCGGTCTTCCCCTTGGTCTCTTCCCTTCGATCTTGCCAGTTGTCACTAAGTTCTCCAAGTCATTTCTTCTCATAACATGCCCAAAAAATTTAGATTGTCTACATCTAATGACTCTAATCAGTTTACAATCTTCATTTGTTTCTTGAAGGAGGAAGGACCAGAATTATCAGGACATAAATAGTAGGTTGGTAATGCAAACAAAGATGGATGCCTGTAAACAGTAAGTGTACAGAAACGCAAGTTAACAATTCTTGAACTAGCCTGGGACACAATTATTTGTATTGGGGATATACCAATCTGGAAAATTATTCTTGATATTTAAACAGCCATACTTCAACTATGTATAAAGTATCCGTTTATTCATACTTCACTATGTATAAAGTATTCCTTTATTCATACTTCACTATGTATAAAGTATTCCTTTATTCATACTTCACTATGTATAAAGTATTCCTTTATTCATACTTCACTATGTATAAAGTATTCCTTTATTCATACTACACTATGTATAAAGTATTCCTTTATTCATACTTCACTATGTATAAAGTATCCGTTTATTCATACTTCACTATGTATAAAGTATTACTTTATTCATACTTCACTATGTATAAAGTATTCCTTTATTCATACTTCACTATGTATAAAGTATCCGTTTATTCATACTTCACTATGTATAAAGTATTACTTTATTCATACTTCACTATGTATAAAGTATTACTTTATTCATACTTCACTATGTATAAAGTCTCCCTAATTAAAAAGCAATTTATAAAATGCTACTAAAGTGGTCAGTTAGAACAGAGGGGGGAAGTCCTGCTTGCTGCCTGGGACCCAAGACGCGGGGTCGACCAGCCACACAGATGGACGCAGGACATTGGGGGAGAAAACCATGTTGACGATGCAAGGAAGGGACGGGGCACGATGAGAGAGATGTGGAAACTTGCTACTAGTGCGCCACCGTTACACGCTACACTACACACTGGCTGACAGACTGTGCTACACACACATGACATGTGACACAACACTCAACGGCACACTGCTGCACAGTGAATTGATCGACTGGTGCTGGAGTGGCGCATGTTTGACTTAACCCAGCGATTGCTGGCATTAATGTGCAAAGCAATTGTTATCAGACTGGACACTGTCATAACTGATCGTGTAATGTAACTGTGTATCGAGTGATTGAGTAAATCGCGGTGCCAGAGGCAGTGATTTACCTGATGGAGTGAATGATCGTACACAACCACAGACAGGCACTAATGGAGGCTGCTACTTCCGGTTGTCTATGCCAGTTTGGACAGTGCCAGCCTGGCAGCCAGCGTGAGCAGCCAGACCTGGGATGTTGTTTCTGACAACCCAGGAGACTTGTAGTTGAGTGACAGCTAATGTCTGTGCAGGACAGTGGAAGATTAGCTCTATGGACCGCTGAGTGAACTAAAAAAGACTGTTAGATTCATACAAGAGACAACATTGTAGTTATAAACATATTTCAGGCGAAAGAACGAAGAAGAAGAAGAAGACAAGCGTTCTACTCCATGTAAATACACCATCATCAGGGGCTCTGTCAACTGGCATAGGCGTCCATGCATCTCCAGACATCCCGGTCTCTGTTTATTACTTCTGTTATTAACTGTTAATTGAGTTGAGTAGAGCTGAGCTAAGAAACCACACCACTGCACTCAGAACATTCTCACACGCGCTCCGTGCCCTCATTCAACAACCAGTGAAGAGCCAAAGTGCTAGTCGTTCCCACCGCTATCCGATTGACTGTTCTCCTTGTATTCCCTCTCAGTTTTGAGATCCGTCCAGAGCCCCTACCTATCCCCCGCCATACTATTATCTTCACACACCGGTGCCACCGCTTTCTCCGTATGATGATAACCCCCAAGCCACTGTCCCAGTCCATCCAGCATCATGTCTCCCCCTCTGTTCCCGCCCCTTCTGCCAGAGATATCTGCAGTGGCCACAATGTTTTCTGTCTCTCTTGTCATTATATATTATATGTAACGCCCATGACTTTGTAAGGAACCTGTGTAGAGGGAACACACCTGATACAAATACATGCCGTAGTCGGACATATCGACTCTTCATGTGCAGAACTGGGTGTGTCTCACTCCCCTCTTCGCTGGCTGTTGAAGATGATGACTGAGTACTTATGGGAATGCCCGAGTGCAATGATGTCGACTCTACTCCACTCAACTCCCCTCGAGACAGGAACAAAGGCGAGGAGGACGAATTCAATTATACATATGGTGTAATAATGTATCATTGTCCATGGCACTCTGCCTGGCAAGTCGTGCAACTTCGTATTCGCACTTGTTCGAATTTGCAAGACATTCTTCCAACCCAACACCCTCCCCCCTGGAAGAGAGAAAAAGAAAGGCCAAAGAAAAGATGGGTGCAGGATGTGGCGGATGATCTCCAGATGGGTGTATCGGACGCGGGACATCTTGCTTGTGATCGAGAGGTTTTCCGAAAGGTTGTTATGGGAGCTAGGTTCTGCAAAGGACATGCTACTGAATGAATGAATGAATGAACTACTAGAAGTAGCTTGTGTTCAAAGCGAGCCAGCGTTCCCACCAAGCGTCTCTACACACATAACAGTTGTACGGATAGACTGGAGGTCACACACGACCAGAGTGGCTATAGCCCGGCCCCGTCCAATCAGATCGCACACAATTATGTTGTCAGCAAGGACAAAGATGGTTTCTGCTGTGACTGGTTGCTAGCCTTGCCTCTGTCACACACGATCACTCACTGTTTCACAGTCTTTTCTACCACGATTCCTCATCCCAGGCCCATGAGTGTAGTAAGTGTTTGCTTCAAGCGTGTGGTCATTCGTTTTGTATCGTAATTATTGCATATTTAATTTTGTTTTGAGTTCGATTTGTTGAAAATGGTTGTCTGTCACTACACTTCTTCACTACTGGACTTGTAACTTGTTCCAAGAGTGCCATTTAATACGGACAGGGCAGATTTCAGAAGGCTATCTATGAACACCTACTAGTTGAGGACACAGCAGATGAAGCGAGCTATTTAAGTGTGCTTAAGTTGGGATTTTAAAATTTAATTTGTTCCAGTCAAGGAGGAACTTGTGGTGAGGTGACTCACCATGGGATGAATTCACCATGTTTACATTACAAACCATGGTTACTGGAACGATCAGCATCTACACTTTCTGGGGGGAGACGGAGCTTTTACAGGTTTTACCTGAGTGTTATGATGGCGATTCCTACAGCCAGGAATTAACGTTATTACAGACTCTGTGTCGTCAACATTTTATTAACTGCTTACGCAATTGTTCAGTGCTATACGAAGAACATGGCCAGATAACTAACTAATGCTATAGAAGAACATGCCAGATAACAAATGCTATAAAAACATGCCAGATAACTAATGCTATACGAAGAACATGCCAGATAACAAAAAGAACAACATTTCTTGCAAGAAGTAAATAAAAAATCATGTACGGTGTCATCCCGTCAAAAAAAACCGTGTCCCGGAAGTCGCTATCTAAGTATTACCATGCATTCTTTCAATGTCATTCATTCATTCATTTCATCACCTGGCAACAACATACGTCATCTGGGGTTTTCCAGGAAAGGTTAGCCTAGTATTCCGTGCATGGCGATTGGTTTAAATTATCATGACCTTTTAAATAAACATAATTATTTGACAAAAAGTAAGTACTTTTATATTTTAAAGCTTGTTTTCTTAATTTTTAAATACTTTTAGATGGATATTTGAATTATGCACCCATTTTTACATATATTTAGAGTTTCATTGCTTAAATAGCTTGAAATGTCGTAAAAAAATCAATATTTGTCAATGAAACTCCAAGATGGCGCCTGCCGGTCTGGACACTGTTTAACACTCAAACATGCAATTAAAACTACTAAAGTTATAAATAATACAAGTTTAAAGATTATTAATAATTTATTTGTATACTTGTACTATTTTTTATCATTTAACATGACGGATCATATGGATGAAGTCGGATTTAATATCCGTCAGCGGCCAGTCTAAGACAACCATATTGGCCGGAAGTGGCAATAACAATGGACGCGACTCTCCAGTCTCAAAGTATGAATATAGTATGGCGAAATCTGTATCGAGATTTTGACACTCAGATGTAAATATCTCCGCTCATAATTGACATCCAAGCATAATTGGGGTACCATTAGATTTTGAATTTCAAGGCCTATCTATCTGTCGTGGTCTCATTAGTAAATACTCAAATTTTAAATCGTGATGGGGCTCGCTATGGAATGGCTTATTTTGCTATAAAAGAAAACCATGCTGAATGATAGTAATACATTCAATCAATCAATCATGTGCCATGCTGGAAAACATGGGCGGTCATGACTCTCCATTTCACTCGATCACCAGAGTCGTGGATCAGCTCAGTATTCCTGTCTCGTCCATGCCAAGTGGCCAAGCCATCCAGGTATTTTCCTCTCGGTCTTCCTCTTGGTCTGTTCCCTTCTATCCTGCCAGTTGTCACTAAGTTCTCCAATCCATTTCTTCTCATAACATGTCCAAAAAATTTTGACTGTCTACGTCTAATTTCTCTAATCAATTTACGAGTTTCATTTGTCACCTGTAGTACTTGGTCATTGGTTTTTCTGTCTGTCCATGATATTCTTTGCATTTTCCTCAGAAACCACATTTCTGCAGCCATCAGATGTTTTTCAGCTTGACTGCACATTGTTCAAGTTTCACATCCATACAAAAGAACAGGCTCTATGTATCCCCTCAACACTTATTTTCTCGTTTCAATTGACATCTTTTTATTGGTCAGAATGTTTTTCCTCTTGCTAAAGGCTACTTTCTTCGTCATGGTGATTCTTGTTATAATTTCTTCACGGCATCTCCCATCAGATGTTATGACTTCTTCTTCAGCGTTCCGAGCCATTGAGGTTCTTTGCTGCAGATACAATCCATCTCCATTCGTCTCTCTGGTTGACTTTTTCTTGCCAGTCGTTGATTCCAAGTGCTTGTAGATCTGTATATATATTATCTCTCCACCGTCTTCTTGGTCTACCTCGGGGTCTACGGTCATTTATTTCCTGAGTGTAAGCGAGTTTTGTTTCCCTATTATCTTCCATTCTTTCTATATGCCCCAGCCATTGTAGTCTATTAGCCTTAATGATACCAGTGATGAGCGGGGACTTACAACAGATCATAAATGTCTTTGTTACCTCTTCTTTTCCACTCTCCACTTTGTGTATCCCTAATGGGTCCAAAGATGTGTCTTAAAACTTTGTTCTCAAAGGTTTGTAACAAGGCTTCGTTTCCTTTCGTTATACTCCAGGTTTCAGAGCCATACAGCACAACTGGTCTGATCAGTGTGTTGTATATTGTGATTTTGGTGTTGCGAGATAGCGCATTTGATTTTAGTAGATGTTGTAGTGCATTACCTAAGAGAATCTACACAGCTAAACACAAATCTAACCCCAGGATTAATATTATTAACACTCACGATCCTGAAAAGTGCTTTCAGTTTCAACAGCTACTTGAAGATGCTTTCACTGATACACCAGAAAATTGTACAATAAATGAAAAGTGGGGTCAAATTAAGGAAACTCTTTATAAAACTGCCGTAGGGGTTTACCAACAGCAAGACTTTGCAGCCCTTGATTGATAAGAAGAAGAAAGCTCTCTTAAGAAACAAGGAAAGACCAACGCGTAACACTCTGAGCTAAGGCAAGCTAGGAAGGATGTGCAAAAGGCTGCCAGGCAGTGTGCAAATGATTATTGGATCAAGTTATGTGAGTCCATTCAAATCGCAAGTGATAAGGGAAACATCAGAAGCATGTATGAAGGAATAAAGAAAGCCTGTGGTCCAGTGATCAAAAGAAGTGCACCATTGAAAACCTTGACTGGAGAAATCATCACTGATAAGAAACAGCAGATGGACAGATTGGTAGAGCACTATTTAGAGCTTTACTCAAGTGAGACCAAACTAGCGGATGATGCCCTCAAAGTATATAGACTCTACCAACTCTTGACCACCTGGACACACTTCCCACCATAACAGAAGTTAAGTGTGCTATAAATGAACTTGCATCTGGCAAGGCTCCAGGTAAGGATGGGATTCCAATAGAGGTTATCAGGAGTGGGCAAGACACACTCACTCTACAGATCCACCAGCTAATAGAGCTATGCTGGCGAGAAGGACAAGTCCCACAGGATTTCAAAGATTCAAGCATCATAACACTGTACAAGAACAAGGGCGATTGGAGCGACTGCAACAACTATAGGGGTATCTCACTTCTGTGTATTGTTGGAAAAGTATTTGCCAGAATTGTTCTGCGCAGACTTCGAGTCCTAGGAGATCAAGTCTACCCCGAATCACAGTGTGGCTTTCGACAGAACCGGTCTACGATTGATATGATATTCTCATTGCGAAAAATGCAAGAAAAATGTCATGAACAGAATCAACCACTGTTTATTGCCTTCATCGACCTCACAAAGGCATTTGATTTGGTCAGTCGTGAGGGTCTGTTCAATGCACTAAAGAAGATTGGCTGCCCACCAACTCTTCTGTCCATTGTGGAATCGTTCCACACAGGCATGAAGGGTATAATCAAGTTTGATGGTGCAACTTCTAAAGAATTTGAAATCAAGAGTGGAGTTAAGCAAGGTTGTATACTAGCTCCCACCCTCTTTGGTATATACTTTTCACTTCTACTGAAATATGCCTTTCGTGATCAGGATGGTGGTATATACATTCACTCACGCTCAGATGGCGGCCTCTACAATGCTCAGAGATTGAAGGCCAAGACCAAAATTAGGAGGGTACTGATCAGAGAGTTGCTTTTTGCAGATGATGCTGCAGTTACGACCCACTCTGAGGAAGAATTGCAATGTCTACTATCTGCATTCTCCAGTGTTTGTTCTGAATTTGGTTTAACAATTAGCAAAAAGAAGACACAGATTATGTCACAAAGTGCACATGGGGTACCATCAATCTTTATTGACGACGACGAACTAGAGATGGTAGACCATTTTACATATCTAGGATCAGTGGTAAATAGCAAATTATCCCTAGATCAGGAAATCAACATCCGGATTGGTAAGGCAGCAACAACAATGAACAGGTTAAGAAAAAGAGTCTGGGAGAACAGGAAGCTTATTGCCAAAACAGAAGTCCTTGTCTATCAAGCCTGTGTCCTTAGTACTCTTCTTTATGGCAGTGAAACCTGGACAACTTACTCACACCAAGAGAAACATTTAAACAGCTTTCATATGGGGTGTCTGCGAAGAATTCTTGGTATTAAGTGGTAAGACAAAATCACAAATACTGAAGTATTGGAAAGATCAGGTTGTGTGACAGTTTATTCCATGCTCAGTCTTCGTAGACTTAGATGGATAGGACATCTTAGGAGGATGCCAAAGGACATCTTTTTTTGGTGAATTACAGATGGGTAAGAGATCTCAGGGTCGGCCTCTACTACGATACAAAGATGTGTGTAAGCGGGACATGATTGATACAGGCATTGATAATGCACATTGGGAGCAAGTCGCCGCTGAACGTGTTGCATGGAGGGCAAACATCAGAAATGGAATAAAGACAAAGGAGAAAATTATTGCAGATAAGTCACACACCGAGCGTTTGAGACGTAAGATGGTGCATGATGGTGGAAATGACCACGTGTTCACATGCACCCACTGTAAACAGACATTTACAGCGCAAATTGGCCTTATCAGTCACACTCGCTACCGCCATAGGTAAAAGTCATTATGCCTTTTTAAAGCACAAACTATCGTCTGTCAAGACGGCAAGATGCCAAACTGTAGTGCATAGTATATCTTATTTCCAGAATCGATTCTAGTTTGTACTTCTTCCCTTATGATGTTGGAGCAGTTGAAGATTGTACCCAGGTATTTGTATGTTTCCGTTCTTTTAATGGTCATATTATCTATTTGTATGTGGCCAGAATTTTTAGCTGTTCCTTCTCTTGAAATTACTATATATTCTGTCTTATCTTGGTTGATAACCAGCCCCATCTGTTGGGCTGTTTCCTTTAAGTGAGTCAATATTTCTAATGTATTTTGTTCATTTTCCCCTATAATATCTATATCATCTGCATAACCAAGCAGCTTGGATGTTCCTCCAATATCACATTCCTCCTTTACCATCCTTACAACTTTCTCTAGAGCCAGATTGAAGAGTAGCGATGATAGTGCATCACCCTGTTTCAAGCCAGATGTTATTTGGAAAGGGTCTGGTTTCCTGCCTTTATATGTTACTATATTATAAGTATCTTCCATGCATAGTTGTGGTCATGTTGATTAACTTCCTTGGTATTCCAAATTCCTTCATAGCATTCCATAGACTATTCCTGTGGACACTATCATAAGCCTTTTTAAAATCCACAAAAATGTTATGGAGATCTCTTTTATATTCCCAATTTTTCTCGGCTATTTGTCGTAAGATAAATATCTGATCTATTGTTGATCTGTTTTGTCTGAAACCCACCTGGTAGTCACCTAATATGTCTTCTGAATATGGTTTTAGTCTATTTAGTAATTCTGCGGATAGTATCTTATAGCTTGTGGACAGTAATGATATTCTTCTATAATTTTCACATTGGAACTTGTCTCCTTTCTTAAAGATAGGTATCAATAATGACTCTTTCCAGTCATGGGGCGTATGTTGCAATGGGAAAGATGCATGCTCTTAAAAATCTAATTTTTGTTTGTCTATCTGTCCCATGCCACAATTTATTCAGTTGTTTTAGTTTTTGATGAGCAATAGATATTCGTCTTTTAATTTCGTTCATTTGTCACCATTGTTGGTAATTAATGACCCAAGATATTCAACATTTTCCACCACCTCCAATTTGTCCTCATTAACATATATTTCTGTCTCCATAGTAGTTTTATCTGTATGCATTATCTTTGTTTTTTACTATATTAAGATATAAGTTGTGATTTTCACTATTCTTTTGGGTTGAGGTTATTAGGTTTTTCTATACCATTCTGTGATGTGGATACTGTGTCATCAGCTTATCGAATCTCTGGTATTTCATGACCACTGATATTTAGGGCATCATATTGCTCCATAATTGACATTAAATTCTCTGCATTTCTCTATTATTAAATGCATGTTGAGTATGTGATCTCTTGTTCCTCTTCCTTGTTCCAGCTTGAATCACATTAAACTCTTCTTCCATTTTCTTACGAAGTCTTCCCATTACCATTTTATGTCTATTAGTGTCATCTCAACAAGGAGGTTTCTTAGTGTCATCTCAACAAGGAGAAGGTATGTTAGTGTCATCTCAGCAAGAAGGTCCCTTAGTGTCATCTCAACAAGGAGAAGGTATGTTAGTGTCATCTCAACAAGAAGGTCCCTTAGTGTCATCTCAACAAGAAGGTCCCTTAGTGTCATCTCAACAAGGAGAAGGTATGTTAGTGTCATTTCAACAAGGTCCCTTAGTATCATCTCAACAAGTAGGTCTCTTTGTGTCATATCAACAAGGAGAAGGTCTCTTAGTGTCATCTCAACAAGGAGAAGGTCTCTTAGTGTCATCTCAACAAGGAGAAGGTATGTTAGTGTTATCTCAACAAGAAGGTCCCTTAGTATCATCTCAACAATTAGGTCTCTTTGTGTCATCTTAATAAGGAGAAAGTCTCTTAGTGTCATCTCAACAAGGAGAAAGTCTCTTAGTGTCATTTCAACAAGGAGAAGGTCTCTTAGTGTCATCTCAACAATGAGAAGGTCTCTTAGTGTCATCTCGCACAAAGCACAAACTCCCTAGCTGTAGCGACGACCCACAGGAGTTTCCACAAAATTTCACTTGTGAACCGAAGGACCCACAACCTTCGGAACCTGAGTCAAACGGCTTGACCACTTCGCCATGGAGACTCCAAGTGTGGTACATCTGACCCTTGAGTGCAGTAAATCAGTGAAAACAATCATCTGTCATATATGACATGTGCTTCTTACATGTCAGTATTTTGTATTGTGGCTAGTTTAAACATTTATTAATGTGTTTTCCTCTGTGTGTTGTATTGTGGCTAGTTGAAACATTCGTGAAAGTGTTATCCCCAGTATTTTGTATTGTGGCTAGTTTAAACATTTATTAATGTGTTTTCCCTTGTGTGTTGTATTGTGGCTAGCTGAAACATTCGTGAATGTGTTATCCCCAGTGTTTTGTATTGTGACTAGTTGACACATTTGTGAATGTGGTTTCCCCAGTGCAAGCATGAGTCTGGCAGAAATCCATGAGAACACCAAGAAGGCCCGTGAGAATGCACTGCTGGGTAACTACGACTCGTCTGAGGTCTTCTACCAGGGGGTTGTGCTGGATATACAAAGGTTCATCCCCAGCCTCAGAGACCCAGAGAAGAAGAGAGTCTGGCAGCAGGTGGGCGACCTATATATTGTTCTAGAATTGAATGCTGACACAGGCGTTAGTAATGTCTGTCATCTAGAGGTCTTAGTGATGTCTGTCATATAAAGATGTCAGAGATGTCTGTCATATAGAGATGTTAGAGATGTCTGTCATATAGAGATGTTAGAGATGTCTGTCATATAGAGATGTTAGAGATGTCTATCATATAGAGATGTTAGAGATGTCTGTCATATAGAGATGTTAGAGATGTCTGTCATATAGAGATGTTAGAGATGTCTGTCATATAGAGATGTTAGAGATGTCTGTCATATAGAGATGTTAGAGATGTCTATCATATAGAGATGTTAGAGATGTCTATCATATAGAGATGTTAGAGATGTCTATCATATAGAGATGTTAGAGATGTCTATCATATAGAGATGTTAGAGATGTCTGTCATATAGAGATGTTAGAGATGTCTGTCATATAGAGATGTTAGAGATGTCTATCATATAGAGATGTTAGAGATGTCTATCATATAGAGATGTCAGAGATGTCTATCATATAGAGATGTCAGAGATGTCTATCATATAGAGATGTCAGAGATGTCTGTCATATAGAGATGTTAGAGATGTCTGTCATCTTGAGATGTTAGAAATGTCTATCATATAGAGATGTTAGAGATGTCTATCATATAGAGATGTTAGAAATGTCTATCATATAGAGATGTCAGAGATGTCTATCATATAGAGATGTTAGAGATGTCTATCATATAGAGATGTATGTCATCTAGAGATGTCTGTCATATAGAGATGTTAATCATATAAAGATGTCAGAGATGTCTGTCATATAGAGATGTTAGAGATGTCTGTCATATAGAGATGTTAGAGATGTCTGTCATATAGAGATGTTAGAGATGTCTGTCATATAGAGATGTTAGAGATGTCTGTCATATAGAGATGTTAGAGATGTCTGTCATATAGAGATGTCTGTCATATAGAGATGTTAGAGATGTCTGTCATATAGAGATGTTAGAGATGTCTGTCATATAGAGATGTCTATCATATAGAGATGTTAGAGATGTCTGTCATATAGAGATGTCTATCATATAGAGATGTCTATCATATAGAGATGTTAGAGATGTCTGTCATATAGAGATGTCTATCATATAGAGATGTTAGAGATGTCTGTCATATAGAGATGTCTATCATATAGAGATGTCTATCATATAGAGATATTAGAGATGTCTATCATATAGAGATGTCTATCATATAGAGATGTCTATCATATAGAGATGTTAGAGATGTCTATCAAATAGAGATGTTAGAGATGTCTGTCATATAGAGATGTCTATCATATAGAGATGTTGGAGATGTCTGTCATATAGAGATGTCTATCATATAGAGATGTCTATCATATAGAGATGTTAGAGATGTCTATCATATAGAGATGTCTATCATATAGAGATGTTAGAGATGTCTGTCATATAGAGATGTTAGAGATGTCTATCATATAGAGATGTTAGAGATGTCTATCATATAGAGATGTTAGAGATGTCTATCATATAGAGATGTTAGAGATGTCTATCATATAGAGATGTTAGAGATGTCTATCATATAGAGATGTTAGAGATGTCTATCATATAGAGATGTCTATCATATAGAGATGTCTATCATATAGAGATGACTATCATATAGAGATGTCTATCATATAGAGATGTTAGAGATGTCTGTCATATAGAGATGTCTATCATATAGAGATGTTAGAGATGTCTGTCATATAGAGATGTTAGAGATGTCTGTCATATAGAGATGTTAGAGATGTCTGTCATATAGAGATGTCTGTCATATAGAGATGTTAGAGATGTCTGTCATATAGAGATGTTAGAGATGTCTGTCATATAGAGATGTTAGAGATGTCTGTCATATAGAGATGTTAGAGATGTCTGTCATATAGAGATGTTAGAGATGTCTGTCATATAGAGATGTTAGAAATGTCTATCATATAGAGATGTTAGAGATGTCTATCATATAGAGATGTTAGAGATGTCTATCATATAAAGATGTCAGAGATGTCTGTCATATAGAGATGTTAGAGATGTCTATCATATAGAGATGTATGTCATCTAGAGATGTCTGTCATATAGAGATGTTAGAGATGTCTATCATATAGAGATGTATGTCATCTAGAGATGTCTGTCATATAGAGATGTTAGAGATGTCTATCATATAGAGATGTTAGAGATGTCTGTCATATAGAGATGTTAGAGATGTCTATCATATAGAGATGTTAGAGATGTCTATCATATAGAGATGTTAGAGATGTCTGTCATATAGAGATGTTAGAGATGTCTGTCATATAGAGATGTTAGAGATGTCTATCATATAGAGATGTTAGAGATGTCTATCATATAGAGATGTTAGAGATGTCTATCATATAGAGATGTTAGAGATGTCTGTCATATAGAGATGTTAGAGATGTCTATCATATAGAGATGTTAGAGATGTCTATCATATAGAGATGTATGTCATCTAGAGATGTCTGTCATATAGAGATGTTAGAGATGTCTATCATATAGAGATGTATGTCATCTAGAGATGTCTGTCATATAGAGATGTTAGAGATGTCTATCATATAGAGATGTATGTCATCTAGAGATGTCTGTCATATAGAGATGTTAGAAATGTCTATCATATAGAGATGTCAGAGATGTCTATCATATAGAGATGTTAGAGATGTCTATCTAGAAGACAGGCTAAGCAGACGTGTTTGTGTGCTCTCCTCCTTTTTGGATTATTTTTTCTGTCTATCTTCATTAGAGCGCAATGGATTTTATATGATTGTGATCACAACAATGCCGTTCAACTTGTGAAATTGTGTTAAGGTTGCTAAATGTGCAGTGTTGGATATAAATGCTAATAATGTTGTATTCAATACTATGGATAAACTATTCACGAAACGGAGAAGCGTCAGTGATAGCTTGAACTAGCCAATCACAACACTGGAATTTAAACCGAGTGCGGGCGCTGCTAAAATGTGTACCTGCGGGCGAAAATACAATACTATGTAGTCCATGCTTGAACAGGGGGAAGCTTCTGGACTGGAGGTAGCTGCAGAACGTGGGCGATGTGGGTTAAGATTAAGATCTACCAGAACTAAGAACTACGCACTAAACAAAGAGAAAGCAGTGAAAAGCAAATTAAAGAATTGCTTTGGCTCTCCATCACTGTCTGTCAAGCGTATGAACGACGGGAAATGCATTTCCATTACTTTCAATAATACTCTGCATTATGAGGCATTTCGAACATGCCTGATCAAACATTATCAGGGCGACCAAGTTGAGTACAGGGTGGACCGACACGGCGCTCAAGTCGAAATCAAAGTATCAGCTTCGTTACACACTTTGCATCTCTACAACTAAAAAAACAGTTTGCTTGCCCAGGGGGCAGTTGACGTCATGTCTGAGTGGCTCTCGACTCATTTCGTCGAAATTCAACAGACAGCACAGAAATTAATAGGTGACTCACTAAACACACCTGCCGATCTCAGCATGCTAGTGGCTGGCGAACCTACACAATCTGAAGCTGTAGCCATCACAGCATCAGGCCATAATGACACCATAGTCCAACAAACCATGACTCAGCACAGCGACAACATGAATGTAACTTCTAACCGACCAGTGTTGCTAGCCATTGAGTACCCGATGAGTATGTGTGTAGAAGACAGTATACAACCAAATGAAATAAATTCAAATCAAATAGAGGTTGCACCATCGGTACTAGATGATAGCCCAGCTACTAAACAACACTCGTGCGTCTGTCAGCAGCATATTAAAAAGTTAGAGTCAGACCTGAAAGTACTTTTTGATGCCGCCTCTGACAACACAAACAAGATCGCCACGATCATTAGTGACTATAACAACCTCAAGTCAGAGGTGACTCTCCTGAGAGAAGAAAATGTGAAACTAAAACACACCGTTGAGACGTTACAACGCTCGCCCACTACTGACCTGGCAGCACACGCAGATAGTCTAGAAGTAACAGAACCAGTCGTAGGCGCGTCAATTACTCAGTCAACCAAAACACATCAGCAAATAGAAAATGTTGCTCGACAGCACTCAACATATCCTATCGAAGTAAAGGTCAGCAATAGATTTGAAGCATTACAAGAGCAACTATCAAACAACAGCCTGGACGACAGAGCATTGCCGAGAGAATACGCCCACATTCAAGAAACATCTGATAATATGCAAGAAGACAGACTACAGCTGGATTGTCACCAATGGCAGAAACAGCGTGCAAGACGTGTCAGAACCCAACATACACAGAAAACACCGGCTGACTGCACCCACTTGATAATTGGCGACTCTTTGATTGGAGGAATTTACAGCGACCGCATGTCCATATCAGACACCGACAAAGCCGCAACAATTCAGCTTCCAGGTGCAGGAGTAGAAAGACTAACAAACAGTATACGTAAACTGGAGGTTAATACAGCCATTAGAAAAACAACGATTTATACAGGAATACAAGACACTATGAAAAACCAAAGTATAACAATTTCTCAGTTAAGAACACTACTTGACTTACTACGTTACACTTTCCCAAATTCTACAGTTTTTTTCTCCTCCATCATACCACCAAGTTATGGCTCTCAACGTCGATTGGCCGACATAAACAATAACACCCTAGAGACTTTTTGCAATCGGTATCGTGTACACTTTATCAACAACACACCCTTCTTCACATCACAGACAGGAGCACCAAGGAAACGATTGTATAGAGACCAAATACACACAACAACATTAGGAACTAGTCTTCTTGCAAAGAACATTAAATATCCTGAAAGGGCAAAAAACCTGACCAACACACAAATGATAAATTCTGAAGAACCTAGGCCAACCCAGGCCAGCCGAAACTCCCCCATTTCACCAGGTAAACGTCTGCTGACATCTGACCCCCGACCTCCGGCCACTCAAGAATCACACATGCTACCAAGAATAAACCAACCCATCCTTCCTACCCCCATCTTAGCACGGGAAGGAGATAACTACCACAATAGTTTTCCTGCCCTCCCCTGCAAGGAGCCTGCGTTGCAAATATCGGCACACACACACGGCAGTAATACCACTTTGACACATCCCCCTCACGCCACAAATGGGCCACCTAGCAGACAGCAGGAAGTTCCGCATCATTGGGGTCCAGAACTTTACGCCAAAAATGGGTCACATATCAGACAACAACAGGTTCCGCATCATTGGAATCCAGAACTGCTACACTTGATGCAATTTAGTCCGGCCGCACTGAATCAAGCTTTTATGATGTCTCTACAATACAGACCTGTAAGATAGGATATGTATTAAACACTGAGCCCTATACGCAATATACCAGGAAAAGAGCTTCCTCCTTGAACTTTAACTGCTTACTGTTTAGAGTTTTATCTCCCGTGTGGGATACTCAACTTTAAACAGGAACATTGACTTGTATAGTCATTTATTCATTCTTTCTGATAGCAGCTGGTTACATAGCTTGCGAAGTAGTTCGAGCTACGTAATTGTTGTATGTTCATACGCTTTAATTCTTTTTGTTCTGTATTTGCACTATACTTGTTGGTCTCATTAGTTATATCGTTATAATATTGTAATTTACATATCGATTTCTATTACTGGTATTTTGCAAATTAATGTAATTGTGTATTTTTATGATCTTGTATTTTTACCTAATTTTGACTAATTTACACTTACTTCTTGGGTGAAATGTCTGAGAAGTGGCAACATTGGCTCAATAAATCAGGAATACATTTTGGACACTTAAACATATGTAACTTATTCAACAAGCTGCCAGAGTTATCTTCTATTCTTAATCAAAATTTCCATGTATTCGGCCTTAGTGAAAGTAGACTAAATGAAAACATTTCAGATGAGGACATCTCTATTAAAGGGTACAAAGTGTTTAGAAGAGATCCCTGTAGGAAACAAGAGACAGGCATAGTAGCCTATGTTTCTAATCTACTAAATGTTCACCGTAGGCTAGACTTTGAAACTTGCGAAATAGAATGTATTTGGTTGGAGTTAAAACTTTGAAACATCACACCCCTGATAATTGGCTACCTCTATCGAAATCCCAGGGCTGGATACGTTTGGTACGAAAACTTCACTACCATGATGGATGTGGTTTTCGCTTCCGGGAAGGAAATTATACTACTCGGAGACTTTAACATTGACACCAACAAATCCCATATAATCTGGGGAAATATAATTGCATCATACAACTTCCAACAAATAGTAAAACAAGATACTAGAGTAACAAACTCATCTTCAACACTTATAGATCACATTTATGTAACTTGCTCGGACAACATCATAGAATACACCGTGCCCAATTGTGCAATGAGCGATCACTACCCAATATGCTGCACATGGTCTAAAAAAGGAATTAAAACTCCTAAACATAAACACATAATGTAAAATACAGAAGCTACAAAAATTTCAACCAAAACGCATTTTTACAGGACTTGCTCAGTTCACCTCTAAACAATGTTTATCAGCTTCCAGACCCAGATGATGCTCTGGAATCCTGGATGAAGATCTTTATTGACGTGTTTGATAGACATGTGCCAATCAAGGAAGTTCGAGTAAAACATCACGTCAAACCACCTTGGATCACCCAGGAAATTCTTGAAATTATGAGAGACAGAGATAAGGCACAAAAAATGCGGGATCTCAGCACATACCGTACTCTTAGAAACAAAGTTCAATATACCATACGAAAAGAAAAGAAAAATTACTTTAAGAACTTAGTCATGGATAAAACAAATAGTAAGGACATATGGAAGGCAATTAACACCTTGACAAACAAGCATAACTACTCAAATTCATCACCATCAAATCCTATTTCATGCGACCAATTCAGTAACTTTTTTCAGAATGACATAGATCAGTTGAAGGCTACAATACCAAATTCTCCTTGCAACTTATCTTTACTGTCATCGTTTTGCCAGACTAGATGCCCCCGAGATATCCTTTCTGACATACCGCTAATGACAGTCACTGAAGTACTCATTTACCTCAGTAAACTAAAAAACACAAACTCATCTGGGTTAGATGGAATCAGCAGTCGGATTCTCCGCTGTGCTGCGCCAGTGATCTGTGTATCACTAACCTATGTATATAATCAGTGTATCACCAAAGGTCACTTTCCATCAGCTCTCAAAATCGCTAAAGTGTATCCTCTCCTTAAATCTGGTTCATTGGACAATGGTCTCCCGAACAATTATAGACCCATTTCTTTACTATCATCACTATCAAAACCACTAGAAAAACACATCCATAAGGTAACATTACAGTATTTAGATAGCAACAAGCTTATAGTTGACAGTCAATCAGGATTTCGACCAAAATATTCTTGCCATACGGCCCTAACAAACATGATAGAAAATTGGCACCATAATATAAATAACAACAATCTATGTGGAGCAGTGTTTATCGATTTCAGAAAAGCATTTGATATGATAGACCATGCCATTTTAATTAAAAACTAGAGACAATGAAAATTGGCCCTAATGTTGTGACGCTAATAACATCTTTTCTGTCAAACAGAAAGCAAGTAGTTTCATGCAATAAATCTCTGTCCCAAACCACTACCTTCAATACTGGAGTACCACAAGGCTCTATTCTTGGCCCTCTATTATTCGCCATATATATTAATGATCTACCTTTGCATCTTTCGTCGTCCTGCGATCTATTTGCAGACGACTGTACAGTGTATACAAACGCTGAAAGCAGTAATTTGCTGGAGTCGTCTTTGCAACAAGAATTAAATAATGTAGTTAGGTGGAGCTATGCGAACCGTATGCAAATTAACATCACTAAAACAAAATCTATGTTATTAACAACAAGACAAAGACTTCAGACTCTAAATTCACACAGATCACTTCAACTTCACATCGATAACATGCCAGTAGAAAGTGTAACTGAGCACAAAACATTAGGCCTTATCATTGATAGAAACCTAACCTTTAATCCTCACGTTTAAGCGCTCACTAAACAAACAGCGAAAAAAGTCTACCAACTCTCCAAAATTAAAAATTTCCTTGATGAGGACACAAGGAAAATATTCTATACGTCACACATACAGACACATTTTGACTACTGCTCTACAATCTGGGACGGTTGTTCCAATTCAAGCACCAAGCGACTTTACTCACTCCAGAAACGGGCCATGAGATTAATTTATAGCAAACATTTAACTGAAAATCCTAGCCTGCATAAACGCCTTCAGTTACTACCACTCCGCAAACGTCTGCTTTTCAATAAGGCCAAACTAATTCACAAAATCCTACATCGGAATGCCCCAAACTACCTTTGGCCATTGTTTGAATATAATGCTAGACACAGTAAACGATTAAATTTATTACACCTTCCGAAGCCTAGGATAGACTTATACAAAACAAGCTTAACGTACTCTGCAGCTCAGCTGTGGAACAATCTTCCACATGAAATAAAAGACATCATCAATCCCTATACATATAATCGCAAATTATTTGAACACTATCTCAGTACGGATTACCTTCCCCCTTAATAATAGAAGTAATAATATAATAAAACCCTAGTATAACAGCCAGTCCCCTTTTGGTAGTCCAGTATATTCCACGTAGCTAATAAATACCACACCAGTTATTACTATTACTGAGTCGTGTAGTATTTATTTTTAATTTTTTCAACATGCCTTTATAATGCATATATTTTATATTGTTGCTGTTTTCAGTTAGCCTTGAATGATGTGTGAATGGTATAATGTATGAAAGAGAGTGATAAAAGGGCAGAATGTTAGACGGGCCTGCGTGCCCAATTCTTAACCCTTTCAAAATAAAGTTTTGTTGTTGTTGTTGTTGTTGTTGTATCATATAGAGATGTATGTCATCTAGAGATGTCTGTCATATAGAGATGTTAGAGATGTCTGTCATATAGAGATGTCAGAGATGTCTATCATATAGAGATGTTGGAGATGTCTATCATATAGAGATGTATGTCATCTAGAGATGTCTGTCATATAGAGATGTCAGAGATGTCTATCATATAGAGATGTTAGAGATGTCTATCATATAGAGATGTTAGAAATGTCTATCATATAGAGATGTTAGAGATGTCTATCATATAGAGATGTTAGAGATGTCTATCATATAAAGATGTCAGAGATGTCTGTCATATAGAGATGTTAGAGATGTCTATCATATAGAGATGTTAGAGATGTCTATCATATAGAGATGTATGTCATCTAGAGATGTCTATCATATAGAGATGTATGTCATCTAGAGATGTCTATCATATAGAGATGTATGTCATCTAGAGATGTCTATCATATAGAGATGTCAGAGATGTCTATCATATAGAGATGTATGTCATCTAGAGATGTCTGTCATATAGAGATGTTAGAGATGTCTATCATATAGAGATGTTAGAGATGTCTATCATATAGAGATGTTAGAGATGTCTATCATATAGAGATGTATGTCATCTAGAGATGTCTGTCATATAGAGATGTTAGAGATGTCTGTCATATAGAGATGTTAGAGATGTCTATCATATAGAGATGTTAGAAATGTCTATCATATAGAGATGTTAGAGATGTCTGTCATATAGAGATGTTAGAGATGTCTATCATATAGAGATGTTAGAGATGTCTATCATATAGAGATGTTAGAGATGTCTATCATATAGAGATGTCTATCATATAGAGATGTCTATCATATAGAGATGTATGTCATCTAGAGATGTCTGTCATATAGAGATGTTAGAGATGTCTATCATATAGAGATGTTAGAGATGTCTATCATATAGAGATGTTAGAGATGTCTGTCATATAGAGATGTTAGAGATGTCTATCATATAGAGATGTTAGAGATGTCTATCATATAGAGATGTTAGAGATGTCTATCGTATAGAGATGTATGTCATCTAGAGATGTCTGTCATATAGAGATGTTAGAGATGTCTATCATATAGAGATGTTAGAGATGTCTATCATATAGAGATGTTAGAGATGTCTATCATATAGAGATGTATGTCATCTAGAGATGTCTGTCATATAGAGATGTTAGAGATGTCTATCATATAGAGATGTCAGAGATGTCTATCATATAGAGATGTTAGAGATGTCTATCATATAGAGATGTCAGAGATGTCTGTCATATAGAGATGTTAGAGATGTCTATCATATAGAGATGTATGTCATCTAGAGATGTTAGAGATGTCTATCATATAGAGATGTCTATCATATAGAGATGTTAGAGATGTCTATCATATAGAGATGTCAGAGATGTCTGTCATATAGAGATGTTAGAGATGTCTATCATATAGAGATGTATGTCATCTAGAGATGTTTGTCATCTTGAGATGTTAGAAATGTCTGTCATATAGAGATGTTAGAAATGTCTATCATATAGAGATGTATGTCATCTAGAGATGTTTGTCATCTTGAGATGTTAGAAATGTCTGTCATATAGAGATGTTAGAAATGTCTATCATATAGAGATGTATGTCATCTAGAGATGTCTGTCATATAGAGATGTTAGAAATGTCTATCATATAGAGATGTATGTCATCTAGAGATGTTTGTCATATAGAGATGTTAGAGATGTCTGTCATATAAAGATGTCTGTCATATAGAGATGTTAGAGATGTCTATCATATAGAGATGTTAGTGATGTCTATCATCTAGAGATGTTTGTCATCTTGAGATGTTAGAAATGTCTGTCATCTAGGGATGTTAGAAATATATGTCATCTAGATCTATTAGATGTCTGTGATATAGATTTAGGCACTGAGACTATAGATATATATATATATAGATGTCTGTGATCCCTGTAAATGATATATATAGACATACAAAATCTCTGTAGATGATATATGTAGACATACAGTGATGCCTGTAGATGATGTATGTAGACACACAATGGTGCCTGTAGGTAATGTATGTAGACATACAATGATGCCTGTAGTTGATATATGTAGACATACAATGATGCCTGTAGATGATATATGTAGACATACAATGATGCCTATAGGTAATGTATGTAGACATACGATTATGCCCATAGATGATGTATGTAGACATACAATGATGCATGTAGATGATATATGTAGACATACAATGATGCCTGTAGATGATATATATATATAGACATACAATGATGCCTGTAGATGATATATGTAGACATACAATGATGCCTGTAGATGGTATATGTAGACATACAATGATGCCTGTAGATGTTATATGTAGACATACAATGATGCCTGTAGATGTTATATGTAGACATACATTAATGCCTGTAGATGATATATGTAGACACACAATGATGCCTGTAGATGATTTATGTAGACATACGATGATGCCTGTAGATGATATATGTAGACATACAATGATGCCTGTAGATGATATATGTAGACATACGATGATGCCTGTATATGATATATGTAGACATACAATGATGCCTGTAGAAGATATATGTAGATGATATATGTAGACAGACAATGATGCCTGTAGATGGTATATGTAGACATATGATGATGCCTGTAGATGATTTATGTAGACATATGATGATGCCTGTAGATGATTTATGTAGACATACGATGATGCCTGTAGATGATATATGTAGACATACAATGATGCCTGTAGATGATATATGTAGACAGACAATGATGCCCATTGTGAATGATTGCCTCTAGTTGAAGCAAGATATCAGCAAGGAGCTCCAGCATGTCAAAGACATCATTTCTACACTACGGTCTTTCCGAGGAGAGCCCCCCTACAGCCCCCACTCCGCCAATGCTGGCATGGACCATGGCTTCATTCATGACTTACAGGATCAACGATACGAGCAGCCAACTCGGGATCCTGACATGTGGCCCCCACCGACACCTGTCGAACAAAGGTTTCACATATCACTTATTGTTGTTGTTTCACATATCACTTATTGTTGTTGTTTCACATATCACTTATTGTTGTTGTTTCACATATCACTTATTGTTGTTGTTTCACATATCACTTATTGTTGTTGTCATGCAGTAGTTGGGAGAGATTCTGGTTGTGGCTAGTTATTTACAATCAGCACAGACTTCTGGTCCGGTATGGTGGATAGGCTGTTGAGCTGTTAAGGCCTCTGGTGTGTTTTTGCTTCTGGTTATGGTTTGCTTACACATTTTCCTCATGTTGGACTGGTAGTACATGGTTCCATCGCCCAGATACTGACTTTAGTGCGTGGAGTGACACTGTGAGCTGTGGATTTCATGTAGAATGCTTTTACATCTGTCTGTGGTTGTTTGAATTGTGAATTGCATGTTCAGAAAAATGGTGGCTGGGCCAGTTGTACTGTGATCATGTTGAGATGTGATTGTACTGTCTCCATGTTGAGATGTGATTGTACTGTCTCCATGTTGAGATGTGATTGTACTGTCTCCATGTTGAGATGTGATTGTACTGTCTCCATGTTGAGATGTGATTGTACTGTGTCCATGTTGAGATGTGATTGTACTGTGTCCATGTTGAGATGTGATTGTACTGTCACTGTCTCCATGTTGAGATGTGATTGTACTGTCTCCATGTTGAGATGTGATTGTACTGTGTCCATGTTGAGATGTGATTGTACTGTCTCCATGTTGAGATGTGATTGTACTGTCTCCATGTTGAGATGTGATTGTACTGTGTCCATGTTGAGATGTGATTTTACTGTGTCCATATTGAGATGTGATTGTACTGTGTCCATATTGAGATGTGATTGTACTGTGTCCATATTGAGATGTGATTGTACTGTGTCCATGTTGAGATGTGATTGTACTGTCTCCATGTTGAGATGTGATTGTACTGTGTCCATGTTGAGATGTGATTGTACTGTGTCCATGTTGAGATGCGATTGTACTGTGTCCATATTGAGATGTGATTGTACTGTGTCCATATTGAGATGTGAATGTACTGTGTCCATATTGAGATGTGATTGTACTGTGTCCATGTTGAGATGTGATTGTACTGTGTCCATGTTGAGATGTGATTGTACTGTGTCCATGTTGAGATGTGATTGTACTGTGTCCATATTGAGATGTGATTGTACTGTGTCCATATAGAGATGTGATTGTTCTGTGTCCATGTTGAGATGTGATTGTACTGTGTCCATGTTGAGATGTGATTGTACTGTGTCCATGTTGAGATGTGATTGTACTGTGTCCATGTTGAGATGTGATTGTACTGTGTCCATGTTGAGATGTGATTGTACTGTGTCCATGTTGAGATGTGATTGTACTGTTTCCATGTTGAGATGTGATTGTACTGTCTCCATGTTGAGATGTGATTGTACTGTCTCCATGTTGAGATGTGATTGTACTGTTTCCATGTTGAGATGTGATTGTACTGTGTCCATGTTGAGATGTGTTTGTACTGTGTCCATGTTGAGATGTGATTGTACTGTGTCCATGTTGAGATGTGATTGTACTGTGTCCATATTGAGATGTGATTGTACTGTGTCCATATTGAGATGTGATTGTACTGTGTCCATGTTGAGATGTGATTGTACTGTGTCCATGTTGAGATGTGATTGTACTGTGTCCATGTTGAGATGTGATTGTACTGTGTCCATGTTGAGATGTGATTGTACTGTGGCCATGTTGAGATGTGATTGTACTGTGTCCATGTTGAGATGTGATTGTACTGTCTCCATGTTGAGATGTGATTGTACTGTTTCCATGTTGAGATGTGATTGTACTGTGTCCATGTTGAGATGTGATTGTACTGTGTCCATGTTGAGATGTGATTGTACTGTGTCCATGTTGAGATGTGATTGTACTGTGTCCATGTTGAGATGTGATTGTACTGTGTCCATATTGAGATGTGTTTAACACTCTTGACTTCCTTAACAACAATATTGATATGTTACAAGACAATGGCGTTGTTATTGTAATTTCTATCACACTTTTAAGATTTTTATTTGAAGACCCATCATATGTTTAATGACCAAGTGTTTACATTCACTCCCTACATGTGCTTGTAATCTGTGACCGTAACACCACTGTTGACATATCTCACTGTTGACATACCTCACTGTTGACATACCTCACTTCTGTTGACATGCATCACTGTTGACATATCTCACTTCTGTTGACATACCTCACTATTGACATACCTCACTGTTGATATACCTCACTGTTGATATGCCTCACTGTTGACATACCTCACTATTGACATATCTCACTGTTGACATACCTCACTATTGACATACCTCACTGTTGACATACTTCAATGTTGACATACCTCACTGTTGACATACTTCAATGTTGACATATCTCAATGTTGACATATCTCACTGTTGACATACCTCACTGTTGACATACCTCACTGTTGACATACTTCAATGTTGACATACCTCACTGTTGACATATCTCAATGTTGACATATCTCAATGTTGACATGTTTCAACATCACTGTTGATGTACCTCCTGTCTGTTGCCGTGTCCAGACCATCTCCGAACGTCCGAGGACCAGCCAGGCCTGTGCAGCAGAAAGTGGCTCAGAATGGTAAACCCTCACGTGCTGCACCATCTGCTAGAGCCGGCCCTTCTCCGGTTCAACGAGGCAGAGGAGCCGCAGCCAGGGACCCTAGCGCAGGCAAGGGCAGGAAGGCTGAACCCGTGAGTTCTCCGGTGACTTGTCAGGACATAGTTGTGTATCAGTGTCAGAGAGCTGGAGCTGTATGGTGTGACATGTCAGGGCATAACCAGCTGTATGTCAGTGTAAGAGAGCTGGAGCTGTATGGTGTGACATGTCAGGGCATAACCAGCTGTATGTCAATGTAAGAGAGCTGGAGCTGTATGGTGTGACATGTCAGGGCATAACCAGCTGTATGTCAGTGTCAGAGAGCTGAAGCTGTATGGTGTGACATGTCAGGGCATAACCAGCTGTATGTCAGTGTAAGAGAGCTGGAGCTGTATGGTGTGACATGTCAGGGCATAACCAGCTGTATGTCAGTGTAAGAGAGCTGGAGCTGTATGGTGTGACATGTCAGGGCATAACCAGCTGTATGTCAGTGTAAGAGAGCTGGAGCTGTATGGTGTGACATGTCAGGGCATAACCAGCTGTATGTCAGTGTAAGAGAGCTGGAGCTGTATGGTGTGACATGTCAGGGCATAACCAGCTGTATGTCAGTGTAAGAGAGCTGGAGCTGTATGGTGTGACATGTCAGGACATAACCGGTTGTATGTCAGTGTAAGAGAGCTGAAGCTGTATGGTGTGACATGTCAGGGCATAACCAGTTGTATGTCAGTGTAAGAGAGCTGGAGCTGTATGGTGTGACATGTCAGGGCATAACCAGCTGTATGTCAGTGTAAGAGAGCTGGAGCTGTATGGTGTGACATGTCAGGGCATAACCAGCTGTATGTCAGTGTAAGAGAGCTGGAGCTGTATGGTGTGACATGTCAGGACATAACCGGTTGTATGTCAGTGTAAGAGAGCTGAAGCTGTATGGTGTGACATGTCAGGGCATAACCGGTTGTATGTCAGTGTAAGAGAGCTGGAGCTGTATGGTGTGACATGTCAGGACATAACCGGTTGTATGTCAGTGTAAGAGAGCTGGAGCTGTATGGTGTGGCATGTCAGGACATAACCGGTTGTATGTCAGTGTAAGAGAGCTGGAGCTGTATGGTGTGACATGTCAGGACATAACCGGTTGTATGTCAGTGTAAGAGAGCTGAAGCTGTATGGTGTGACATGTCAGGGCATAACCAGCTGTATGTCAGTGTAAGAGAGCTGGAGCTGTATGGTGTGAGATGTCAGGGCATAACCAGCTGTATGTCAGTGTAAGAGAGCTGGAGCTGTATGGTGTGACATGTCAGGGCATAACCAGCTGTATGTCAGTGTAAGAGAGCTGGAGCTGTATGGTGTGACATGCTGGAGCTGTATGGTGTGACATGCTGGAGCTGTATGGTGTGACATGCTGGAGCAGTATGATGTGACATGCTGAAGCTGTGTGGTGTGACATGTCAGGACATAACCAGCTGTATGTCAGTGTAAGAGAGCTGGAGCTGTATGGTGTGACATGTCAGGGCATAACCAGCCGTATGTCAGTGTAAGAGAGCTGGAGCTGTATGATGTGACATGTCAGGGCATAACCAGCTGTATGTCAGTGTAAGAGAGCTGGAGCTGTATGATGTGACATGTCAGGGCGTAACCAGCTGTATGTCAGTGTAAGAGAGCTGGAGCTGTATGATGTGACATGTCAGGGCATAACCAGCTGTATGTCAGTGTAAGAGAGCTGGAGCTGTATGATGTGACATGTCAGGGGATAACCAGCTGTATGTCAGTGTAAGAGAGCTGGAGCTGTATGATGTGACATGTCAGGGCATAACCAGCTGTATGTCAGTGTAAGAGAGCTGGAGCTGTATGATGTGACATGTCAGGGCATAACCAGCTGTATGTCAGTGTAAGAGAGCTGGAGCTGTATGGTGTGACATGTCATGGCATAAACAGCTGTATGTCAGTGTAAGAGAGCTGGAGCTGTATGATGTGACATGTCAGGGCATAACCAGCTGTATGTCAGTGTAAGAGAGCTGGAGCTGTATGATGTGACATGTCAGGGCATAACCAGCTGTATGTCAGTGTAAGAGAGCTGGAGCTGTATGATGTGACATGTCAGGGCATAACCAGCTGTATGTCAGTGTAAGAGAGCTGGAGCTGTATGGTGTGACATGTCAGGGCATAACCAGCTGTATGTCAGTGTAAGAGAGCTGGAGCTGTATGATGTGATATGTCAGGGCATAACCAGCTGTATGTCAGTGTAAGAGAGCTGGAGCTGTATGATGTGACATGTCAGGGCATAACCAGCTGTATGTCAGTGTAAGAGAGCTGGAGCTGTATGATGTGACATGTCAGGGCATAACCAGCTGTATGTCAGTGTAAGAGAGCTGAAGCTGTGTGGTGTGACATGTCAGGACATAACCAGCTGTATGTCAGTGTAAGAGAGCTGGAGCTGTATGGTGTGACATGTCAGGGCATAACCAGCTGTATGTCAGTGTAAGAGAGCTGGAGCTGTATGGTTCGATGTGCTGGTTATGATGATGATGTAGTCAGCAACTAACTGAAAGGTTTAGTGACATGTGCCAGCAAGAGTTGTGCAGCCCGTGGCTGGTCTTGTTTGTTTGTGATTCAGATCAGCTGACAGTTGATGAAAACATCTGGGAGCTGTAGTGGCATCAAGGTTAATGCACTTACTGAGACTGTGCTTGAGTTTAATTCCAGTCAAGCCATCCTAATTTGGAGTGACCTCTATCAAGCTGATAGCCAAATTATGACCAGGAAGCTAGACAACAGAAAAAAACATACATGTATGTGCTCAACCATAGACAGATATGTGTGTGCTCATCCATAGACAGATACATGTGTGCTCACCCATAGACAGATACATGTGTGCTCACGCATAGACAGATACATGTGTGCTCACGCATAGACAGATACATGTGTGCTCACCCATAGACAGATACATACATTTGTGTGCTCAGGAACACATCACAGAGCTAGGGGACACAACACTGAGCTAAGGGACACAACACTGAGCTAGGGAACACAATACAACAGCTAGGGGACTCAGCACACAGGGGCACAACACAGCTAGGAGACAAAACAGCTAGGGGACACAACACTGAGCTAAGGGACACAACACTGAGCTAGGGGACACAGCACTAAGCTAAGGATCACAACACAGCTAAGGATCACAACACAGCTAGAGGATACAACACAGCTAGAGGATATGTAACGGAGCGAACAGGTGAAATGCAATCACAAGAGATGACACCAAAGCCCTGGTCAAGTGTAAATGGGTTTTATTATCCAGATGTACAAATTAGTATAACTTCATGAAAACACACCTTGACCGATCACAGGCTGAGTTGGAACTGTTTATCCTTGACGTCACCCGTGAGCTTACCTAACAACCCCCCTTTCAATAGTGCTCACGGGTGCGCCATTTCCCAAACCCTTCTCTATTTCCCACTAACTATCTCTAACAGAGATGGAGCTCTGTTATAGATACAACACAGCTAGAGGACACAGCACACAGGGGCACAACACAGCTAGGGGACACAACACTGAGCTAGGGGACACAACACAGCTAGGGGACACAACAGAGCTAGGGGACACAACACAGAGCCATGAGGCAGAACACTGAGATAGGGGACACAACACAGATCTAGGGGACACAACAATGAGCTAGACAACACAGCACAGGCTAGAAGACACACACCTGACATAGTAGATGTTTGTTTCGAAGAAGGAACAGAATAAACATTAGGGGACACAACACAGAGCTAGGGGACACACACATGACATAGTAGATGTTTGTTTCGAAGAAGGAACAGTATAAACATTAGGGGACACAACACAGCTAGGGGACACAACACAGAGCTAGGGGACACAACACAGAGCTAGGGGACACACACATGACATAGTAGATGTTTGTTTCGAAGAAGGAACAGAATAAACATTAGGGGACACAACACAGAGCTAGGGGACACACACATGACATAGTAGATGTTTGTTTCGAAGAAGGAATAGAATAAACATTAGGGGACACAACACAGAGCTAGGGGACACAAAACTGAGCTAGGGGACACAACACAGAGCTAGGGGACACAACACTGAGCTAGGGGACACAACACAGAGCTAGAGGACACAACACAGAGCTAGGGGACACAACACTGAGCTAGGGGACACAACACTGAGCTAGGGGACACAACACTGAGCTAGAGGACACACACCTGACATAGTTGATGCATGTTTTCTACAGGATGAGAGAAAGTTTGACTCTCAGGGCTACAACAAGGAGCTGGTGGAGCAGCTAGAGCGGGACATTTTGCTGAGAAATCCAAATGTGCGATGGTGAGATCAGTCTCCAGACCTGTTGTTGTTGTTTTTAACCAACATTATCTGTTGTTGAATGGAATGTTTTTTAACCAAGATCTGTTGAATGGAATATTGTTATCCAACATGATCTATTGCTGACGGGAAACTTTTCAGAGTGTTTGCAGTCATTGTTCTGTTTGATGTTGATGTGATGAGTTGAAAGGCTACCATATAGTATATTTGTTACTTTCTTCCTTGCCTTCGTGGGCCATGTTTCTCTCTTCTGTCTCTTGTTATCCCCGCAGTATCCTGTTAGCAGTGTTGGCGTCAAGCTGCACTAGCATGCACATTTTTAGCTCTTAGTGGACACAACTTTGGCTTAGTGCACAAGCAGACATTGTAATGCCAAACTTGACATGTAGGCTCTATGACAACTGGAATGCCAGTAGCTCATGGCGTCCAAGGTTTGCTGACAGCACTCTACAACTGGTTCTTGATTACGGCTGTTGTTGTTATCTCAGCGTGTTGTGTTTCACATGACAATTATGACCAGTGCACAGTGACAGCTGATCATGAGAGTGCTGCAAGACAGCACAGATTTCTCACAGGTGTTTAAGTTGACATTGAAGATTATTTCAAGTTTTCATACCTGAATATTTCAGGTTTGCTCAATAGATGTTTCAAGTTTGTACATCAGGATGTTTCCAGTTGGCACTCGAGGGTGATTCAGTTAGGATCGCGACTTAATAAAATAGGTTATGCTGTGTTCATTTCTCTGTTAAGAGAAGTCATACCAGCATTCTAAAGCCTTAGTTATTCATGCCATATTTTATTTACCTTATTACATGTCCTACCAGTCTTTCATCTCAGATATGTCAACATTTTTGGCATGTACAATCTTTCATCATTGTCTGCTTCTCAGCCTGTTTCATTTGTTAGACCTCAACTTGTGTTTGATTTCTCCATCAAATAATATTCTTCTTACAAAATCTGCTGGGATATTCTCCATCAAGGAATGTTCTTTTTTAACATCCGCTGAAATATTCTCCATCAAGGAATGTTCTTCTAAACTCTGCTGAAATATAATCCATCAAGGAATGTTCTTCTAAACTCTGCTGAAATATTCTCCATCAAGGAATGTTCTTCTAAACTCTGCTGAAATATTCTCCATCAAGGAATGTTCTTCTAAACTCTGCTGAGATATTCTCCATCAAGGAATGTTCTTCTTCTAAACTCTGCTGAAATATTCTCCATTAAGGAATGTTCTTCTAAACTCTGCTGAAATATTATCCATCAAGGAATGTTCTTCTAAACTCTGCTGAGATATTCTCCATCAAGGAATGTTCTTCTTCTAAACTCTGCTGAGATATTCTTCACCCAGAATCTGCATACATTTGTCTCCATGGAACTTTCTGTTTGAACTTTCTCCATCTAAAATCTGCTTTGAGGTCAGTGTGGCTGAGAGATTTAACACACTCAAACCTGCTCTTGTGGGAGCAGCCCAGCAGGATCATTCTACACGCCGGTCAGTTGACCTAGCAGGATTGTTCTACACGCCCATCAGATAACCTAGCAGGATCGTTCTACATGCCAATCCATTGACCTAGCAGGATCGTTCTACACGCCAATCAGTTGACCTAGCAGGATCGTTCTACACACCAATCAGTTGACCTAGCAGGATCGTTCTACACGCCAATCAGTTGACCTAGCAGGATCGTTCTACACGCCAATCAGTTGACCTAGCAGGTTCGTTCTACACGCCAATCAGTTGACCTAGCAGGATCGTTCTACACACCAATCAGTTGACCTAGCAGGATCGTTCTACACGCCAATCAGTTGACCTAGCAGGATCGTTCTACACGCCAATCAGTTGACCTAGCAGGATCGTTCTACACACCGGTCAGTTCTTGTTCAGAAAGCAATGACAAACGACTGAACATAAAATTGCCTGGTAAATCACGAATAGCCAATAAGGGCAGAATGTGATTGCAACATTCACACCACTTTCTGCAATAGCCAATAGGGGCACAATATAATTGCAACATTCACACCACTTTCTGCAATAGCCAATAGGGGCACAATGTGATTGCAACATTCACACCACTTTCTGCAATAGCCAATAGGGGCACAATGTGATTGCAACATTCACACCACTTTCTGCAATAGCCAATAGGGACACAATGTGATTGCAACATTCACACCACTTTCTGCAATAGCCAATAGGGACAGAATGTGATTGCAACATTCACACCACTTTCTGCAATAGCCAATAGGGGCACAATGTGATTGCAACATTCACACCACTTTCTGCAATAGCCAATAGGGACACAATGTGATTGCAACATTCACACCACTTTCTGCAATAGCCAATAGGGACAGAATGTGATTGCAACATTCACACCACTTTCTGCAATAGCCAATAGGGGCACAATGTGATTGCAACATTCACACCACTTTCTGCAATAGCCAATAGGGACAGAATGTGATTGCAACATTCACACCACTTTCTGCAATAGCCAATAGGGACAGAATGTGATTGCAACATTCACACCACTTTCTGCAATAGCCGGTAGGGACAGAATGTGATTGCAACATTCACACCACTTTCTGCAATAGCCAATAGGGACACAATGTGATTGCAACATTCACACCACTTTCTGCAATAGCCAATAGGGACAGAATGTGATTGCAACATTCACACCACTTTCTGCAATAGCCAATAGGGACAGAATGTGATTGCAACATTCACACCACTTTCTGCAATAGCCAATAGGGACAGAATGTGATTGCAACATTCACACCACTTTCTGCAATAGCCAATAGGGACAGAATGTGATTGCAACATTCACACCACTTTCTGCAATAGCCAATAGGGACAGAATGTGATTGCAACATTCACACTACTTTCTGCAATAGCCAATAGGGGCACAATGTGATTGCAACATTCACACCACTTTCTGCAATAGCCAATAGGGACACAATGTGATTGCAACATTCACACCACTTTCTGCAATAGCCAATATGGGCACAATGTGATTGCAACATTCACACAACTTTCTGCAATAGCCAATAGGGACAGAATGTGATTGCAACATTCACACCACTTTCTGCAATAGCCAATAGGGGCACAATGTGATTGCAACATTCACACCACTTTCTGCAATAGCCAATAGGGACAGAATGTGATTGCAACATTCACACCACTTTCTGCAATAGCCAATAGGGACAGAATGTGATTGCAACATTCACACCACTTTCTGCAATAGCCAATAGGGGCACAATGTGATTGCAACATTCACACCACTTTCTGCAATAGCCAATAGGGACACAATGTGATTGCAACATTCACACCACTTTCTGCAATAGCCAATAGGGACAGAATGTGATTGCAACATTCACACCACTTTCTGCAATAGCCAATAGGGACAGAATGTGATTGCAACATTCACACCACTTTCTGCAATAGCCAATAGGGGCACAATGTGATTGCAACATTCACACCACTTTCTGCAATAGCCAATAGGGACAGAATGTGATTGCAACATTCACACCACTTTCTGCAATAGCCAATAGGGGCACAATGTGATTGCAACATTCACACCACTTTCTGCAATAGCCAATAGGGGCACAATGTGATTGCAACATTCACACCACTTTCTGCAATAGCCAATAGGGACAGAATATGATTGCAACATTCACACCACTTTCTGCAATAGCCAATAGGGGCACAATGTGATTGCAACATTCACACCACTTTCTGCAATAGCCAATAGGGGCACAATGTGATTGCAACATTCACACCACTTTCTGCAATAGCCAATAGGGGCACAATGTGATTGCAACATTCACACCACTTTCTGCAATAGCCAATAGGGGCACAATGTGATTGCAACATTCACACCACTTTCTGCAATAGCCAATAGGGACACAATGTGATTGCAACATTCACACCACTTTCTGCAATAGCCAATAGGGACAGAATGTGATTGCAACATTCACACCACTTTCTGCAATAGCCAATAGGGACACAATGTGATTGCAACATTCACACCACTTTCTGCAATAGCCAATAGGGACACAATGTGATTGCAACATTCACACCACTTTCTGCAATAGCCAATAGGGGCACAATGTGATTGCAACATTCACACCACTTTCTGCAATAGCCAATATGGGCACAATGTGATTGCAACATTCACACCACTTTCTGCAATAGCCAATAGGGGCACTATGTGATTGCAACATTCACACCACTTTCTGCAATAGCCAATAGGGGCACAATGTGATTGCAACATTCACACCACTTTCTGTAATAGCCAATAGGGGCACAATGTGATTGCAACATTCACACCACTTTCTGCAATAGCCAATAGGGGCACAATGTGATTGCAACATTCACACCACTTTCTGCAATAGCCAATAGGGGCACAATGTGATTGCAACATTCACACCACTTTCTGCAATAGCCAATAGGGGCACAATGTGATTGCAACATTCACACCACTTTCTGCATGCCAAATCTGCTTTCATTTTCTCCATGTAATATATGCTTTCATTGTCTACATGTAAAATCTACTTAAAATGTCACCTTCCAAAATCTACTGGATTGTTGTGCAGATAAAATCTACTATAATGTTGTCCATGTAAAATCTGTGACAATCTAAGAAATGGTACTTGTCTACAAGAATAATCTTGTCTGCCTAACTCACCCAGGGAAGACATTGCTAGTCTCACGGAAGCCAAAGATTTGCTGAAAGAAGCTTTGGTCCTGCCTCTCATTGTGCCAGATTTCTTCAAGGGTATTCGGCGACCTTGGAAGGTATGTTGTGTTTTGGCATGTGTGGCTGCCTGAGTTTACAGCATGTCTTGTCAGTGTGACGTCTTGTATGACAGACTGCCACACAGCTGTACTGACCTGACAGCACGACTTGTCAATGTGACGTCTTGTATGACAGACTGCCACACAGCTGTACTGATTTGACAGCATGTCTTGTCAATGTGATGTCATGTATGACAGACTGCCTGTCACCGCCTCACCTTTATCGATATTAATTAAAGGGCTGCAACTCCCGCCCAAGGGATAGAAGTGAGTCACTCGAGGCCCGAGTAATCTAGAGCCTTCTCGAAGGCCTGGTCATTGAGTCCATGGTTCCGTGGACACTGATGTGGCCTGCCTATTGCGGGGTTCCCAAGTATAATATCAGCGACTGGATTTTCGAGGACAGCGCACACTACTTGTCCTGATATGAACGGTGTTCGAATTTCGACAAGAGCAAGGGGGTATTTCTCTATAGTGCCTGAGAATGTGCGACAAGTCATATGTTTGTCTGTGTAGTCTTTAGTGTCTATTAATGTTTTCTTAATCCCACAGAGCGTTGCGCCGGAATCCCGAATTAATGTGCACTTTTTGTTATTTACAAACCCGGTTGAAAAAACTAGCTTGCCTGTAGATGACAAAGCAGCGTTGGCTGTTTCATTTGAAATAGGGATAGTGTGGCCACATAGTAATGTTGTGTCAAGTTGGAACTTCGTACAGGTGTTACACTTACTGTCTGTAATGGTGTCAATAATTTGTACAGCATTTCCAAGCTCACTTACATTCTCGTTTTGATTATCACAATCATTCAGTGATTCAATCTCTTCGTCTGACGACGTTTCCACTAGTGCAGCATTGGCCTGTTTCAATAACTTTCGGCCATCACAGAAGCGACTATAGTGGCCAAAACTCCTGCAAAAAAAACATTTGACCGCTCTCTGGTAAGCATTGCGCTTAGTCTTCTGCTTCTCCACCATCATTTTGAGGTGGTGAGGATAGTTCGGCGATTTATCGCACATCGAGTATGGGTCGTGATTCAAACTACAATATTGGCATTTCACTGGCTTACTGACATTTGAGCGTGGCTTAACCTTACTTTCTGATGGTTTAGAGTATCTGGTGTTTACTACTGCTGCTGCTGTATCGTTTTGACTTATGTTTCGATGAAAAATGTCTCTGTTTGCTGTGAAAAATGCATTCCCCTTGGACTCGATTTCCTGGATACTTTTACAGTCCATTTGTTTTAAGAACTTAGCAAAAGGTGTAGGGATGGTACTAACTATTTTGTCTATAATAATGAGCTCTTTTAGTTTGTCATGGCTGTTGTTAGTTTTAGCCGAGTTAATCCACTTTGTACACACATCTTGGACTGTACTGACATAATCTATAAAGGTTTGATTTGGTTGTGGAGATAATTTGGCAAACTGTTGTTGGTAACCTGCAGTATCTAAAGAAAAATGTCGGAGAATGCGTTGCTTCAAATAGTCATAGTCTTTTCGCATTTCCTGTGGCACTGTCTCTATTACTTTTAACGGTTCAAGAGCTAAGTTTCTCATTAAAATAAATGCCCAATCTGATTTTATGATCTTATGGTAGGACATTAAACACTCAAAATTTTCCAGGTATGCACTGATGGAATCTCCTGAGCAGAATGCCTTCACGAGGCCTTTATACTTGTTATATTTTTGTTCCTCCTCTTTGCTTCTTAGTTTATTCACAGATATTTCTACCGTTGAATCAATCTCCATCTGCTTTAGTTTTATTTGTGTATCGGCATTCATTTGGGCTAGTTTGGCCGCCGCCTCAAGCTCCATCTGTTTCTCTTGAGCTTGCATCTGCATCTTTTCTCATCTGCTTCAATTTGCCTCTTCTTTTCTTCTGCATCAATTTGCATTTGCATCTTCTTTTCTTCTGCCTGCGCTTGCCTTTGTTTTTCTTCTCGTTCTATCGCTCTTTCTTCACGGGCAATGTTTTCTGCGTGCGTTTTCTGTGCCCATTCTGACAGTTTCTCTTCTTTATAACCTAATTTGATTCCTTGCTCAATGCATTTATCTAAGCTAGACATCTTGTGTTTTACTTGTTGGTACTGTTTATAAAGTTAAATCCCTTAGAAAAAATGTTGGGGAGTAGAAAATTTAGTTATCTCCCTTAATTATTAAATTTGTAAATCCAAATGCAAGGTTATGTTGGTTACAAGGTCATGAATATACAAACAAATCAATGCAAAGCAAAATGATACATTGATGGATGGTGAGAAGTACAGCTTAGAGTTGCAATGGGTATGATATGAAACTTAGCTTTCAATCCCAGAACTCGCCGATGTTGTCTTGTACTCTCGCCACTGTTGGAAAGGTTACATAGGTTGCACGCGCCACTATTCGCGGAACAATCTGCTCGTAGAATGAGAAAACATTAGTAACAGTCAAAAAAATGTCACAGTCATGTCAAAAATAGTTTATAGTAATCACAATAATGAGGGACACACTGCTGAGGCACTGCTGAGACACTGCTGAGGGACTCAGATTAATTCTATTTTATCGCTAGATAGCTACTAATATTTTAAACTTGTAAAGTTAACAATTTGTGGTACAAAATCAATTTGATATAATTAATTTGGTGATTTTACATGGCAATCAATAGCTCTGTAACATTAGATTTTATGCCAAAACCGGAGAGCTAGCCCCCAAAAAGCCTGTCATCATCTTACTCATGTCTAGGTATCTGAGCTCGGGTTCACACAGGCAACAATAACTCCGTTAAATATACTATTCAACATTTATTGTATTTCAATAAACAGTGCGTTGGCGCAGTGGGTTAATAATCCCGCGCTGTATGCATATCACAGATAGTGAACATCATCACACATAATCATTGTAAACATTCTAGCAAACTATCTAGCCTATGTATATATATATCGATTGATATCTATTGAGTCCCTCTAAGGCAGGCCCTGTTGTCTCTCTCAAGTCCGTCCGTCCTCTGCCGGTCCACACGTGTCCCATTCCGACACGGGTGGTAACTCTGTCCGAGTTCCTCGTGGACCCCGCAATAGGCGGGCCACATCAGTGTCCACGGAACCATGGACTCAATGACCAGGCCTTCGAGAAGGCTCTAGATTACTCGGGCCTCGAGTGACTCACTTCTATCCCTTGGGCGGGAGTTGCAGCCCTTTAATTAATATCGATAAATGTGAGGCGGTGACACTGCCACACAGCTGTACTGACTTGACAGCATGTCTTGTCAATGTGATGTCATGTATGACAGACTGCCACACAGCTGTACTGACTTGACAGCATGTCTTGTCAATGTGATGTCATGTATGACAGACTGCCACACAGCTGTACTGACCTGACAGCACGACTTGTCAATGTGACATCTTGTATGACAGACTGCCACACAGCTGTACTTACTTGACAGC
This sequence comes from Cepaea nemoralis, assembly GCA_014155875.1. Taxonomy (NCBI): domain Eukaryota; kingdom Metazoa; phylum Mollusca; class Gastropoda; order Stylommatophora; family Helicidae; genus Cepaea; species Cepaea nemoralis. The sequence goes on from JACEFZ010019363.1 coordinate 601,323, forward strand.
ATGTCTTGTCAATGTGATGTCATGTATGACAGACTGCCACACAGCAGTACTTACTTGACAGCATGTCTTGTCAATGTGATGTCATGTATGACAGACTGCCACACAGCTGTACTGACCTGACAGCACGACTTGTCAATGTGTCATGTATGACAGACTGCCACACAGCTGTACTTACTTGACAGCACGACATGTCAATGTGATGTCATGTATGACAGACTGCCACACAGCTGTACTGACCTGACAGCACGACTTGTCAATGTGATGTCATGTATGACAGACTGCCACACAGCAGTACTTACTTGACAGCACGACTTGTCAATGTGACATCTTGTATGACAGACTGCGACACAGCTGTACTGAGATGCTGACGTATTCATGTGTTATTTGGTGTCAGTTGTGGTTGTTTGTAACATCTCTAAATCTTGGTTGTCTGCCTTCACACAGGGAGTGCTGATGTTTGGTCCTCCAGGCACAGGCAAGACATTGCTGGCCAAGGCCGTGGCCACGGAGTGTGGCACCACATTCTTTAATGTATCCGCATCCAGTCTAACATCCAAGTGGCACGGAGAGTCGGAGAAACTGGTCCGGCTGCTGTTTGAAATGGTACATAGAGAGTGCTAGGTGACTGTTGTGTGATGTGTGACTGTTGTGTGATATCATGTGTGACTGTTGTGTGATATCATGTGTGATTGAGGTGTGATGTGTGATATCATGTGTGATATCATGTATGACTGTTGTGTGATATCATGTGTGACTGTTGTGTGATATGTGTGACTGTTGTGTGATGTGATTGGTTGTGTCACAGAGCAATCATGCCAGGGATGGTTGTGGTAGAAGGTGTACTGGTGTATCTGTAGACACTTGTTACATCAATCCTACAGCAAGTTCATGCACACACTGATCACATGCTCACATTCCGCAGGCCAGGTTCTATGCTCCAAGTACAGTCTTTATCGATGAGATCGACTCCATGTGCTCACAGCGATCATCAGGGTCGGAACACGAAGCCAGTCGCAGAGTCAAGTCTGAAATACTGGTGCAGATGGACGGTAAGCTTGTCTGTCTCACAAGTTGGGCACTGTCTCACATGTTGGGCACTGTCTCACTTGGGCAGTGTCTCACAAGATGGGCACTGTCTCACAAGCTGAGCGCTGTCTCACATGTTGAGCGCTGTCTCACATGTTGAGCGCTGTCTCACAAGTTGAGCGCTGTCTCGCATGTTGGGCACTGTCTCACAAGTTGAGCACTGTCTCACAAGTTGAGCACTGTCTGACAGATGATAGAAACCTTTTATACTGTCTATCTATATCTATTATTCCTGTCATCAAGCATCCACTCTCCTCTGTGGCTTCCCATTCCTTTCACACAGGTTAGCTTTGAGTGGAAGTTATTGGGGAAGCCACAGAGGAGAGTGGATGCTTGATGACACCACAATTACTAGAACATGAACTGGTGAGGGGAAGGGCAAACAGGAGAGTGGATGCTTGATGACACCACTTTCCTTTTCTGTAGTGGTGATCAAGAATAAGATTTTACAACCTTTTTTTAGAAACCAGACATTTCTCTTTGCGTGATGGCTCTACGTGCACAATTTTGCAAAACAGAAGTGTAACCGCTGGGCAGTGCGGTGAAGTTTTATGTCTCTGTCTTTAAATTTCTGTTAAGTTTTTAATTTCATGTGTAAGTTGTCAAGTGTAAGTTGTTATGTGTAATTTGGTGTGTAAGAAAAAAATGTTGCTTTAAAGTCGACAGTGTCGACTTTATTGCACCGGGTTTTACCCCATATGGCTCAATCTCCTTCTGCAGTGCGGGCTGTCGAAAGCATTGTACGGAGCACGAACTTCGTAGCTCCAGCGATGACCCCAGAAGTCTCCAAACAAAATGCACTCGTGAACCGAAGGACGCAACCCGGAATCGAACACACAACCTTTGGAGCCCGAGCCAGATGGCTTGACCACTTCGCCACAGAGACTCCCATAACCTACTTCCGGTCCGCCCGAAGGGTGGAAATGAACCACTCCGACATCAATTGGCTACAAGTTTGAAGCCTGCACCCCAGACCACTGAGGCTCATCCGGGCTGTGGTGTGTAAGAAAGTGTTTGCTAATGTCATGTGTGTGGTGCCTCACATTATAAGCATGTCAGGACAATGCTCACTCGGGTGATGTGATTATCTACACAGATGGTTCGGTGTCAAGAGGTGAGAGAAGTGGCTGGGGGTTCATAGCCAAAGCCAATGGTCGACGTTTGGGGCAGGAGAGCTTGGCATATGATACCACAACATCCAGCTTAAGAATTGAGGTGGAGGCGGTCACTGCGGCTCTCTGCTGATGGAGAATACGACACACACACACATCGTGATTGTAACTGACTCAGAAAGCATGCTGACGAGGGTGAGGACGGGCAGGCTTCGTGCGGAGTGGCTTGCTTCGCTTCGGAGGTCACGGGTGACAAGCATCGACTGGATCTTTTCTCCGGGGCAAGCCGGTGTGCTGGGAAATGAACAGGCGGGCAGATTGGCTGGCTCTGCAGAACTTGGTGGAGTATTGAAACAACAACAACAACAACAACAACAACAAAACTTTATTTTGAAAGGGTTAAGAATTGGGCACGCAGGCCCGTCTAACATTCTGCCCTTTTATCACTCTCTTTCATACATTATACCATTCACACGTCATTCAAGGCTAACTGAAAACAGCAACAATATAAAATATATGCATTATAAAGGCATGTTGAAAAAATTAAAAATAAATACTACACGACTCAGTAATAGTAATAACTGGTGTGGTATTTATTAGCTACGTGGAATATACTGGACTACCAAAAGGGGACTGGCTGTTATACTAGGGTTTTATTATATTATTACTTCTATTATTAAGGGGGAAGGTAATCCGTACTGAGATAGTGTTCAAATAATTTGCGATTATATGTATAGGGATTGATGATGTCTTTTATTTCATGTGGAAGATTGTTCCACAGCTGAGCTGCAGAGTACGTTAAGCTTGTTTTGTATAAGTCTATCCTAGGCTTCGGAAGGTGTAATAAATTTAATCGTTTACTGTGTCTAGCATTATATTCAAACAATGGCCAAAGGTAGTTTGGGGCATTCCGATGTAGGATTTTGTGAATTAGTTTGGCCTTATTGAAAAGCAGACGTTTGCGGAGTGGTAGTAACTGAAGGCGTTTATGCAGGCTAGGATTTTCAGTTAAATGTTTGCTATAAATTAATCTCATGGCCCGTTTCTGGAGTGAGTAAAGTCGCTTGGTGCTTGAATTGGAACAACCGTCTCAGATTGTAGAGCAGTAGTCAAAATGTGTCTGTATGTGTGACGTATAGAATATTTTCCTTGTGTCCTCATCAAGGAAATTTTTAATTTTGGAGAGTTGGTAGACTTTTTTCGCTGTTTGTTTAGTGAGCGCTTGAACGTGAGGATTAAAGGTTAGGTTTCTATCAATGATGAGGCCTAATGTTTTGTGCTCAGTTACACTTTCTACTGGCATGTTATCGATGTGAAGTTGAAGTGATCTGTGTGAATTTAGAGTCTGAAGTCTTTGTCTTGTTGTTAATAACATAGATTTTGTTTTAGTGATGTTAATTTGCATACGGTTCGCATAGCTCCACCTAACTACATTATTTAATTCTTGTTGCAAAGACGACTCCAGCAAATTACTGCTTTCAGCGTTTGTATACACTGTACAGTCGTCTGCAAATAGATCGCAGGACGACGAAAGATGCAAAGGTAGATCATTAATATATATGGCGAATAATAGAGGGCCAAGAATAGAGCCTTGCGGTACTCCAGTATTGAAGGTAGTGGTTTGGGACAGAGATTTATTGCATGAAACTACTTGCTTTCTGTTTGACAGAAAAGATGTTATTAGCGTCACAACATTAGGGCCAATTTTCATTGTCTCTAGTTTTTTAATTAAAATGGCATGGTCTATCATATCAAATGCTTTTCTGAAATCGATAAACACAGCTCCACATAGATTGTTGTTATTTATATTATGGTGCCAATTTTCTATCATGTTTGTTAGGGCCGTATGGCAAGAATATTTTGGTCGAAATCCTGATTGGCTGTCAACTATAAGCTTGTTGCTATCTAAATACTGTAATGTTACCTTATGGATGTGTTTTTCTAGTGGTTTTGATAGTGATGATAGTAAAGAAATGGGTCTATAATTGTTCGGGAGACCATTGTCCAATGAACCAGATTTAAGGAGAGGATACACTTTAGCGATTTTGAGAGCTGATGGAAAGTGACCTTTGGTGATACACTGATTATATACATAGGTTAGTGATACACAGATCACTGGCGCAGCACAGCGGAGAATCCGACTGCTGATTTCATCTAACCCAGATGAGTTTGTGTTTTTTAGTTTACTGAGGTAAATGAGTACTTCAGTGACTGTCATTAGCGGTATGTCAGAAAGGATATCTCGGGGGCATCTAGTCTGGCAAAACGATGACAGTAAAGATAAGTTGCAAGGAGAATTTGGTATTGTAGCCTTCAACTGATCTATGTCATTCTGAAAAAAGTTACTGAATTGGTCGCATGAAATAGGATTTGATGGTGATGAATTTGAGTAGTTATGCTTGTTTGTCAAGGTGTTAATTGCCTTCCATATGTCCTTACTATTTGTTTTATCCATGACTAAGTTCTTAAAGTAATTTTTCTTTTCTTTTCGTATGGTATATTGAACTTTGTTTCTAAGAGTACGGTATGTGCTGAGATCCCGCTTTTTATGTGCCTTATCTCTGTCTCTCATAATTTCAAGAATTTCCTGGGTGATCCAAGGTGGTTTGACGTGATGTTTTACTCGAACTTCCTTGATTGGCACATGTCTATCAAACACATCAATAAAGATCTTCATCCAGGATTCCAGAGCATCATCTGGGTCTGGAAGCTGATAAACATTGTTTAGAGGTGAACTGAGCAAGTCCTGTAAAAATGCGTTTTGGTTGAAATTTTTGTAGCTTCTGTATTTTACAGTTATGTGTTTATGTTTAGGAGTTTTAATTCCTTTTTTAGACCATGTGCAGCATATTGGGTAGTGATCGCTCATTGCACAATTGGGCACGGTGTATTCTATGATGTTGTCCGAGCAAGTTACATAAATGTGATCTATAAGTGTTGAAGATGAGTTTGTTACTCTAGTATCTTGTTTTACTATTTGTTGGAAGTTGTATGATGCAATTATATTTCCCCAGATTATATGGGATTTGTTGGTGTCAATGTTAAAGTCTCCGAGTAGTATAATTTCCTTCCCGGAAGCGAAAACCACATCCATCATGGTAGTGAAGTTTTCGTACCAAACGTATCCAGCCCTGGGATTTCGATAGAGGTAGCCAATTATCAGGGGTGTGATGTTTCGAAGTTTTAACTCCAACCAAATACATTCTATTTCGCAAGTTTCAAAGTCTAGCCTACGGTGAACATTTAGTAGATTAGAAACATAGGCTACTATGCCTGTCTCTTGTTTCCTACAGGGATCTCTTCTAAACACTTTGTACCCTTTAATAGAGATGTCCTCATCTGAAATGTTTTCATTTAGTCTACTTTCACTAAGGCCGAATACATGGAAATTTTGATTAAGAATAGAAGATAACTCTGGCAGCTTGTTGAATAAGTTACATATGTTTAAGTGTCCAAAATGTATTCCTGATTTATTGAGCCAATGTTGCCACTTCTCAGACATTTCACCCAAGAAGTAAGTGTAAATTAGTCAAAATTAGGTAAAAATACAAGATCATAAAAATACACAATTACATTAATTTGCAAAATACCAGTAATAGAAATCGATATGTAAATTACAATATTATAACGATATAACTAATGAGACCAACAAGTATAGTGCAAATACAGAACAAAAAGAATTAAAGCGTATGAACATACAACAATTACGTAGCTCGAACTACTTCGCAAGCTATGTAACCAGCTGCTATCAGAAAGAATGAATAAATGACTATACAAGTCAATGTTCCTGTTTAAAGTTGAGTATCCCACACGGGAGATAAAACTCTAAACAGTAAGCAGTTAAAGTTCAAGGAGGAAGCTCTTTTCCTGGTATATTGCGTATAGGGCTCAGTGTTTAATACATATCCTATCTTACAGGTCTGTATTGTAGAGACATCATAAAAGCTTGATTCAGTGCGGCCGGACTAAATTGCATCAAGTGTAGCAGTTCTGGATTCCAATGATGCGGAACCTGTTGTTGTCTGATATGTGACCCATTTTTGGCGTAAAGTTCTGGACCCCAATGATGCGGAACTTCCTGCTGTCTGCTAGGTGGCCCATTTGTATCGTGAGGGGGATGTGTCAAAGTGGTATTACTGCTGTGTGTGTGTGCCGATATTTGCAACGCAGGCTCCTTGCAGGGGAGGGCAGGAAAACTATTGTGGTAGTTATCTCCTTCCCGTGCTAAGATGGGGGTAGGAAGGATGGGTTGGTTTATTCTTGGTAGCATGTGTGATTCTTGAGTGGCCGGAGGTCGGGGGTCAGATGTCAGCAGACGTTTACCTGGTGAAATGGGGGAGTTTCGGCTGGCCTGGGTTGGCCTAGGTTCTTCAGAATTTATCATTTGTGTGTTGGTCAGGTTTTTTGCCCTTTCAGGATATTTAATGTTCTTTGCAAGAAGACTAGTTCCTAATGTTGTTGTGTGTATTTGGTCTCTATACAATCGTTTCCTTGGTGCTCCTGTCTGTGATGTGAAGAAGGGTGTGTTGTTGATAAAGTGTACACGATACCGATTGCAAAAAGTCTCTAGGGTGTTATTGTTTATGTCGGCCAATCGACGTTGAGAGCCATAACTTGGTGGTATGATGGAGGAGAAAAAAACTGTAGAATTTGGGAAAGTGTAATGTAGTAAGTCAAGTAGTGTTCTTAACTGAGAAATTGTTATACTTTGGTTTTTCATAGTGTCTTGTATTCCTGTATGAATCGTTGTTTTTCTAATGGCTGTATTAACCTCCAGTTTACGTATACTGTTTGTTAGTCTTTCTACTCCTGCACCTGGAAGCTGAATTGTTGCGGCTTTGTCGGTGTCTGATATGGACATGCGGTCGCTGTAAATTCCTCCAATCAAAGAGTCGCCAATTATCAAGTGGGTGCAGTCAGCCGGTGTTTTCTGTGTATGTTGGGTTCTGACACGTCTTGCACGTTGTTTCTGCCATTGGTGACAATCCAGCTGTAGTCTGTCTTCTTGCATATTATCAGATGTTTCTTGAATGTGGGCGTATTCTCTCGGCATTGCTCTGTCGTCCAGGCTGTTGTTTGATAGTTGCTCTTGTAATGCTTCAAATCTATTGCTGACCTTTACTTCGATAGGATATGTTGAGTGCTGTCGAGCAACATTTTCTATTTGCTGATGTGTTTTGGTTGACTGAGTAATTGACGCGCCTACGACTGGTTCTGTTACTTCTAGACTATCTGCGTGTGCTGCCAGGTCAGTAGCGGGCGAGCGTTGTAACGTCTCAACGGTGTGTTTTAGTTTCACATTTTCTTCTCTCAGGAGAGTCACCTCTGACTTGAGGTTGTTATAGTCACTAATGATCGTGGCGATCTTGTTTGTGTTGTCAGAGGCGGCATCAAAAAGTACTTTCAGGTCTGTCTCTAACTTTTTAATATGCTGCTGACAGACGCACGAGTGTTGGTTAGTAGCTGGTCTATCATCTAGTACCGATGGTGCAACCTCTATTTGATTTGAATTTATTTCATTTGGTTGTATACTGTCTTCTACACACATAATCATCGGGTACTCAATGGCTAGCAACACTGGTCGGTTAGAAGTTTCATTCATGTTGTCGCTGTGCTGAGTCATGGTTTGTTGGACTATGGTGTCATTATGGCCTGATGCTGTAATGGCTACAGCTTCAGATTGTGTAGGTTCGCCAGCCACTAGCATGCTGAGATCGGCAGGTGTGTTTAGTGAGTCACCTATTAATTTCTGTGCTGTCTGTTGAATTTCGACGAAATGAGTCGAGAGCCACTCAGACATGACGTCAACTGCCCCCTGAGCAAGCAAACTGTTTTTTGAGTTGTAGAGATGCAAAGTGTGTAACGAAGCTGATACTTTGATTTCGACTTGAGCGCCGTGTCGGTCCACCCTGTACTCAACTTGGTCGCCCTGATAATGTTTGATCAGGCATGTTCGAAATGCCTCATAATGCAGAGTATTATTGAAAGTAATGGAAATGCATTTCCCGTCGTTCATACGCTTGACAGACAATGATGGAGAGCCAAAGCAATTCTTTAATTTGCTTTTCACTGCTTTCTCTTAGTTTAGTGCGTAGTTCTTAGTTCTGGTAGATCTTAATCTTAACCCACATCGCCCACGTTCTGCAGCTACCTCCAGTCCAGAAGCTTCCCCCTGTTCAAGCATGGCTACATAGTATTGTATTTTCGCCCGCAGGTACACATTTTAGCAGCGCCCGCACTCAGTTTAAATTCCAGTGTTGTGATTGGCTAGTTCAAGCTATCACTGACGCTTCTCCGTTTCGTGAATAGTTTATCCATAGTATTGAATACAACATTATTAGCATTTATATCCAACACTGCACATTTAGCAACCTTAACACAATTTCACAAGTTGAACGGCATTGTTGTGATCACAATCATATAAAATCCATTGCGCTCTAATGAAGATAAACAGCAAAAATAATCCAAAAAGGAGGAGAGCACACAAACACGTCTGCTTAGCAGCGAAACCGATTAAATGATACATGACAAGGCAGATGTGGTTGCGGCCTTGTGGGAGCACGTGCACACCTCGGAGGAGCAAATGGATTACCATGGTCTGGCAAGAATGAGGCAGCGAGGAGTGACGAGGGGATCTGGCCGACGCTCAGCGCTCAGAGGAAAGGCGAGACGGACATATAATCAGATTGCTACTGGTACTATTAGTGTTTGAACTCTTTGCTGGCTGCTGAGGATGGGGACGGAGCGCTTATGGGAATGTCCCGAATGCTGTGATGTCGATTCCTAAATCAATCAATCATCAATCAATCATAAGCATGTCAGTTGCATGTGTGTGTTGTCATGTCAGAGATGTGCTGGTCCATGTGTGTGTTGTCATGTCAGAAATGTGCTGGTCCATGTGTGTGTTGTCATGTCAGAAATGTGCTGGTCCATGTGTGTGTTGTCATGTCAGAAATGTGCTGGTCCATGTGTGTGTTGTCATGTCAGAAATGTGCTGGTCCATGTGTGTGTTGTCATGTCAGAGATGTGCTGGTCCATGTGTGTGTTGTCATGTCAGAAATGTGCTGGTCCATGTGTGTGTTGTCATGTCAGAAATGTGCTGGTCCATGTGTGTGTTGTCATGTCAGAAATGTGCTGGTCCGTGTGTGTGTTGTCATGTCAGAAATGTGCTGGTCCATGTGTGTGTTGTCATGTCAGAGATGTGCTGGTCCATGTGTGTGTTGTCATGTCAGAAATGTGCTGGTCCATGTGTGTGTTGTCATGTCAGAAATGTGCTGGTCCATGTGTGTGTTGTCATGTCAGAGATGTGCTGGTCCATGTGTGTGTTGTCATGTCAGAAATGTGCTGGTCCATGTGTGTGTTGTCATGTCAGAAATGTGCTGGTCCATGTGTGTGTTGTCATGTCAGAAATGTGCTGGTCCATGTGTGTGTTGTCATGTCAGAAATGTGCTGGTCCATGTGTGTGTTGTCATGTCAGAGATGTGCTGGTCCATGTGTGTGTTGTCATGTCAGAAATGTGCTGGTCCATGTGTGTGTTGTCATGTCAGAGATGTGCTGGTCCATGTGTGTGTTGTCATGTCAGAAATGTGCTGGTCCATGTGTGTGTTGTCATGTCAGAGATGTGCTGGTCCATGTGTGTGTTGTCATGTCAGAAATGTGCTGGTCCATGTGTGTGTTGTCATGTCAGAGATGTGCTGGTCCATGTGTGTGTTGTCATGTCAGAAATGTGCTGGTCCATGTGTGTGTTGTCATGTCAGATATGTGCTGGTCCATGTGTGTGTTGTCATGTCAGAAATGTGCTGGTCCATGTGCCTGGTTCTCTTGGAGCAGTGTTTGAACGTTTCATTGATGGAGTGTGTTTGCCATCTGCCAGGTATCAGCAGTATTTGAACGTTTCATTGATGGAGTGTGTTTGCTGTCTGCCAGGTATCAGCAGTGTTTGAACATTTCATTGATGGAGTGTGTTTGCTGTCTGCCAGGTATCAGCAGTGTTTGAACATTTCATTTATGGAGTGTGTTTGCTGTCTGCCAGGTATCAGCAATGTTTGAACATTTCATTGATGGAGTGTGTTTGCTGTCTGCCATGTATCAGCAGTGTTTGAACATTTCATTGATGGAGTGTGTTTGCTGTCTGCCATGTATCAGCAATGTTTGAACATTTCATTGATGGAGTGTGTTTGCTGTCTGCCTGGTATCAGCAGTGTTTGAACATTTCATTGATGGAGTGTGTTTGCTGTCTGCCAGGTATCAGCAGTGTTTGAACATTTCATTGATGGAGTGTGTTTGCTGTCTGCCAGGTATCAGCAGTGTTTGAACATTTCATTGATGGAGTGTGTTTGCTGTCTGCCAGGTATCAGCAGTGTTTGAACATTTCATTGATGGAGTGTGTTTGCTGTCTGCCATGTATCAGCAGTGTTTGAACATTTCATTGATGGAGTGTATTTGCCGTCTGCCAGGTATCAGCAGTGTTTGAACGTTTCATTGATGGAGTGTGTTTGCTGTCTGCCAGGTATCAGCAGTGTTTGAACATTTCATTGATGGAGTGTATTTGCCGTCTGCCAGGTATCAGCAGTGTTTGAACGTTTCATTGATGGAGTGTGTTTGCTGTCTGCCAGGTATCAGCAGTGTTTGAACATTTCATTGATGGAGTGTATTTTCCGTCTGCCAGGTATCAGTAGTGTTTGAGTGGTGTCATTGATGGAGTGTGTTTGCTGTCTGCCAGGTATCAGCAGTGCCAATGACGACCCTACCAAGACCATCATGGTTCTGGCTGCCACAAACTTCCCCTGGGAACTGGACGAAGCTCTGAGGAGACGACTGGAAAAACGCATATTCATTCCCCTACCTGATGGTAAGCCGCTTGTTTTGTCTGTCTGTCTGTCTCAGACTGAACCACTTGTCTGGCTGAATCAGTTACCTGTCTGTCTCAGGCTTAATCAGTTGTCTGTCTGTCTCAGGCTGAATCAGTTGTCTGTCTGTCCCAGGTTGAATCAGTTGTCTGCCTGTTTCAGGCTGAATCAGTTACCTGTCTGTCTCAGGCTGAATCAGTCATCTGTCTGTCTCAGGCTGAATCAATTGTTTGTCTATCTCAGGCTGAATTAGTTGTCTGTCTCAGACTGAATCAGTTGTCTGTCTGTCTCAGATTGAATAAGTTGTATGTCTGTCTCAGACTGAATCAGTTGTCTGTCTGTATCAGGCTGAATCTGTTGTCTGTCTCAGACTTAATCAGTTGTCTGCCTCAGGCTGAATCAATTGTCTGTCTCAGGCTGAATCAGTCATCTGTCTGTCTCAGACTGAATCAGTTGTCTGTCTCAGGCTGAATAAGTTGTTTGTTTGTTTGTCTCTGACTGAATCAGTTGCCTGTCTCAGGCTGAATCAGTTGTCTGTCTGAGGCTGAATCTGTTGTCTGTCTGTCTCAGGCTGAATTAGTTGTCTGTCTGTCTCAGGCTGAATCAGTTGTCTGCCTCAGGCTGAATCAGTTGTCTGTCTGTCTCAGGCTGAATCAATTGTCTGTCTGTCTCAGGCTGAATCAGTTGTCTGTCTGTCTCAGTTGTCTGTCTGTCTCAGGCTGAATCAGTTGTCTGTCTGTCTCAGGCTGAATCAGTTGTCTGTCTGTCTCAGGCTGAATCAGTTGTGTCAAAGATGTAACTAAGACAGTAGATACCTAATCTCCAATGTATAGAATATAATCACAGACAGAAGTCTTTATGAGTATTGTGTCAAAGTTATAAGACAGCAGACATCAAACCTCCAATATATGGAATATAATCACATAACAGAAGTCTGGGTATTGTGTCAAAGATATAACTAAGACAGCAGACATCTAACCTCCAATATATAGAATATAATCACATGACAGAAGTCTGGGTATTGTGTCAAAGATATAACTAAGACAGCAGACATCTAACCTCTAATATATGGAATATAATCACATGACAGAAGTCTGGGTATTGTGTCAAAGATATAACTAAGACAGCAGACATCTAACCTCCAATATATAGAATATAATCACATGACAGAAGTCTGGGTATTGTGTGAAAGATATAACTAAGATGGCAGACATCTAACCTCCAATATATAGAATATAATCACATGACAGAAGTCTGGGTATTGTGTGAAAGATATAACTAAGATGGCAGACATCTAACCTCCAATACATAGAATATAATCACATGACAGAAGTCTGGGTATTGTGTCAAAGATATAACTAAGACAGCAGACATCTAACCTCCAATATATAGAATATAATCACATGACAGAAGTCTGGGTATTGTGTGAAAGATATAACTAAGATGGCAGACATCTAACCTCCAATATATAGAATATAATCACATGACAGAAGTCTGGGTATTGTGTGAAAGATATAACTAAGATGGCAGACATCTAACCTCTAATATATGGAATATAATCACATGACAGAAGTCTGGGTATTGTGTCAAAGATATAACTAAGACAGCAGACATCTAACCTCTAATATATGGAATATAATCACATAACAGAAGTCTGGGTATTGTGTCAAAGATATAACTAAGACAGCAGACATCTAACCTCCAATATATAGAATATAATCACATGACAGAAGTCTGGGTATTGTGTGAAAGATATAACTAAGATGGCAGACATCTAACCTCCAATACATAGAATATAATCATGTGACAGAAATCTGGGTATTGTGTGAAAGATATAACTAAGACGGCAGACATCTAACCTCCAATATTTGGAATATAATCACATGACAGAAGTTTGGGTATTGTGTCAATGATGTAACTAATACAGCAGATATCTAACCTCCAATATTTGGAATATAATCATGTGACAGAAGTTTGGGTATTGTGTCAAAGAGAAAGTCTGGTCCCATGAAGCCAGAGGTGTCGGATGACAGTGTCTGTGATTGGATGGTGAGTTGAATGTTGAGGCTGGCAGCCACAATGTGAGCATCTCTTGTTTGCCATCACCAGCCGAGGGCAGGAGACAACTACTGGACATCTACCTGAAGGAAGTGGACGTGCACGAGTCCGTGGACCTGAGCAAGATTGCTGATCTGCTGGATGGCTACTCTGGGGCAGATATCACCATTGTGTGTCGGTAAGTTTGTTCCCTCCAGCTCCAGCTCACTTACTTCTTCTATGGTTGCCTCCAGCTGTCTGATGTGGGAGATGGCTGTTGTATGTTGTTCACAGTTCACATGGTACTTCTATGGTTGACTCCAGTTGTCTGATGTGGGAAATCACTGTTGTATGTTGTTCACACAGTTCACAGCTCACATAATACTTCTATGGTTGCCTCCAGCTGTCTGATGTGGGAGATGGCTGTTGTATGTTGTTCACACAGTTCACATTGTACTTCTATGATTGCCTCCAGCTGTCTGATGTGGGAGATGGCTGTTGTATGTTGTTCACAGTTCACATTGTACTTTTATGGTTGCCTCCAGATGTCTGATGTGGGAGATGGCTGTTGTATGTTGTTCACACAGTTCACAGTTCACATTGTACTTTTATGGTTGCCTCCAGATGTCTGATGTGGGAGATGGCTGTTGTATGTTGTTCACACAGTTCACAGTTCACATTGTACTTTCATGGTTGCCTCCAGATGTCTGATGTGGGAGATGGCTGTTGTATGTTGTTCACACAGTTCACAGTTCACATTGTACTTCTATGGTTGCCTCCAGATGTCTGATGTGGGAGATGGCTGTTGTATGTTGTTCACACAGTTCACAGTTCACATTGTACTTCTATGATTGCCTCCAGCTGTCTGATGTGGGAGATGGCTGTTGTATGTTGTTCACAGTTCACATTGTACTTTTATGGTTGCCTCCAGATGTCTGATGTGGGAGATGGCTGTTGTATGTTGTTCACAGTTCACATTGTACTTTTATGGTTGCCTCCAGATGTCTGATGTGGGAGATGGCTGTTGTATGTTGTTCACACAGTTCACAGGTCACATGGTACTTCTATGATTGCCTCCAGCTGTCTGATGTGGGAGATGGCTGTTGTATGTTGTTCACAAAGTTCACATTGTACTTCTATGATTGCCTCCAGCTGTCTGATGTTGGAGATGACTGTTGTATGTTGTTCACACAGTTCACAGGTCACATGGTACTTCTATGGTTGCCTCAGGCTGTCTGATGTGGGAGATGGCTGTTGTATGTTGTTCACAGTTCACATTGTACTTCTATGGTTGCCTCCAGATGTCTGATGTGGGAGATGGCTGTTGTATGTTGTTCACAGTTCACATTGTACTTCTATGGTTGCCTCCAGATGTCTGATGTGGGAGATGGCTGTTGTATGTTGTTCACACAGTTCACAGGTCACATGGTACTTCTATGATTGCCTCCAGCTGTCTGATGTGGGAGATGGCTGTTGTATGTTGTTCACAAAGTTCACATTGTACTTCTATGATTGCCTCCAGCTGTCTGATGTTGGAGATGACTGTTGTATGTTGTTCACACAGTTCACAGGTCACATGGTACTTCTATGGTTGCCTCAGGCTGTCTGATGTGGGAGATGGCTGTTGTATGTAGCCACTTTAGTAACTTTTTCTAAATTGCTTTTTAATTATATAACCTGCATAGTTGGATAGCTCTTGAAAAAACAAATCCAACGATACCCTATTCAAGTCTGTGGGTCAATTTTAAAGCGAGATATTAATGTTTGTGTGTAAGTTTATAATTTACAAGGAAGATATAAAGAAAACGGTTTTGACCTTTCCACTTTTTGTGACCCTACCTACACACTCACACAACTGCTGGTCGTCAAGGAGATTAACATGCACAAGGGACTATAACTCTCTCAGTTTATATATAAACACCCAGACACTCAGATGTATACATCACGCCATGCCGTGATGACGTCAGGCCACGCGCAGACGACGCGCGGCGAGACTTGCCAGCCAGAGTAGATTGCCATAGATATATGAATTTTGACAAAAGATGTTCCGTTGGAAAGATTAAAAATTATCAATGATCCCGCCCATGCAGAGTGATGAAAATATATACACAAATACTAAATTTGACGTTGAATGCAATCATGCATTCATTGGCATTCAAATCGCTGTGAATATTCCAAAACAATATTAAATAGTCAACGCTGACAAGGAAACGGCTATTTCCG
Source organism: Cepaea nemoralis (assembly GCA_014155875.1). Taxonomy (NCBI): domain Eukaryota; kingdom Metazoa; phylum Mollusca; class Gastropoda; order Stylommatophora; family Helicidae; genus Cepaea; species Cepaea nemoralis. The sequence goes on from JACEFZ010019363.1 coordinate 616,630, forward strand.
GCCATTGAAATATCACATCAGAGCATGCAATTTTCATCATTTTCGTTTGGTATCTGCCTTCCGACTTTAATAGACGAAAATGACAAGATTTACATAAAAATGGATGATACATCTAATAACACATACTAGAACAAACAAATACATCAACATAAAACGTGATTTGTGGCTCTACTTACGTCTGAAAAGGTGACTCTGTATCTCTGTGTGAGAAACAAATTTCAGAAACACGAGATGTACACACGTAAACTGAGGAGGGAAAAACTATATAATGTAATTGGTCCCTTTTTAACGCGAACTTGAAATAATCGGGGAATTTAACATCACGAGTACTCTATATGTCCTTAATATCGGGGTACAATAACAAGAAAGCGGAAATCGCCGTAAGAATCATCTCCGGCAATGTTCGGTAACAGATAACGTAGTAGCTATTGTATGTTGTTCACACAGTTCACAGCTCACATAATACTTTTATGATTGCCTCCAGTTGTCTGATGTGGGAAATCACTGTTGTATGTTGTTCACACAGTTCACAGCTCACAAGATACTTCTAAGATTGCCTCCAGCTGTCTGATGTGGGAGATGGCTGTTGTATATTTCCAATGGTTTTTGTGTAAAGTAGCTCTCTCCACTTCTGGTTTTTGCTATCAGTCACTTGGTGATGTCATCCTGTGACGAACGAATGAACAAACAAACTTTATTTTCGAAGGGTAACAAATTGGGCACGCAGGCCCGTCTTACATTCGGCTCTTCCAATCACTCATCTTTCGTTCATCAGTGCATAGTGCAATCACATAGGAAAAAAACATTGTCAAATGTTTGTTTTAAGCATAAACAATGCATGTTACCACGTTATAAGACAAATCCCCCACCCATCCCCTATCCATCCGCGTGTCCCCCACACACACATCCACCACCCAACCACACACATACCCACAGGCCCCATCCATCCACCCACCCCCCAACCCACACATCCCAAACACCCCCACATATATCATCTCCCTACCCACACACACACATCTCCCACCCACCACACATCCCCCACCCACCCACACACCCAGGCACACATGCAAACAACCACCCATCCATACCCACCCACACATCCCCCACCTTCACACATCTCCCCACCCACATGCACACATCCTCCACCCATCCCATAATCTACCAACACTCACCCACATGTTCTCACCCATCAACACATTCCTCATCCAAAAACACACACCAGCCACCCACACACACCCCAGCCACCCACACACACTCCACCACCCACGGTCATATTGAGGATTATTAGTCAAAAGTTGTGTTGGTAGTCATACAGTGGTTGTGTTGGTAGTCATACATAGGTTAGTTAGTTAGTTAGTCGCAGTTCCAACTTCACAGCAACGGGTGGTCCCCATTATGCTCCGTTCCTGTGCCAGTGAATATCACACAAAACGCTCCCCACTGCCCAATGTGAAAAGTGGAGAAGACAGGAGTCTCGACAAACAACAGCCCGCACAGATACACTGTGCATAATGCCGCCGCCAGAATGTCAACATAATAGTCCCCCACAAAACACCCAGTTCATTTCTGATGGAATCGGCAGTCATTTTCCCATCTGGATGTTTCCTAGATGTTCACCCACAGTCCACGAAATACAGTTCATCGTCAATGGCAGTGGCAGTCAACCAGAAGCCCAGCAGCCACGCATTTCTGCATAAGGCAAAAACCGGTCAACTCTGGGACATTGCCATCTGCCATCGCTCCGAACATGCAGTCACGTTCCAAAATACCTCGGGCAGATTCAAAAGCATTTCACACGAAACACAGCTCACAGTGTCGCGCCACGCACTCACTCAGTAGCAGGGCGACGGAACCATACATAGGTTGTGTTGGTAGGCATACAGTGGTTGTGTTGGTAGGCATACAGTGGTTGTGTTGGTGCCATGTCCCAAATTAGGTCAAGGGGCATGGAGTGCAGACAATCTGGAGTCGGACACAGTTGTGTGAAGACCGAATAAGTTGAAGCCCAGGCCTTGCACGGAAATAGCGAGGCATATCGCTGGGCAGGGGAGAACTCTCCTCTAAGAGATCAGTTGGGGCTAGAACCATGGACCAAGTGGGACGTGGGTCTATAGTCCATGTAGTACAGCCATATACTGTGCCATTACATTCCTAGTTAATTATGTGTTAGGTAGACTCTACGTATTACGTAAACATTGTGTAAATGCTATTGTGAGCTGTTTTATATCTAGAGTCAAATTAAGATTGAAAATATGAATTGCGTGCTGTTATTTGATCTGCGTAGAGTGTTTAAAGAGGTAGTTGTTGTGAATTGTGCAGAATTGGCTCTTACAGAACATTTACACCACAGCATAGAAATGTACAGGTGGCCAAGCGCCGTAATCAGAATCCAGCCATACACGTGTACTGTGGAGTGTCAGATACAATGGTGATTGAGCCAGCGATCATTAAATATAAGTTCTGCCCGCTGGAAACAATAGTAACTGGTTGGCGCAATATAACAGTCACTCATCGGCCTACCATAACAACTTTGTGTTCATGGGTATCAACCCTAACTTGCTACACCCAACATTAGCTCGTATGAACCCAAGTTCTGTTGATAGTCATACATAGGTTGTGTTGGTAGTCATACATAGGTTGTGTTGGTAGTCATAAAGTGGTTGTGTTGGTAGTCATACCAATGGTTGTGTTGGTAGTCTTACAGTGGTTGTGTTGGTAGTCTTACAGTGGTTGTGTTGGTAGTCTTACAGTGGTTGTGTTGGTAGTCATACAGTGGTTGTGTTGGTAGTCATACCAATGGTTGTGTTGGTAGTCTCACAGTGGTTGTGTTGGTAGTCTTACAGTGGTTGTGTTGGTAGTCATACAGTGGTTGTGTTGGTAGTCATACCAATGGTTGTGTTGGTAGTCATACCAATGGTTGTGTTGGTAGTCTTACAGTGGTTGTGTTGGTATTCTTACAGTGGTTGTGTTGGTAGTCTTACAGTGGTTGTGTTGGTAGTCTTACAGTGGTTGTGTTGGTAGTCTTACAGTGATTGTGTTGGTAGTCATACCAATGGTTGTGTTGGTAGTCATACAGTGCTTGTGTTGGTAGTCTTACAGTGGTTGTGTTGGTAGTCATACCAATGGTTGTGTTGGTAGTCATACAGTGCTTGTGTTGGTAGTCTTACAGTGGTTGTGTTGGTAGTCATACAGAGCTTGTTTTGGTAGTCTTACAGTGGTTGTGTTGGTAGTCATAAGTGCTTGTGTTGGTAGTCTTACAGTGCTTGTGTTGGTAGTCATACATAGGTTATGTTGGTAGTCATAAAGTGGTTGTGTTGGTAGTCATACAGTGGTTCTGTTGGTAGTCATACATAGGTTGTGTTTGTAGTTATACAGTGGTTGTGTTGGTAGTCATACATAGGTTGTGTTGGTAGTTATACAGTGGTTGTGTTGGTAGTCATACAAAGGTTGTGTTGGTAGTTATACAGTGGTTGTGTTTGTAATCATACATAGGTTGTGTTGGTAGTTATACAGTGGTTGTGTTTGTAATCATACATAGGTTGTGTTGATAGTTATACAGTGGTTGTGTTTGTAATCATACATAGGTTGTGTTGGTAGTTATACAGTGGTTGTGTTTGTAATCATACATAGGTTGTGTTGGTAGTTATACAGTGGTTGTGTTTGTAATCATACAAAGGTTGTGTTGGTAGTTATACAGTGGTTGTGTTGGTAATCATACATAGGTTGTGTTGGTAGTTATACTGTGGTTGTGTTGGTAGTCATACATAGGTTGTGTTGGTAGTTATACAGTGGTTCTGTTGGTAGTCATACATAGGTTGTGTTTGTAGTTATACAGTGGTTGTGTTGGTAGTCATACATAGGTTGTGTTGGTAGTTATACAGTGGTTGTGTTGGTAATCATACATAGGTTGTGTTGGTAGTTATACAGTGGTTGTGTTTGTAATCATACATAGGTTGTGTTGGTAGTTATACAGTGGTTGTGTTTGTAATCATACATAGGTTGTGTTGGTAGTTATACAGTGGTTGTGTTGGTAGTCATACATAGGTTGTGTTGGTAGTTATACAGTGGTTGTGTTGGTAGTCATACATAGGTTGTGTATAAGAGACAGGTGTTTGTAATCATACATAGATTGTGTTGGTAGTTATACAGTGGTCGTGTTTGTAATCATACATAGGTTGTGTTGGTAGTTATACAGTGGTCGTGTTTGTAATCATACATAGGTTGTGTTGGTAGTTATACAGTGGTTGTGTTTGTAATCATACATAGGTTGTGTTGGTAGTTATACAGTGGTTGTGTTGGTAGTCATACATAGGTTGTGTTGGTAGTTATACAGTGGTTGTGTTTGTAATCATACATAGGTTGTGTTGGTAGTTATACAGTGGTTGTGTTGGTAGTCATACATAGGTTGTGTTGGTAGTTATACAGTGGTTGTGTTTGTAATCATACATAGGTTGTGTTAGTAGTTATACAGTGGTTGTGTTGGTAATAATACATAGATTGTGTTGGTAGTTATACAGTGGTTGTGTTGGTAGTCATACATAGGTTGTGTTTGTAATCATACATAGATTGTGTTGGTAGTTATACAGTGGTTGTGTTTGTAATCATACATAGATTGTGTTGGTAGTTATACAGTGGTTGTGTTTGTAATCATACATAGGTTGTGTTGGTAGTTATACAGTGGTTGTGTTGGTAGTCATACATAGGTTGTGTTGGTAGTTATACAGTGGTTGTGTTGGTAGTCATACATAGGTTGTGTTGGTAGTTATACAGTGGTTGTGTTTGTAATCATACATAGATTGTGTTGGTAGTTATACAGTGGTCGTGTTTGTAATCATACATAGGTTGTGTTGGTAGTTATACAGTGGTTGTGTTTGTAATCATACATAGGTTGTGTTGGTAGTTATACAGTGGTTGTGTTGGTAGTCATACATAGGTTGTGTTGGTAGTTATACAGTGGTTGTGTTGGTAGTCATACATAGGTTGTGTTGGTAGTTATACAGTGGTTGTGTTTGTAATCATACATAGGTTGTGTTGGTAGTTATACAGTGGTTGTGTTTGTAGTCATACATAGGTTGTGTTGGTAGTTATACAGTGGTTGTGTTGGTAGTCATACAAAGGTTGTGTTGGTAGTTATACAGTGGTTGTGTTTGTAGTCATATATAGGTTGTGTTGGTAGTTATACAGTGGTTTTGTTGGTAGTTATACAGTGGTTGTGTTGGTAGTCATACATAGGTTGTGTTGGTAGTTATACAGTGGTTGTGTTTGTAATCATACATAGGTTGTGTTAGTAGTTATACAGTGGTTGTGTTTGTAATCATACATAGGTTGTGTTGGTAGTTATACAGTGGTTGTGTTTGTAATCATACATAGGTTGTGTTGGTAGTTATACAGTGGTTGTGTTGGTAGTCATACATAGGTTGTGTTGGTAGTTATACAGTGGTTGTGTTTGTAATCATACATAGGTTGTGTTGGTAGTTATACAGTGGTTGTGTTGGTAGTTATACATAGGTTGTGTTGGTAGTTATACAGTGTTTGTGTTTGTAATCATACATAGGTTGTGTTGGTAGTTATACAGTGGTTGTGTTGGTAATCATACATAGGTTGCGTTGGTAGTTATACAGTGGTTGTGTTGGTAGTTATACAGTGTTTGTGTTTGTAATCATACATAGGTTGTGTTGGTAGTTATACAGTGGTTGTGTTGGTAGTTATACAGTGGTTGTGTTTGTAATCTTACATAGGTTGTGTTGGTAGTCATACAGTGGTTGTGTTGGTAGTTATACATAGGTTGTGTTGGTAGTTATACAGTGGTTATGTTGGTAGTCATACATAGGTTGTGTTGGTAGTTATACAGTGGTTGTGTTGGTAGTTATACATAGGTTGTGTTGGTAGTTATACAGTGGTTGTGTTGGTAGTTATACATAGGTTGTGTTGGTAGTTATACAGTGGTTGTGTTTGTAATCATACATAGGTTGTGTTGGTAGTTATACAGTGTTTGTGTTTGTAATCTTACATAGGTTGTGTTGGTAGTCATACAGTGGTTGTGTTGGTAGTCATACATAGGTTTTGTTGGTAGTCATACATAGGTTGTGTTGGTAGTCACACAGTGGTTGTGTTGGTAGTCATACGTAGGTTGTGTTGGTAGTTATACATAGGTTGTGTTGGTATTCACACAGTGGTTGTGTTGGTAGTCATACATAGGTTGTGTTGGTAGTCACACAGTGGTTGTGTTGGTAGTCATACATAGGTTGTGTTGGTAGTCATACAGTGGTTGTGTTGGTAGTCATATACAGTGGTTGTGTTGATAGCTATACATAATAGAATCAACAGTTGTGTTGATAGTTAAAATTGTTGGTGCTGTTTATCTGTTGTAGACTTGTTAGTCTCTTCACTTCTAACATAGATGTATGTTCAATCTGACAGAGATGCTGCCATGATGTCCTTCCGGCGCCGCATCTCTGGCCTGAGTCCCGAGGAAATACGTAATATTCCCAAGGATGAGCTGACGTTGCCCACAACCATGGAAGACTTTACGGAGGCCATCAAGAAGGTCAACAAAAGTGTCACACAAGAGAGTCTGGAGAAGTACAAGAAGTGGATGGAGGAATTTGGGTCAGCGTGAGGGCCCGTGTGCTCACTGCTAGCTGGAATTGTGGATCAGCAGCATTTAGAGCCTGGCTGACTCTGGTAGATCTGAGCTGGGGGTTGGCAGTCTGAGCTCTTGACTGGTTGGGTGTTCACTGGGCTGGGGGTTGGCAGTCTGACTGTGGACTTGTTGAGTGTTGTTGAACAGCACCAGTAGAATCGTGTTTGTTGTCGTCTTGTGGTTGTTGTTTCTATCTGGGGATAAACGAGATGAGATTGATTATATGCTGTTTTCTGTTGTTTCTATCTGGAGATAAACTGGAGATGAGATTATATGCTGTTTTCTGTTGTTTCTATCTGGGGATAAACGAGATGAGATTATATGCTGTTTTCTGTTGTTTCTATCTGGAGATGAGATTACATGCTGTTTTCATGTCTATTTGTTTGAAGTGCCATTACGTCTTAAATTGGTGATCAGGTGACAGATACAGTGTTACATCATGACAGTCAGATATTTTCTGCTGTCATACATTTGCTGCTGTCATAATCTGCTGTTATACATCTACTGCTGTCATACATTTACTGCTGTCGCATATCTGCTGCTGTCATACATTTTCTGCTGTCATATATCTGCTGTTGTCATACATTTTCTGCTGTCATACATCTGCTGTCATGCTTCTGTTGCTATCATAATCTGCTGTCAATGCCTGACTAGTTATACATGGTTGTTAGATAAAGTGTATGATACACCTGACTAGTGATACACACAGTTGTTGGATAAAGTTTATGATACACCTGACTAGTGATACACAGTTGTTGGATTAAGTTTATGATACACCTGACTAGTGATACACAGTTGTTGGATTAAGTTTATGATACACCTGACTAGTGATACACAGTTGTTGGATTAAGTTTATGATACACCTGACTAGTGATACACAGTTGTTGGATTAAGTTTATGATACACCTGACTAGTGATACACAGTTGTTAGATAACATTTATGATACACCTGACTAGTGATACACACAGTTGTTAGATAAAGTTTATGATACACCTGACTAGTGATACACACAGTTGTTAGATAAAGTTTATGATACACCTGACTAGTGATACACACAGTTGTTAGATAAAGTTTATGATACACCTGACTAGTGATACACACAGTTGTTAGATAAAGTGTATGATACACCTGACTAGTGATACACAGTTGGATTAAGTTTATGATACACCTGACTAGTGATACACAGTTGTTGGATTAAGTTTATGATACACCTGACTATTGATACACAGTTGTTGGATTAAGTTTATGATGCACCTGACTAGTGATACACAGTTGTTGGATTAAGTTTATGATACACCTGACTAGTGATACACAGTTGTTGGATTAAGTTTCCGAGACACCTGACTAGTGAAACAGTTGTTGGATAAAGTTTATGATACACCTGACTAGTGATACATGGTTGTTAGATAAAGTTTATGATACATCTGACTAGTGATACACACAGTTGTTGGATTAAGTTTATGATACACTTGACTAGTGATACACAGTTGTTGGATTAAGTTTCTAACATAGCTAACTAGTGAAACACAGTTGTTGGATAAAGTTTATGACACAGCCGACTAGTGATACACAGTTGTTGGATACAGTTTATGACACCTGACTAGAGATACACAGTTATTGGATTAAGTTTATGACACCTGACTAGTGATACACAGTTGTTGGATAAAGTTTATGATACACATGACTAGTGATGCACACAATTGTTGGATAACATTTATGATACACCTGACAAGTGATATATGGTTGTTGGATAAAGTTTATGATACACCTGACTAGTGATACATGGTTGTTGGATAAAGTTTATGATACACCTGACTAGTGATACACACAGTTGTTGGATAAAGTTTATGACACACCTGACTAGTGATACACACAGTTGTTGGATAAAGTTTATGACACACCTGACTAGTGATACACAGTTGTTGGATAAAGTTTATGACTCACCTGACTAGTGATACACACAGTTGTTGGATAAAGTTTATGACACACCTGACTAGTGATACACAGTTGTTGGAAATAGTTTATGAAACACCTGACTAGTGATACATGGTTGTTGGATAAAGTTTGTGATACATCTGAAATTGTGATACACATAGTTGATACAGTTTATGATACACCTGACTAGTAATACACATAGTTATTGGATGATGTGTATGATACACCTGATTAGTGATACACATAGTTATTGGATAATGTGTATGATGCACCTGACTAGTGATACACATAGTTATTGGATAATGTGGATGATACACCTGACTAGTGATACACATAGTTGATGGATACAGTTTATGATACACCTGACTAGTGATACACACAAGAGAGATCACCACTACAGCAGGATGAGACAATGTGAAATGAAACGATGCAGTATTTGTAGGTCTGCACAGAAGTCAGCCCCAACAAGGGACATAGCTTTTCTGTGACTGTCAAAAGCTTTTCTGTGACTGTCAAACCCAACAAGGGACATAGCTTTTCTGTGACTGTCAAACCCAAGGGCATAACATTTCTGTGACTGTCAAAGCCAACAAGGGCATAACATTTCTGTGACTGTCAAACCCAACAAGGGCATAACATTTCTGTGACTGTCAAACCCAACAAGGACATAACATTTCTGTGACTGTCAAACCCAACAAGGGCAATAACATTTCTGTGACTGTCAAACCCAACAAGGGCATTACATTTCTGTGACTATCAAACCCAACAAGGGCATAACATTTCTGTGACTGTCAAACCCAACAAGGGCATAACATTTCTGTGACTGTCAAACCCAACAAGGGACATAAAATTTATGTGACTGCCAAACCCATCAAGGGGCATAACATTTCTGTGACTATCAAACCCAACAAGGGACATAGCTTTTCTGTGACTGTCAAACCCAACAAGGGCATAACATTTCTGTGACTGTCAAACTCAACAAGGGCATAACATTTCTGTGACTGTCAAACCCAACAAGGGACATAACATTTATGTGACTGTCAAACCCAACAGGGGACAGAACATTTGTGTGACTTTCAAACCCAACAAAAAACAAAATATTTCTGTGACTGTCAAACCCATCACTGACCCAGTTGCCGTGACAAGAGTGTAAAAAGGGAAAACATCCTGTGGCCAAAATGATGCATAGTGGCGAGATATATAATCTTCTTCCTATTCGCTTATGTCCCACAATTTATTTACAATGAACAAACCAAAAACTAAGCAACTCGTGGAAAATCAACAATACATTCCTTCCTTTTCTGGTTCATCCTTTATTTCTTGATAAGGTTCATTGGTATCATTGACGGTAATACAAAACATGCTTATCAAGCTCAATGTTAGTATACAAATTAGTGGAGTCATATAATTTGTTTTTGCTGTCTAAAAACTTAACTTATATTTATTAGAACACATTTATAAATCTTCTCATCTTGATTCCTGTTCTATGTTCTCTATTTTTACTTTCAATCTCATGGTCCCTGATGTCAAACATTTTCTTTCTAGATGACTTCTGCAAAACTAAACAGAGCCATTCTATTTGGACTCCAGAGTTGACTGCCTTTCTCAATGTTTTTTGTTACTAAGCTGACGTCTTTCACTAATTTCACTACGTAGAAACTGTGCGGTGCCCTTTAGCTTCCCTCATTTGTAAAGAAAAACTAAACAAAGCTTCTATACTTAGAAATCTTAATTTCCAAACCAGACCTCATTACTTTTACCATATAACAGTCATACTGTTATAGTAGTGAACTGGAGCAGTTGCATAATGATGTGCAAGTGTGTAGAAAGCAAGCAGAGGCCACACCCAGCCCAGAGCACAATAAATACCAGCATGCAAAAGCCAAATATCAAAGGGCCAAGCTGCAGGCTAGACGGAAAAGCTGACAGGAGAAAACAGAGTCACTGAACTTTGAAAGAGACACAAGGAAGTTGTGGAAACTAATAGAACAACTTTACGATGAGGGCACAGGGGGGAAACTAAAACATTGTGCTACATAAAGATGGAAACATCTTAACAAGAAAGCAAGCAGCTGACAATTTTATGGCCTGATTTGCCCGGGCAAAATTTAGAGTTAAATATCTACCCAATGTATTTCAGGATCCTCGCTGGTGCTACGTAGTTCATGCACTGAGCTGAGATTCTCCGGACTCGGGCTTAAGTTAGGAGTAGAACGGAGCACTTATGGGTTACACCCGTGTGTCGTGATGTTGATCCATCGACTAAACTAACTAGATGCAAAATCAGTACTCGAGGCTCTCCTATCTGGGAAATTGCCAGTACTAAGGACACTACTTTCTGAACTTAGCAGTCTAAGGTCACCATACAGTGGATACCATCCCACCGTGGAGTACCCGGAAACGACAGAGCTGATCAATTGGCTCAGGAAGGAGCCAAAGAACAGCCTGATGTGCCCATTACATACCACCAAAAGAAAAGAATGATCAAATCAGTCAGAAAGCCACCAAAACCTGCTCAAGATGACTACCACGTTATGGACAGACCAGAACAAGTCATTATTCTGCGCATCAGAACAGGACACAGTAGATTACGCAACCACATGTATACAAAATTCAAGATTGGTGAATCAGCTGCGTGCACATGTGGTTTGGCGTCGCAGACAGCAGAGCATATACTTTAAGACTGCCCAAAATACAACACATCTGGGCAAACCTGGCCTGGAGAGACGACACTGGAAGATAAACTCCATGGACGACTGAGTGGACTAAAAAGAGACAGTTAAATTCACACAAGAGACAACATTGCAGTTGTAGACATATGTCAAGCGAATGAGAGAAGAAGAAGATTCATGTGACTGTCAAACCAAACAAGGGACATAACATTGGTGTGACTGTCAAACCAAACAAGGGACATAACATTGGTGTGACTGTCAAACCCAACAAGGGGTATACAATTTCTGTGATTGTCAAACCTAATAAGGGACATAATATTTCTGTGACTATCAAACCCAACAAGGGACAACATTTCTGTGATTGTTGGCCTCAACAAGGGAATAACATTTCTATTGCTGTCAAACCAACAAGGGACATAACATATCTGTGACTGTCAAACCCAACAAGGGACATAACATTCCGTGATTGTCAAATCAACAAGAGACATAACATTTCTGTGACTGTCAGACCCAACAAGGGACTTAATATCTCTGTGACTGTCAAACCCAACAGGGGACATAACATTTCCATGACTGTCGGCCCCAACAAGAGAATAATATTTCTGTGACTGTCAAACCCAACAAGGGACATAATATCTCTGTAACTGTCAACCCCATCAGGGGGCATAACATTTCTGTGACTGTCGGCCCCAACAAGGGGCATAACATTTCTGTGACTTTCGGTCCCAACAAGAGACATAACATTTCTGTGACTGTCGGCCCCAACAAGAGACATAACATTTCTGTGACTGTCGGCCCCCAACATTTATGTAACATGTCTGTGACTGTCGGCCCCAACAATTATGTAACATTTCTGTGACTGTCAAACCCAGCAATTATGTAACATTTATGTGACTGTCGGCCCCAACAATTATGTAACATTTCTGTGACTGTCGGCCCCAACAATTATGTAACATTTCTGTGACTGTCAAACCCAACAATTATGTAACATTTCTGTGACTGTCAAACCCAATAATTATGTAACATTTCTGTGACTGTCAAACCCAGCAATTATGTAACATTTCTGTGACTGCCAAACCCAACAATTATGTAATATTTCTGTGACTACCAAACCCAACAATTATATAACATTATTTGCGGATTCCAGGGAGAAAACCTGCTAGGAACTGACACTTAGCTATCGTTGTTTGTATCTCCCTTTAATATGAAGTTGAGTGGAAGACCTTTCGATAACAACAGCAGACAGCACTGATGACAGCATCGATGAAGATTGTAATGATTTGAAGAATGCTTCGGAAATACAAGCATTAGGAATTAAATATAATGGGTGACATGAATGCCAAAGTTGGAAATCAGCAGGACGGATGCATAGTAGGCAAGCATGGACTAGGGGAACAGAATCAAAGAGGTTGTAGACTTGTACAGTGGGCAAAAGAGCGTGATATGATTATTGGAAACACCCGGTATCAACATCATCCAAGGAGATTATGGCATGGACATGGAGGAGTCATGATCATAAGATCAGGAATCAGACTGATTACATTCTCATCAACAGAAGATTTTGAAATGCCTTAAAAAAGTCGCAAAAATTATACCAGGCACAAACTGCTATGGCGACCATAGATTAATCATAAGCAATATACATATAAAATTAAAGAAGGTCAAATATACACCAAGAAACACACAATTTGATCTACAGGCACTGAAGAGTGAGGAGATAAAAGATAATTTTAACGTAGAGATAAAGAACAAATTTGGTGCATTGTCCGATATGGAAATATTATTTCAAGATGTCAGCGACCATTGGGAAATATTAAAGAAATCAGTCAACCAAGCTGCAGAAACAACCATCCCAAAAATAAAGGTGATGGGACTAAGAAATGGATGGTGGAAGACATCTCAAAACTCATGGAAATAAGAACAATAAAAATAACCATGAAGAATATTAAGAGGTTCTCAGGAAAATTAGGAAGCTATGCAAAGAGGCAGAAGAAGCATGGCTTAAAGCAAATTGCAGGGAAATCGACAGCCAATACATACCCAGAATATCAAATTAATGCACAGAAATATTAATGACATCACTGATAAAAGAACATGGACAACGTTGTGCCTAAAACCAACGGCCATCATCATAATGTGCCACGCAGATAAGCGCGGGCGTTCATGTTTCGTCATCGCACTCGATCAACAGAGTCGTGGATCAGCTCTGTGTTCCTGTCTCGACCATGCTACATGGCCACGCCATCCAGGTATTTACGTCTCTGCCATCTCCTTGTTCTCTTCGCCTTGACTTGCCAGTTGTCACCAACTATTTCTTCTTATAACGTGACCAAAACTTATGACTGTCTACGTCTAATTCATCTTACCAGTTCACGATTTTTATTTGTTTCTTGTAGGACTTGGTCATTAGTTTTTCTGTCTGTCCATGGTTTTCTTTACATTTACTTATCCACACGGTTCAACCAACCAACAACTATACTTATCCATACGCTTCAACCAACCAAGAACTTTATTTATCTACACGGTTCAACCAACCAAAAAACTATACTTATCAACGCGTTTCACCATCTTCCGAGCAAGTCGGATCACTTACTGGTTAGCTCCGAGTCCAGTGATATTGGCGCTAAATGACAATATCTGACTAATGACGTATATAACATTTCTTAATAATTGAATAATAACATAGATAATATAAGAAGGTTCTCAATATCTGAGTACTTACACAGACTGTCAAACAAGTTTCCAAATAATATGTTAATAACATAGTTTATATGAACGATAAAAGATGATCAAACAAGAAAATATAACAGCTTTCACAATATGTGTTAATAGTATAAATAATATGACGCGTGTTTCATTAATTGAATAATAACATAGGTAATATAACACGTGTCTCACTATCTGAATAATAACAGATAATATAACACGTATCTCAATATCTGAATAATAACATAGATAATATAACACGTGTCTCAATATCTGTATAATAACATAGATAATATAACACGTGTCTCAATATATGAATAATAACATAGATAATATAACACGTGTCTCAATATCTGTATAATAACATAGATAATATAACACGTGTCTCAATATATGAATAATAACATAAATTATATATTGCGTGTTTCAATAATTGAATAATAGCATAGATTATATAACACGTGTCTCAATATATGAATAATAACATAGATAATATATCGCGTTTCAATAATTAAATAATAACACAGATTTTATAACGCGATTTATAACATAGATACTATAACAAGCGTCTCAGAATCTGCATATTAACATTTCAAAATATCTGACTAATAGCCATAGATCATATAACCTTCAAAATATCTGACTAATAGCCATAGATCATATAACCTTCAATATCTGACTAATAGCCATAGATCATATAACCTTCAATATTTGACTAATAGCCATAGATCATATAACCTTCAATATTTGACTAATAGCCATAGATCATATAACCTTCAATATTTGACTAATAGCCATAGATCATATAACCTTCAATATTTGACTAATAGCCATAGATCATATAACCTTCAATATCTGACTAATAGCCATAGATCATATAACCTTCAATATTTGACTAATAGCCATAGATCATATAACCTTCAATATCTGACTAATAGCCATAGATCATATAACCTTCAATATTTGACTAATAGCCATAGATCATATAACCTTCAATATTTGACTAATAGCCATAGATCATATAACCTTCAATATCTGACTAATAACCATAGATCATATAACCTTCAATATCTGACTAATAACCATAGATCATATAACCTTCAATATTTGACTAATAGCCATAGATCATATAACTTTCAATATTTGACTAATAGCCATAGATCATATAACCTTCAATATTTGACTAATAGCCATAGATCATATAACCTTCAATATCTGACTAATAGCCATAGATCATATAACCTTCAATATTTGACTAATAGCCATAGATCATATAATCTTCAATATCTGACTAATAGCCATAGATCATATAACCTTCAATATCTGACTAATAGCCATAGATCATATAACCTTCAATATCTGACTAATAGCCATAGATCATATAACCTTCAATATATGACTAATAGCCATAGATCATATAACCGTCAATATCTGACTAATAGCCATAGACCATATAACCTTCAATATCTGACTAATAGCCATAGATCATATAACCTTCAATATTTGACTAATAGCCATAGATCATATAACCGTCAATATCTGACTAATAGCCATAGATCATATAACCTTCAATATCTGACTAATAGCCATAGATCATATAACCTTCAATATTTGACTAATATCCATAGATCATATAACCTTCAATATCTGACTAATAGCCATAGATCATATAACCTTCAATATTTGACTAATAGCCATAGATCATATAACCTTCAATATCTGACTAATAGCCATAGATCATATAACCTTCAATATCTGACTAATAGCCATAGATCATATAACCTTCAATATTTGACTAATAGCCATAGATCATATAACCGTCAATATCTGACTAATAGCCATAGATCATATAACCTTCAATATCTGACTAATAGCCATAGATCATATAACCTTCAATATTTGACTAATAGCCATAGATCATATAACCTTCAATATCTGACTAATAGCCATAGATCATATAACCTTCAATATCTGACTAATAGCCATAGATCATATAACCTTCAATATTTGACTAATAACCATAGATCATATAACCTTCAATATCTGACTAATAACCATAGATCATATAACCTTCAATATTTGACTAATAGCCATAGATCATATAACCTTCAATATTTGACTAATAGCCATAGATCATATAACCTTCAATATTTGACTAATAGCCATAGATCATATAACCTTCAATATCTGACTAATAGCCATAGATCATATAACCTTCAATATCTGACTAATAGCCATAGATCATATAACCTTCAATATTTGACTAATAGCCATAGATCATATAATCTTCAATATCTGACTAATAGCCATAGATCATATAACCTTCAATATCTGACTAATAGCCATATATCATATAACCTTCAATATCTGACTAATAGCCATAGATCATATAACCTTCAATATTTGACTAATAGCCATAGATCATATAACCTTCAATATCTGACTAATAGCCATAGATCATATAACCTTCAATATCTGACTAATAGCCATACATCATATAACCTTCAATATTTGACTAATAGCCATAGATCATATAACCTTCAATATCTGACTAATAGCCATAGATCATATAACCTTCAATATTTGACTAATAGCCATAGATCATATAACCTTCAATATCTGACTAATAGCCATAGATCATATAACCTTCAATATTTGACTAATAGCCATAGATCATATAACCTTCAATATTTGACTAATAGCCATAGATCATATAACCTTCAATATCTGACTAATAGCCATAGATCATATAACCTTCAATATTTGACTAATATCCATAGATCATATAACCTTCAATATTTGACTAATAGCCATAGATCATATAACCTTCAAAATTGCCTATAGCACCTTGCGGTGTAGGGTAAATGGGGGGGGGGGGGGAGGTGGGGGTCTTCGGCCTCAGGCATTAAGACCGTCCGGCCAATGCAGTCACCGGGAACTGTGCAGGCTAGGGTTTTCTTTTCTCCCCCCGGCAGAGAAAAAATCCACACCCTAGCGAGGATTCGAAGCTGGGTCTCCCGAAGCAGAACCCGGCATGTCTAGCCACTGGGCCAGCCGCTCAGATTGTTTAACAGGTTTCTCTATATCTGACTAATAACAGATAACACGAGGCCGAGTCAATAAGTAAGTCACATTGTTCTGTGGGATGGCAGGTAAATGTAGTTGGTGTTTTCTACAGGTGTCATTAGGTGACAGCAACATCAAACTTTATATTTATTTCGTCAGGTGGCGCTAGGTGTCTCATGGGCATGCGCAGCGCGTAAACACAATGGCGACTATACTTACGGAGTGTACAACCAAAGAGCAACATGCTGCTGTGCGTTTTTTTTTTTTTTTTTAAGGGCAAAAGGACTGCCTGTAAAGGACATTCATAAAGAAATGCTTCCTGTTTATGTTGACTACCAGCCCAAATCAAAACGTGCTTCAATGCAATGGAAACATCCTTCTTTGCCTTGTGTCCAAAAAATCAAGGTTACGCCATCAGCAGGGAAGGTTACACTGACAGTATTCTGGGATTGTCAAGGAGTGCTTTTAACCATTTTCAAGAAGAAAGGTAACAATGTGAATTCTGAATCGTACTGTGAAGTTCTTTTGTCAGGGTACGCTATAGGACGACTGATTCTGAATACTGCTGGTGTCAGAATACAACTGAGTATCTGGGTCTGCCGCTTAATGCCGGACTTTTGTAAATATTTCTTTCTTATTGCCCGTGTTCAGAAGGGATATGATTTAATTATTTCTTTTCCTCTCCAGACAACACCCTGGTCATTTCTCAGCACAGAACTTGGCTGATAGTTAAACTACGATTCTCCACACATTTTACACTACTCACTGCGAACGCCACTCAACATAACAGTAGTAGACTTGAACAGTAGTGAACTCGAACAGTAGTCGACTCAAACGCCAGTTGTAGTTTTAGGTGTATATCATTCTACACAGACTAAAGTAGAAATCACTAATGCACAAATCAGGTATTCGACAATAATTCTACATCACAAGTATCTAAACATGCACTATCTAAAACTAAAAGAGTGGCTCAGTGATGGCCATCTCTCATCGTCGTAACCTGGTCCGCACTCCGCGAAACCCCGATCTCGAATGCCCTTTGTCCGTATCCCATTTCCTGTTGACTTGGGAAGCGAGTCCCAACGTTTTCACGTTGTGTGAAAAGTATCCACTTTTCACGCTCCAGGTGTCCATTTCCTGAACACTGCCATAACCTTTTGACCTAATCTAATTTAGGTTATGGAATCTATCGATGCTTCATGATGCAATTCGAAGACAACGTCCAGGACTGCTGACTAGAGGAATGTTGCTTCTTCATGACAATGCCAGACCACATACGGCTTGATTAACTCAGGAGAAAATTAACCAGGGTGGGAAGTTCTGAAACATCCACCTTACAGCCCCGACTTAGCCCCTGGCGATTTCCATCTTATTGGTCCACTGAAAACCCACCTTGGCGGGAGACATTTCGCGAATGACGCTGAAGTTGAATGTAAAGTGAAAACGTGGTTTAGAAAACAGAGCAAGCAGTTCTATACAACCGGTTTGGGAGGGCTGATAAAACGATGGGATAAGTGCATCAATGTTAGTTGAAATTATGTTGAGAAATAAAGGGACAATGTATTATAAAAATAAACTGTTTTCAAATTGTTATCATATTTAGTTATTTTTCTACAGCCATTTGTGACTTACATATTGACTTCCCCTTGTATAACAAGTTTCTTAAGTATCTGAATAATAACATAGGTTATATAACAAGTTTCTCTATATCTGACTAATAACAGAGAATATAACAAATTTCCTCAGTATCTGAATAATAACATAGGTTTAATCACAAGTTTCTCTATATCTGAATAATAACAGATAATATAACAAGTTTCCTTAGTTTCTGAATAATAACATAGGTTATATAACAAGTTTCTCAATATCTGACTAATAACAGATAATATAAAAAGTTTCCTCAGTATCTGAATAATAACAGATAATAAACAAGTTTCCCAAAATCTGACTAATAACAGATAATATAACAAGTTTCCTCAGTATCTGAATTATAACATAGGTTATATAATGGGGCTGTAAGGTGGATTGGTCTCTGTGGCTGATGGGCTTGCGAACGCGGTTTGTGAGCTCGTATACCCGGGTTCGAAACACGGCGGTGCTGGTTTTAGAGACCGGTCGTTCAGAAAGCAATGGCAAACTACTGAACGTAACACTTGCCTAGTAAATCAACAGCAGCTGAAAATGCTGGTGTTGACTGCAACGTCCCGTAAGGGATACGCAACAAAATTTTTTTATATAACGAGGTTCCCAATATCTGGTTAATGATCGATCGCCCTACACAGGTGATGAAGATCACGCCTCCTTTCATCCATTATGAGGTCACGTAGTTTGTGGCTCCGTAGGTGATTTGTAAGAATGGGGGTGACTTGTAAGTTCGGAGGTGACTTGTAAGTCCGCAGGTGACTTGTAAGTTCGGAGGTGACTTGTAAGTCCGAAGGTGATTTGCAAGTCGCAAGATGACTTGTAAATCCGGAGGTGACTTGTAAGTCCCAAGATAACTTGTAAGTACAGAGGTGATTTGTAAGTCTAGAGGTGGTTTGTAAGTACGGAGATGACGTGCAAGTCCGGAAGTAACTTGTAAGTCCGAAGATGACTTGTAAGTCCGGAGGTGATTTGTAAGTCCGAAGATGACTTGTAAGTCCGGAGGTGACTTTAAGTCCGAAGATGTCTTGTGAGTCCGGAGGTGATTTGTAAGACTGGAGGTGACTTGTAAGTCTAGAGGTGACTTGTAAGTCCGGAGGTGATTTGTAAGTCTGGGGATGACTTGTAAGTCAGGAGCTGACTGAGGTGACTTGTAAGTCTGGGGGTGACTTGTAAGTCCGGAGGTGACTTGTAAGTCCGATGCAGGCCAGGAAATATCTTGGACAGTGAGACCATGGAATATTCTCTGCAGAATTAATCGGATCTGTCTAGCTTATCTACATAATTCAGCCACCGTATTTCTGGATGACTGCCATGTCCAGCGCTGCCCTGATGGAGGCACCCCAGGTGATCCGGTCGTCTGAGGCAGTCTCCCGTGTGTCATGGCTTATGACCAAGTGTTTAAGTGACGACGTCGTAAGCGTGTTCTTGTAGTGTTTGTTCTATTCACCCCAGGTGATCCGGTCGTCTGAGGCAGTCTCCCGTGTGTCATGGCTTATGACCAAGTGTGTAAGTGACGACGTCTGAAGCGTGTTCTTGTAGTGTTTGTTCTATTCACCCCAGGTGATCCGGTCGTCTGAGGCAGTCTCCCGTGTGTCATGGCTTATGACCAAGTGTTTAAGTGACGACGTCTGAAGCGTGTCCTTGTAGTGTTTGTTCTATTCACCCCAGGTGATCCGGTCGTCTGAGGCAGTCTCCCGTGTGTCATGGCTTATGACGAAGTGTTTAAGTGACGACGTCTTAAGCGTGTTCTTGTAGTGTTTGTTCTATTCACACTGAGAACGTCTGCTGTTCTGTATCTACATAACAGATTAATGTTGGAAACAGATGTGGTCTGGCATTGGGACTAGACGACCTTCCCAGACAACCCGTGTCTGCATCAGGATTGTATCCATGCTAGCGGTACAGCTCTGTTTGGGGGATCTGACTAATAACACAGATTATATAACCATTCCCAGTATGTGATTATTAACATAGTTTATATAACAAGTATGAATATCAGGACCGAATATCCAAAGAAGCAAGTCTTGACAGAACAGATCAAGAAAATTTAGAACTCTTTACTCCAGATGAAACAACTGATCCACAGGAAATAAATGAGCTTCTATTTGCAGACGATCAGTGCCTGTTTTACAGCGATGAGGGCAGACTACAAAATCATATTACTAATCTGAGTTCAACCTGCAGCAGATACAATATGAGTATAAACACTGCCAAAACCGAAGTAATGCAAGTTAGCAGATTGCCGGGCCCACTAAGTATGCAGATAAATAGCACAACTCTGAAACTAGTTAAAGAATTCAAATATCTTGGAAGTAAGATCACAGAAGATGGCAAATTGGACAGAGAGATCGAAATCAGATGTCAAAAAGCTAGTGCACTTACATATCAACTATCACCCTTACTGAAACATCCAAATATACCCATGTCCGCAAAACGACAGACAATAAACAGCATATTCACACCAACCCTATGCTATCAATCTCAAACCTGGACTTTATCCAAATCACACCTTCGCAAAATCAACACCTACGAGATGAGATGCCTGAGGAGAGCTGCCAACTTAACAATCCGAGACCGAGTAAGAAATGCCATTATCAGACAGACTGTGTGATCAACACCTTGTGCCACATTTATTGAAAGGCAGAAGATCAAGTGGTTTGGCCATGTCGTTAGAATGCAACACCAGCAACTACCATCACTAGCCTTACATCAAAGATCATCTGCGACGAGACCACGAGGACGTCCAAGAAGAAAATGGATTGACGACATCAAAGACATTGTACAATCACACGGAATGACACTATCCAGTGCTGCCCTTCGGGCGCTGGAGCGCAAATTATTCCTCCCCACGACGCTTGATGGCAGAAGTGGAAGATGATGATGATGATGATGATATAACAGGTATGCCAATAATTTATTAATAACTTAGATTATATAACAGATTTCTCTGTATCTGCACAACATGAGAATTCCTGGACACATTTATAGAAATTAAACGCATTCATAAACATTCACTCACTCACATATACAAGGATACTCACCCACACCCACACACCCTCTCTGTCACACACACACACACACACCGAGTCACCCCCCCCCCCCCCCCCCCCCCCCCCAACCACACCCACCAACACATGAGTGTCCACACTGAGAGCCATCAGTCATGGTTATCACGTGACTTGCTATAGTCACATGACTGAAGGCACAGCATCTACCCGCCGCCGGCCGCCACAGTCCCGCCCGAAGTGCCCGCGCCGTGCTGCAGGCGGCCTGCCGAGGCCAGGCGCCAGTTCTCACAGTCACGCCGCAAGCTCTTACCCCTGGCTGCAGGCTTGTCTGCGCAGCCCAACCGCCACGCTACAAGATCTTACCCTTTGCCGCAGATTTGTCTGCGGGGCCCAGCTACCATCTCCTTCACAGGTCAGTCTCAGTTATTGCCGAGTTTCCTGGAGGATCGTTCTGTTTGAACTAATGTTGGACAATTTTGTTTGATCTAATGTTTGACAATGTTGTTGGATCTAATGTTGAACAATGTTGTTTGATCTAATGTTGGACAATACTGTCTGACAGTTTGATGTGTTGTTTGAACTAGTGTTGGACAATGTTGTTTGATAGTTTGACGTGTTTTTGTGTGCTGCATGTGGCATACAATAATATCAATCACACGGTTACGATTGTTGTACAAGTGTATGTTATTGCCACATATATGACATTGATGTATGTAACTGCCACATATATGACATTGATGTATGTTATTGCCACATATATGACATTGATGTATGTAACTGCCACATATATGACATTGATGTATGTTACTGCCACATATATGACATTGATGTATGTTACTGCCACATATATGATATTGATGTATGTTACTGCCACATATATGACATTGATGTATGTTACTGCCACATATATGATATTGATGTATGTAACTGCCACGTCTATATGTGATTTTCGTTACTGCCATGCATATGTCTGCCATGTATGATTGACACTGAACAAATGGTAAGTCACCGCCTAATGTGTGTGTTACAACCACGTACATGATTGTGGTGTATATGACTGTGACAGCTGTCTTAGACTGGGTCCTACTGCCAGCGCTTGTCACGTGTCTTAGACTGGGTCCACCTGCCAGCCCAGGTCACGTGTCTTAGACTGTGTCCACCTGCCAGCCCAGGTCACGTGTCTTAGACTGGGTCTACCTGCTAGCGATTGTCACGTGTCTTAGACTGGGTCTACCTGCCAGCCCAGCTGTCTTAGACTGTGTCCACCTGCCAGCCCAGCTGTCTTAGACTGTGTCCACCTGCCAGCCCAGGTCACGTGTCTTAGACTGTGTCTACCTGCCAGCCCAGGTCACGTGTCT
Source organism: Cepaea nemoralis (assembly GCA_014155875.1). NCBI lineage: Eukaryota > Metazoa > Mollusca > Gastropoda > Stylommatophora > Helicidae > Cepaea > Cepaea nemoralis. The sequence goes on from JACEFZ010019363.1 coordinate 639,663, forward strand.
TAGACTGTGTCCACCTGCCAGCCCAGCTGTCTTAGACTGGGTCCACCTGCCAGCCCAGCTGTCTTAGACTGGGTTCACCTGCCAGCCCAGCTGTCTTAGACTGGGTCCACCTGCCAGCCCAGGTCACGTGTCTTAGACTGGGTCTACCTGCCAGCCCAGCTGTCTTAGACTGTGTCCACCTGCCAGCCGAGCTGTCTTAGACTGTGTCCACCTGCCAGCCCAGCTGTCTTAGACTGGGTCCACCTGCCAGCCCAGGTCACGTGTCTTAGACTGGGTCCACCTGCCAGCCCAGGTTAACTGTCTTAGACTGGGTCTACCTGCCAGCCCAGCTGTCTTAGACTGGGTCTACCTGTCAGCCCAGGTCACGTGTCTTAGACTGGGTCTACCTGTCAGCCCAGGTCACGTGTCTTAGACTGTGTCCACCTGCCAGCCCAGGTGTCTTAGACTGGGTCCACCTTCCAGCCCAGCTGTCTTAGACTGGGTCCCATTGCCAGCCCAGCTGTCTTAGACTGGGTTCACCTGCCAGCCTAGCTGTCTTAGACTGGGTCCACCCTCCAGCCCAGGTCACGTGTCTTAGACTGGGTCCACCTTCCAGCCCAGGTCACGTGTCTTAGACTGGGTCTACCTGCCAGCCCAGCTGTCTTAGACTGTGTCTACCTGCCAGCCCAGCTGTCTTAGACTGTGTCCACCTGCCAGCCCAGCTGTCTTAGACTGGGTCCACCTGCCAGCCCAGGTCACGTGTCTTAGACTGGGTCCACCTGCCAGCCCAGGTTAACTGTCTTAGACTGGGTCCACCTGCCAGCCCAGCTGTCTTAGACTGGGTCTACCTGCCAGCCCAGCTGTCTTAGACTGGGTCTACCTGCAAGCCCAGGTCACGTGTCTTAGACTGGATCTACCTGTCAGCCCAGGTCACGTGTCTTAGACTGGGTCTACCTGCCAGCCCAGCTGTCTTAGACTGTGTCCACCTGCCAGCCCAGGTTAGCTGTTTTAGACTGGGTCCACCTGCCAGCCCAGCTGTCTTAGACTGGGTCTACCTGCCAGCCCAGGTCACGTGTCTTAGACTGGCTCTACCTGCCAGCCCAGCTGTCTTAGACTGGGTCCACCTGCCAGCACAGGTTACGTGTCTTAGACTGGGTCCACCTGCTAGCCCAGGTCAGATGTCTTAGACTGGGTCCACCTGCCAGCGCTTGTCACGTGTCTTAGACTGGGTCCACCTGCCAGCGCTTGTCACGTGTCTTAGACTGGGTCCACCTGCTAGCCTAGCTGTCTTAGACTGAGTCTACCTGCCAGACCAGCTGTCTTAGACTGGGTCCACCTGCCAGCCCAGCTGTCTTAGACTGGGTCTACCTGTCAGCCCGAGTCACGTGTCTTAGACTGGGTCTACCTGCCAGCCCAGCTGTCTTAGACTGGGCCTACCTGCCAGCCCAGGTCACGTGTCTTAGACTGGGCCCACCTGCCAGCCCAGCTGTCTTAGACTGGGTCCTACTGCCAGCGCTTGTCACGTGTCTTAGACTGGGTCCACCTGCCAGCCCAGCTGTCTTAGACTGTGTCCACCTGCCAGCCCAGCTGTCTTAGACTGTGTCCACCTGCCAGCCCAGGTCACGTGTCTTAGACTGGGTCCACCTGCCATCCCAGCTGTCTTAGACTGGGTTCACCTGCCAGCCCAGCTGTCTTAGACTGGGTCCACCTTCCAGCCCAGGTCACGCGTCTTAGACTGGGTTCACCTGCCAGCCCAGCTGTCTTAGACTGGGTCCACCTGCCAGCCCAGGTCACGCGTCTTAGACTGGGTCCACCTTCCAGCCCAGCTGTCTTAGACTGGGTCCACCTGCCAGCCCAGCTGTCTTAGACTGGGTCCACCTGCCAGCCCAGCTGTCTTAGACTGGGTCCACCTGCCAGCCCAGCTGTCTTAGACTGGGTCCACCTGCCAGCCCAGCTGTCTTAGACTGGGTTCACCTGCCAGCCCAGGTGTCTTAGACTGTGTCCACCTGCCAGCCCAGGTGTCTTAGACTATGTCCACCTGCCAGCCCAGCTGTCTTAGACTGTGTCCACCTGCCAGCCCAGCTGTCTTAGACTGGGTCCACCTGCCAGCCCAGCTGTCTTAGACTGGGTCCACCTGCCAGCCCAGGTGTCTTAGACTGTGTCCACCTGCCAGCCCAGGTGTCTTAGACTGTGTCCACCTGCCAGCCCAGGTGTCTTAGACTGTGTCCACCTGCCAGCCCAGCTGTCTTAGACTGGGTTCACCTGCTAGCCCAGCTGTCTTAGACTGTGTCGACCTGCCAGCCCAGGTGTCTTAGACTGTGTCCACCTGCCAGCCCAGCTGTCTTAGACTGTGTCCACCTGCCAGCCCAGGTGTCTTAGACTGTGTCCACCTGATAGCCCAGCTGTCTTAGACTGGGTCCACCTTCCAGCCTAGGTCACGTATCTTAGACTGGGTCCACCTGCCATCCCAGCTGTCTTAGACTGAGTCCACCTGCCAGCCCAGCTGTCTTAGACTGAGTCCACCTGCCAGCCCAGCTGTCTTAGACTGGGTTCACCTGCCATCCCAGCTGTCGT
>JACEFZ010019363.1:647215-722215 GCA_014155875.1 Cepaea nemoralis
AAGTAGAGAGAACACGACGGCAACAGATAGGGCTACAGGTGTGAGGTAGTAGAGGGACCACGACGGCAACAGATAGGGCTACAGGTGTGAGGTAGTAGAGAGACCACGACGGCAACAGATAGGGCTACAGATGTGAGGTAGTCGAGAGAACACGACGGCAACAGATAGGGCTACAGATGTAAGGTAGTAGAGAGACCACGACGGTAACAGATAGGGCTACAGGTGTGAGGTAGTAGAGAGAACACGACGACAACAGATAGGGCTACAGATGTGAGGTAGTAGAGAGACCACGACGGCAACAGATAGGGCTACAGATGTGAGGTAGTAGAGAGACCACGACGGCAACAGATAGGGCTACAGATGTGAGGTAGTAGAGAGACCACGACGGCAACAGATAGGGCTACAGGTGTGAGGTAGTAGAGGGACCACGACGGCAACAGATAGGGCTACAGGTGTGAGGTAGTAGAGAGACCACGACGGCAACAGATAGGGCTACAGATGTGAGGTAGTAGAGAGACCACGACGGCAACAGATAGGGCTACAGATGTGAGGTAGTAGAGAGACCACGACGGCAACAGATAGGGCTACAGGTGTGAGGTAGTAGAGGGACCACGACGGCAACAGATAGGGCTACAGGTGTGAGGTAGTAGAGGGACCACGACGGCAACAGATAGGGCTACAGATGTGAGGTAGTAGAGAGACCACGACGGCAACAGATAGCTCTACAGATGTGAGGTAGTAGAGAGACCACGACGGCAACAGATAGGGCTACAGGTGTGAGGTAGTAGAGAGACCACGACGGCAACAGATAGGGTTACAGGTGTGAGGTAGTAGAGAGACCACGACGGCAACAGATAGGGCTACAGATGTGAGGTAGGAGAGAGACCACGACGGCAACAGATAGGGCTACAGATGTGAGGTAGTGGAGACTCCACGACGGCAACAGATAGGGCTACAGATATGAGGTAGTAGAGATTCCACGACGGCAACAGATAGGGCTACAGGTGTGAGGTAGTAGAGAGACCACGACGGCAACAGATAGGGCTACAGGTGTGAGGTAGTAGAGAGACCACGACGGCAACAGATAGGGCTACAGGTGTGAGGTAGTAGAGAGACCACGACGGCAACAGATAGGGCTACAGGTGTGAGGTAGTAGAGAGACCACGACGGCAACAGATAGGGCTACAGATGTGAGGAAGTAGAGAGAACACGACGGCAACAGATAGGGCTACAGGTGTGAGGTAGTAGAGGGACCACGACGGCAACAGATAGGGCTACAGGTGTGAGGTAGTAGAGAGACCACGACGGCAACAGATAGGGCTACAGATGTGAGGTAGTCGAGAGAACACGACGGCAACAGATAGGGCTACAGATGTAAGGTAGTAGAGAGACCACGACGGTAACAGATAGGGCTACAGGTGTGAGGTAGTAGAGAGAACACGACGGCAACAGATAGGGCTACAGATGTGAGGTAGTAGAGAGACCACGACGGCAACAGATAGGACTACACATGTGAGGTAGTAGAGAGATCACGACGGCAACAGATAGGACTACACGTGTGAGGTAGTAGAGAGATCACGACGGCAATAGATAGGGCTACAGGTGTGAGGTAGTAGAGAGACCACGACGGCAACAGATAGGGCTACAGATGTTAGGTAGTAGAGAGACCACGACGACAACAGATAAGTCTACAGATGTGAGGTAGTAGAGGGACCACGACGGCAACAGATAGGGCTACAGATGTGAGGTAGTAGAGAGACCACGACGGCAACAGATAGGGCTACAGATGTGAGGTAGTAGAGAGACCACGACGGCAACAGATAGGGCTACAGGTGTGAGGTAGTAGAGGGACCACGACGGCAACAGATAGGGCTACAGATGTGAGGTAGTAGAGGGACCACGACGGCAACAGATAGGGCTACAGGTGTGAGGTAGTAGAGAGACCACGACGGCAACAGATAGGGCTACAGATGTGAGGTAGTAGAGAGACCACGACGGCAACAGATAGGGCTACAGATGTGAGGTAGTAGAGGGACCACGACGGCAACAGATAGGGCTACAGATGTGAGGTAGTAGAGGGACCACGACGGCAACAGATAGGGCTACAGATGTGAGGTAGTAGAGAGACCACGACGGCAACAGATAGGACATCATACAGATGTGAGGTAGTAGAGAGACCACGACAGCAACAGATAGGGATACATATGTGAGGTAGTAGAGGGACCACGACGGCAACAGATAGGACATCATACAGATGTGAGGTAGTAGAGAGACCACGACAGCAACAGATAGGGCTACAGATGTGAGGAAGTAGAGAGACCACGACGGCAACAGATAGGGCTACAGATGTGAGGTAGTAGAGAGACCACGACGGCAACAGATAGGGCTACAGGTGTGAGGTAGTAGAGAGACCACGACGGCAACAGATAGGGCTACAGATGTGAGGTAGTAGAGAGATCACGACGGCAACAGATAGGGCTACAGGTGTGAGGTAGTAGAGAGATCACGACGGCAACAGATAGGGCTACAGGTGTGAGGTAGTAGAGAGACCACGACGGCAACAGATAGGGCTACAGATGTTAGGTAGTAGAGAGACCACGCCGGCAACAGATAGGGCTACAGGTGTGAGGTAGTAGAGAGACCACGACGGCAACAGATAGGGCTACAGATGTTAGGTAGTAGAGAGACCACGCCGGCAACAGATAGGGCTACAGATGTGAGGTAGTAGAGAGATCACGACGGCAACAGATAGGGCTACAGGTGTGAGGTAGTAGAGAGATCACGACGGCAACAGATAGGGCTACAGGTGTGAGGTAGTAGAGAGACCACGACGGCAACAGATAGGGCTACAGGTGTGAGGTAGTAGAGAGATCACGACGGCAACAGATAGGGCTACAGATGTGAGGTAGTAGAGAGATCACGACGGCAACAGATAGGGCTACAGGTGTGAGGTAGTAGAGAGACCACGACGGCAACAGATAGGGCTACAGATGTTAGGTAGTAGAGAGACCACGCCGGCAACAGATAGGGCTACAGGTGTGAGGTAGTAGAGAGACCACGCCGGCAACTGATAGGGCTACAGGTGTGAGGTAGTAGAGGGACCACGACGGCAACTGATAGGGCTACAGGTGTGAGGTAGTAGAGGGACCACGACGGCAACAGATAGGGCTACAGGTGTGAGGTAGTAGAGGGACCACGACGGCAACAGATAGGGCTACAGGTGTGAGGTAGTAGAGGGACCACGACGGCAACAGATAGGGCTACAGGTGTGAGGTAGTAGAGAGACCACGACGGCAACAGATAGGGCTACAGGTGTGAGGTAGTAGAGGGACCACGACGGCAACAGATAGGGCTACAGGTGTGAGGTAGTAGAGAGACCACGACGGCAACAGATAGGGCTACAGGTGTGAGGTAGTAGAGAGACCACGACGACAACAGATAGGGCTACAGATGTGAGGTAGTAGAGAGACCACGACGGCAACAGATAGGGCTACAGGTGTGAGGTAGTAGAGAGACCACGACGGCAACAGATAGGGCTACAGGTGTGAGGTAGTAGAGGGACCACGACGGCAACAGATAGGGCTACAGGTGTGAGGTAGTAGAGAGACCACGACGGCAACAGATAGGGCTACAGGTGTGAGGTAGTAGAGAGACCACGACGGCAACAGATAGGGCTACAGGTGTGAGGTAGTTGAGTGTCTATGATGTCAACAGATAGGGCTACAGGTGTGAGGTAGTGGTGGGCCTATGCTTCAACAGGGGTACAGGACAGAAGACGGACATCCTGCTTTAATACCCGTTGTGGCATGTTGGAGGGAAAAGTTCAGTACCCACCCAAGCATCCCCCCGTGAGAAGTACAGCTAGAGAGATGGGACTGGTGTCTAACGGTGTGGGTATGTCACTCAAGTGTAATGTGACACAAATAAACTCAGAATGTCTAGGGGACTCCAGGTTATATTAAGTAATTCAGACCCGTTTTATCTTTTACCAAGGAGAACTAAAGTTGACTCTTTATGAACCGCCACTTGCATCCATTTTCCCTTTAAGGTGAAACGGTTACAAGAATTTGTTTAAATATAGAGTTCTCCATAATGAACAATTTGGAACCTGGGAGCTTACAGTAGGATCAGTAATTCACCGTCTACTCGTGTTTACCCAGCCACATACCGTTCCAAATTCTTCAAGAATGTTAATTAATGGTTTAATTAAACATATAATGAAAACTGGCACATCACTAGTCATTGAATAAGAAGAGAGCTAAATTTCACCAGTTTAATTCACTGAAAACTCTGTGGAATGGAGAAACATTTGGCAGGCCTCCGAGCACAATTACATCAATATACCAAGCATGCATGTCATTTAAATTATAAACATTAAGAGCTATTGCTGGCACTTTAGATATTAATATTGTCCACGAAAGATCCCACACATGTTTGTTCTCACAGAATGCTCCTACTAACTAATACATGTTCTGGTGGTTAGATAGTGGTCTTTCTCAAAATATGGGATCCTATGGTCTGAACATAGTCCTAATATAAAATCGACTGAGGTCTGATATCATAAGTCTTCAGTCTCTGCCTCTGTTGCCGAGATTCATTCTGTCATATGTTGACATTGTTCTCTTCCAGAGTTAATGTAAGATGTTTGGAATGAAATGGTAGTAGGATTGTCCAAGTAACAGGTTAGCAACTGATGATTGCTGAAGACATTGGGCTTGGCAGATCTTCACTGGTATGGATTACCATCTTGGAGTATTTTAGATATGACTTCTAGGATTACCAAACATTGTGATGACTGAACCAACGCTCTGTCAGAAGCTGAGCTGTCCCAATTTCGTCTCAGACAATTCGTATGCCTATTTTGTACTGGATTCATCCATCCGCTATACCATCTCCTCTCTATATCAAATAAACACAATTCACCCATTCATATTTGGTCACAACTTAATTTTATAGTGCAGTTGACCAGAATGAAAAGGGGCTACAGATAGAATGTTTGAGAAAGAAGAAGAATAAGCTAGTGTCAGAGGGTGAGATCTACTGTCCTGTGTCTCTCCTCTGTACTGGAATCAACTCTGACTGCTAATGGGCAAAACATTTATCTGTATAGCCATTACTTCTTGCCCTTGTTGTGTAGTGGTCTGAATGTGCTTGTGATCTCACAAAAGATATAGACATCAGAGAACGACAAGTTTTAGAAGTCTGACAGAGAAATAAATGATCAGGCATATGCATCAAGGCCAGAACCTAGACAGTGATGATACAGAATGACAGCTGTGATGGCATGATCAACTGTTAATGCTCATATTCCCAAATCAGGGCAGTACCAGATTGTTTGTTGCCTGTTTACAGTTTATGTTCGATTCTCGAGTGCTTCTTACTTTCCTCTCATTCTCGTTTCTTCACCTACTCTTCCAAACTGGGGTATTATATTCTGAATGATTTTCCCCATAATGGTTAGAAGTTACAGTTCATTAAAAAGAATTGAATGATTATCTCGCATTTGAGATAGCAATTGTTATGTTCACGAAACAGATACATTAAGAATACAGGTGAAATGTTCATACAAGGAAATTCACATTGTTTATCATTCATGAACCACAACATGCATACATAGATATGAGAATGACAGAGCACGTAGTCCTCCCTCTCATACCAAATAAATCTTTCTCTTCATTTGCCTGAATGCATATGTGTTTTGTCCCTTCAGATTAAGCCGAGGACAAGGGTTGTCCCTAGTCTGGTCTGATAATTTGACGTCAGTTTCGTCATGGATGCAATGGACTGTATTCAGTCACCAAGGCAACTCTGAACGAAATATTACCACAGCGTGATAATCTCAGCTGGATCTGAACACCAGTTCTGCCAGTCGTGCGACATTTATCTCATCCAATGCCACACACAAATAGAGATAGATGAGGAGAATTAAACACTCTCTCCTCTCACTCCGTGTGTGTGTTTAAGATTTACTGCATATCAGAAGGAAAGCGATTGTCGGCATGCAGAACAGCAAGGATTGGCTTTTCCAACCAGGCCTCTTAGAAGAATAAAGAGGCTAGGAGTTTTCATGTTAAGAAAAGCATGGAAATGCCTAGACCAGCTTCCTCTTACAGCATATGATTTCAGTGCACGAGAATACATTTCTCAATATCTTGAAGATTACAGACTAGATTGAATATTTCAGTGGAGCCAATGCTAAGATTGCAAAATGGAGTCAGGCAGGGACAGAAACTGGCGGCTGTATTCAAATTTAAAGATAGCATTTCGTTGTACAGGGACACCACAGAAACACAAAGAAACCACATACATAAAGCTCTACCTTTACGTGATCATCTGAATAACTAATAGAATGGGCAAATATTAATGATATGATAATTGGAAACACATGGTTTAAACACCATAAAAGACGACTATACACATGGAAAAGCCCTGATATGAAAATACGCAACCAAATTGACTACATACTTATTAATAAAAGATTTAGAAATGCATTAATTAATGTAAAGACAATGCCTGGTGCTGACGGTAACAGTGATCATGTACCACTATGTGGACAAATAAAAGTAAGATTAAAGAGAGGGGAAAAAATGGTTAAAAATTTGAGACTTAATAAAGAGGTCCTGAAAGTAGATAAAGAAATTCAAGAACAATACAGAGTGACTGTGAAAAATAGGTACAATGCAATAGCTAAAATACAGAGAATAGATGAACAATGGGAAATGTTAAGGGACTCCATTCATCAAACTAGCAAAGAAATATTACCGGAGAGAAGCCAAAAAGCTAAGAAAAAATGGATGAATGAAGAAATCTTAAGGTTGATGGACAAAAGGAAACAGAATAAAAATGACAAACAAGAGTATGCTAAGATAAATAAAGAAATAAGAGATAAATGTGTGAAGGCAAAAGAAAGTTGGTTAAATGAGCAATGCAGAAAAATTGAATTAAATTCCATTAAAGATCAAAAAAGTATGTACAGACAAATCAGCGAGCTCACAGGAAGAAAAATAAGAATAAATACAGGGTGTTTGAAATCAAAAACAGGACAGACTTTATTGGAGGAAGGTGCTATAATGAAGAGGTGGAATGAGTATATAAGAGAATTATATAATGGAGAAAGGGAAGAATTAACAGAAGAAAGTAACTTAGAAGGCCCACCTATTCTAAAAGAAGAAGTCACTGATGCTATGAAACATATGAAGAAAGGAAAAACAGCTGGGCCAGATGAAATCACAGTAGAAGAATTAGAAGTATTGGGAGAATTTGGGGTAGATATATTAACCAAAAAGCTGAATGATATTTACAACAGTGGATATTTACCGAGCGATATGCTGAAATCTGTATTTATAGCAATACCAAAGAGACCAGGAGCAATTGAATGTGAAGATTTTCGTACAATTAACCTCATAAACCATGTCACTAAGCTTCTACTCAGAATTATAATGAGAAGAACAAGAAAGAAAATAAAAATGGAAATTAGTGAAGAACAGTATGGTTTTATGGAAGGAAAGGGTACAAACAATGCAATATATATATTACGAACACTAATAGAAAGATCAATAGAGAAACAAAGAGACATATATTTATGCTTCATAGATTATACTAAGGCATTTGATAAAGTAAAACATGATGAGCTGATTAAAATGTTGGAAGATATCAACATTGATGGGAAAGATTTAAGAATAATAAAGAATATATACTGGAACCAAGTAGCAGCAATTAAAATGGGAAATAAAGAGGGTAGTTACGAACAGATAAAGCTAGGAGTACGACAGGGGTGTGTCTTGTCACCCGATCTCTTCTCCCTGTATAGCGAAGTAATAATGAGAGAGATCAAAGAGAAGCCAGGAATACTAATCGGAGGATATAATATAAACAATATACGCTATGCTGATGACACAGTATTGGTAGCGGATAATGCAACAGACCTACAACAATTGATGGACATTGTAGTAGCAGAGAGTGCACAGAAAGGACTGTCCTTGAATATCAAGAAAACAGTAACAATGGTGATATCAAAGAAAATGGGGACGCCAAAATGTGACATAGAAATTGAAGGGGCAATTCTCAACCAAGTGGATAATTTTAAATACCTAGGGGCACTTATAACATCTATGGAAGATGTACAAAAGAGATTAAGAGCAGAATAGGGCAGGCAAAGACAGCATTTCAGAAAATGAAGAGTATCTTATGCAATAAGTCGCTATCAATGAATGTAAGAAAGAGAGTACTAAAATGCTATATAGAACCAGTTTTGCTGTATGGCAGCGAATCTTGGAATGTAAATGAACAAATTAGGAAGAACTTAGAAGCAACAGAGATGTGGTTTTTAAGACGAATGTTGCGAATTCCTTGGACTGCCAGAGTAACTAACAACGATTGCCTGAAAGAGGCTAATGAAACTAGAACACTATATACAACAATAAGAAAGAGACAAACATCTTTCTTTGGTCATGTGATGAGAAGAGAGGCATTGGAGAACATCGTGACAACTGGAAAGATCAAATCAAATCAAATCAAATCAAATCAACTTTATTAGGGTCACAAATTGGGCGCGCAGGCCCGTCTTACATTCGGCCCTTCCAATCACTCGGCTTTCGTTCATCAAGAGCATTATACATTTACATAGGAAGAAAAATAAACATTGTTAAATGAATGTTGTAAACATAAACAAGGCTAATTACCATGTTATGAAGCCCATCTCGCACCTATCCATACATCACCCCACCCACACAACACCCCCACCTACCCACACACACGCGCAGCAAGGGACACATACACACCCCCACCCACCGACACACACGCACACCAAGGGACACATACATACCCCACCAACCGACCCATCCCCCTCCCGCACACCCCCACCCACACACACTGCCCTCACCTGATCCCCCAACCAAAACACACTCGCCACCCACAAACATTCCCCCACCAACCCACACATCCCACGCCCATCCACATCCTACCCCACACATCCTCTCCCCACCCAACCTCAAACCACCCATCCCCCAGCCACATCTCCATCGACAACATATTCCCCACCCACACACACAATCCCCCACCAACCCACACATCGCACATCCACTCACACATCCCCAAACCATACACACACATCCCCACCAACTGACATGTCCCTACCCCCCCCCCCCACACACACACACAATCTCCCTAACCACCCATACATCCCCAATCCACACACACCCCACCACCCACACATACAACTTCCACCCACCCACACATGCCTTAACCTAATCCCCCACCACACAATCCCCCACCCGCACATCACATACACCCCCTACCACGCACTATTCCCAACCCACGCACCACACACACACATATCCCTCACTAACACATCCCCACTTACACACCACACACATATCCCCCACCCAGATACCACACAATATTCCCACCCACACCCACACAGATACCCTTACCCATCCACCCCACATACCCCCACTCACACACCACAAAAATCCCCCACCCACACACACATACCTCACCCACACAATATCACCAACCAACACACCACACACCTCTCCCCACCCACACACGCATTCCCTACCCGTCCACCAACACACACTCACTCACGCATACATCCTCCACTACGCACCCACACACCCCCACCCACCCCAACCAAACATCTCTCGATCACAATACCCCTACCCCCACACACATCCTCCACCCACTCACACATCCCACCCCGACACATACAACTCCCTCACCCACCTACACATCCCTAAGCCACTCACACACCCCTATCCACACATTCCCCACCCACACACACACATCTCCCACCCCCACTCCCCCACATACTTCCCCCAACCACCACACATATACCCCACCCATACGCACATTCCCCGCACCCATCACACACACCCCCCACACCACACACTATCCTCCACCCATACCACCACAAACATACCCTCCACCCACACATCATTCACACATCCCCCACCAACACACCGCACACATATCTCAAACCCACACACCATACACTTCTCCCCACCCGCCCTTCCATCCCAAATCCACCCAACACAACCCCCTACCCACACAACCCCGCCTCCCACACATACTTCCTCAAACCATCCACACATCTCCACCCACATAAACACACATCCCCTGCATCCGTCCCATACACATATCCTCCACCCATACACACATCCCCCACACCCATTCCAACACCCCTACTTTCACCCCCACACATCCATCCACACATCCCACCAACACCCACAAATACCACTACCCACCAAAACCCACACACCCCAACCCATCCAAATGCATACCCCCACCCACACACCCCCACTCACACATATCCCCACACTCACACACATCCTCCACATACACTCACACTTCCTCACATCTAGACACATACAAAATGTCTCACGTTAGTATTGAAACTAGTATGAACAAACTCCCACACTTTACTCACACACATACACTGACACTTGTCATGAGCATTCTCATAAAAATGTTAAACATGGAGAAAAATGTGTACATAAAATGTATGTGACGTAAAAGTAGTGATGCTCTCTCTCTCTCTCTCTCTCTCTCTCTCTCTCTCTCTCTCTCTCTCTCTCTCTCTCTCTCTCTCTCTCTCTCTCTCTCTCTCTCTCTCTCTCACACACACACTCACTCTCACGCTCACACATTCACTCTTCCGCTCATTCATTCACTCTCACTCATTCACTCTCCCGCTCACTCATTCACTTTCCCGTTCACTCATTCACTCTCCCGCTCACTCATTCACTCTCCCGCTCACTCATTCACTCTCACGCTCACTCGTTCTGTCTCTCATTCACACTCACTGACTCGCTCGCTCAAACTACAGTAATGAACATGAGTTTATATTATGCATGATAAAATCAAATGGTATTTAACTGATAATATGACAGATGAGAATACACAAACATATGGATTCGCGTGTTACATAACATGCGTGTTACATGACATGCATCTGCTCAGCTCTCTCTCTCTCTCTCTCTCTCTCTCTCTCTCTCTCTCTCTCTCTCTCTCTCTCTCTCTCTCTCTCTCTCTCTCTCTCTCTCTCTCTGTATTCTTTCATATACACACACTCACACACATGCACGCGCTCACACACACACACACTAACACATCAACTCTCCCACTGTCTCACTCTCTAACACACAATCCTTCACACACACACACATTCACTCTCTCAATCACACTCTCTCACACATACACATACACATGAACGCATGCACATGAACGCATGCACGCACGCATACACTCCCTCACTCACTCTCACACATACACGTACGAATGCATGCACTGACACATTCCCCCACCATTTCTCGCTCAATCACTCTCTCCATACACACGCATGCACGTGCGCACACACGCATTCACTCTCTCCCTCTCACTGACACCCACTTTCTCTCTCTCTCTCTCTCTCTCTCTCTCTCTCTCTCTCTCTCTCTCTCTCTCTCTCTCTCTCGCTCCCACACGCACACACATATATAGTGAACAATTATAGTTAAACAATTATAATGAACAATTATACTGAACAATTATACCAGTAAATGAATTATGGTGGCATATAGTCGGTATGGATTAAGTATTGAAAGAGTTTTCGGTTAAATGTGTAGGGACTCATTGGAGTTTTCAGATCTGGAGGCAGATCATTCCATAAGTGAGCACCAGAATAGGCGAAACATGTTGTGTATAGGTCCAATCTAGGCTTTGAGACATGTAACAAATTTTAAGCGCTTGCTGTTCATTGCATTAGATTGAATCAGCGGCAGAAGATACTCTGGGGTATTTTGAGATATAATTTTATTCACTAATTTGGCTTTGTTGAAAAGGAAGCGCTTTTGTAGTGGTAGAAGTCTTAGATAACTGTACAAATTATTACTTTCAACGTGCTTTATGTCAGAAACCAGACGAATAGCGCGGTTTTGTAGAGAACATAGTCGTTTTAAATTAGATTTAGGGCAACCATCCCAAACTGTGGAACAGTAATCGAGATGTGATTGGATATAGCATGTATAGAATATTTTTCGTGTGCTTTCGTCCAGGAAGTGCTGAATTTTAGCAAGTTGGTAAACTTTTTGTGCTATTTTCTTGGTAAGAGCGTGAACATGAGAGCTCCAGTTCAAATGGCTGTCTATTAAAAGCCCTAGTGTTTTATGTTCAGTCACATTAACTATAGGAGCCGGCACGGCACTTGATGATTATGATGATGATGATGATGATGATATATATATATATATATATATATATATATATATATATATATATATATATATATATATATATATATATATATATATATATATATATATATAATCCAGGGCCGTCTCTGGCTGAATCACAGAGAGGGGCACAGTACTTTACTTAATCCACTGAAAACACATCTTGCTCCCGTGAAAGATGAATACTGAGTGCGCGCTTGGAAGCTTTGAGATATCCCACAAATACACACAAATTGGCACGTTTCCGTCTTGACAGACGATAGTTTGGTACATTGTGCTTCAAAAAGGCTTAATAACTACGATCCCTGGCTTTGAGATATCCCACAATGCATTATTCCACGCTTCCCAATCAATGATTTAACAGATCAGGAACGCGGCCCCAAGTGTCACACCAAGTGACATGTCTATTAATAAGCATGATAACATGTCGCATGGTGCCAACTAGTGTAAAGCAGTGCGTGAGAATTTCTATTACGTGTTTCTGGTGTGAATGAAATAGACATTATGTCACACCCGTAATTATACCTGTGGTGTGCCTTCATTTATTACTGTTGCTTGCCTACATTTATTAATGTGTCAGAAGTCGGGGTGCCCCACCGGCTAGATGAAAGTATTATTCACTGGCGTGCAACCCTAAATAGTCAGAAGTTGACTAGGGACAAAATCTATATGGTTGAACTACAGATTAAGCCCATGAATATCCAACGTACAGCTCCAAGTGGCTCGTAACAAAAAGAAATGAACTGTGCTGAATATTCGCCAAGGAATGGGAAGGAGAAGTTTAGCTGATGTAGATTTTTAAGTCTATATTTAAGAGTATTCGACAACTATCCCACTTCAGGTTTTCTCCCCTGTCTGTCCCTCCCTTGGTGTGTAAGTGAACCCCCACCAATGTACACACACAACACGTATGCACAACTGGAATTAAAAATATAACGACAGAACTATGAGTTACAACAAACTACAACATTTATTGGCTATCATTATTATTAGACATCTGATGTTTTTCAAGATGATGATGATGAATTCATATAACATATTGATAGTGATGACAAACATTACATAACTTCAATGTTACTTGTCAACTATCTGGATCTGTGGTCCAGATCCCCTCTCTCCAGTAGAAACAAAACAGCTTGCTGGTATTCTGACGCCTGTCAGTCCTGGCACTACCTGGTTGTCACTCGTTCTTGAGATCTATACGCAGGCGCTCTTATTGAGAGCTAGGAAGAAATCAAGAATGTGTTATATCTAGTTCTACATCAGTACAATCCTAAGTAATACATATATCCTAGCACACACATATACAATGACCAGTCTGGCCATGTTTATCTTCCAGCTCTACTGCGTTCACCAACCTCCTTCTCCCTCCATATCTCTGTGCTACGGTCTTAGTCTGGGACGGACTTTTCAATTGTCTCACACGCCTGTAATTATTACATTTCTGCCGTCCCATGTCCATGTCGCTAATACCGATATTCTGGGTCGTACAGCCGCTCCGTCCAAAATACCTGAAAGGGCTAAGCACCATATACCCTATACCATTTGTGAGTAATGTCTGTACCATTCCACCTCTGCTTCCAATGCAATCGATAGGCAAGGTGCCAATGCGTGCACAATAACATAACACTTCGTATTGGTAGGTTTCCATATGACAAATCAATATATCAAACATCCAATACACATAAAACATATTAATTAAACTAGACATATTATGATACTTTAACATAATAGCATAATTCTCTAGTTAGTTTGTATGTATACGAAATGAGATGTATATACACAAAAAGAATATGTACGAAGCATAGTCCTAGCATCATATATTCATATGAAGTTACAAATACCTACATCCAACATATACAAACGAACGAACAAACTTTATTTTCAAAGGGTTAAGAATTGGGCACGCAGGCCCGTCTAACATTCTGCCCTTCTATCACTCTCTTTCATACATTATTTCATTCACACATCATTCAAGGCTAACGGAGAACAGCAACAATATAAAAGATATGCATTATACAGGCATGGGCAAAATGCGAACATCAAAACTACACGACTCAGTAATATTAGATAATGATCTGACACTTGTTATTAGCCATGTGGAATATACTGGCCTACCAAAAGGGGACTGGCTGTTATACTAGGGTTTTGTTATTATTATTATAAACATTAGGCATATGAAAGTATTCCTACATACACAGTATGAAATGCAAACAAGTTGTAGTAACATGATTATCTACAACGACTGAGAAACTAATAGTGCCCATAGAGTAACAGACATCTAACATGATAAATGAAAGTCAAAAGTCTGCCTCACCAAAAAGTATCTACTTGTAAGGAATAACCCTTTTAGCAATATGATATTGTACACAGAAGTGAAGAATGAATAGTTCACAAATCAGCAAAAAGAGAAACTGATGGGCTCAATGAACTAGCCTACCACTTGCCGACAGAAAGTCAGTCCCTTAAAAGACTTAGATAGTTGCTAAGAAATAACTTTCCTAGTGAAGTCTAGCAACATCAGAATCATACATATGCCTACAAACATTGAGCTGGCTGTCTTACCTGTTCCGAAGTCAAACATTTTCTGACTTGAAACTTACAAGCCTAGCCTATTTAACTCAGTATCCCAAATGCCATTAACATTCCTCCAGTCCTGCTCTAAGTGCCTTATCAGATCTGTTTCACACATTCCTACAGGGCAGACACATTATCTCCCAGTCTGTCCAGTCATAAATTCTTTCTGAACCACTAACCATCACCATAGCGTCTCACCTGGGCGATTTTGAGTGGCCAGCCCCAGATCAGTTTCACAGTCTGCCCTCCAGTGGGGTGTAATTATCAGTTTGACATGTAACACCTTTAAGCTGGACTGGCTGGTTTACAACCGTAGGGTCCAACTGTCTGTGTGATTTCATTCTGGGTTTATTGCAAATCCCACCATCCTGTTTTAGTAGTCAGCAGCCATCTGTTCGGGCACTTCACAGTTGAATGGGTTCCTTTCGCTACAACACTTTATGCCTCTATGTGTGCAGGCCTGATTGTTCTGTCTTCCATTTCTCCTTTATTGTTCTTTATTATAGAGAATTGCATTTGTTCTTCTGTAACTTTCTGTAACTCTATAGGCCCATCAAAAGTGAACCGAAAATTGTTCTGGGATGTAAAGGCTGCATTTCACGACAAATGTGGTGTGCCTACATTTATGACTGTGTGTCAGCGTCTCAGTTACTCGTTGTCTTGATTATGCCAGGAATTAGTACATGCATAAATAATCTGTCAACACAGTCTGTATGCATTAACATTTATTAACGTGAAATCCATTCTAAGTCAATTTACAACTCAAAGTTACATTAATTTATGGCAGCATATAATACAATAACAGCAATACACTCATGCGCTTCCGTATCACAAGGTTATCTCACACACAGCGCACAAGCTATTCAATGCCACATTCTCTCAGCATTAGCAATCAGGTATTCGGTGCACTATCTCTCACAAATCTCCCAAACACATCCTTCCCCAACACCCGTCTAGTCCAGTTTGTCTGTTTCGCTCTCGGTCGGTGGTCACGTGGTCTTTGACCTCGTGTCGTCCGTAATAGTCGTGCTAAGTAGGATGTCTCGGTCTTCTGGATACCGTCCTGTCCTTCAACCGTCTGTTGATGACTGGTGTCTCAGGTCATCCAGTGCAAGGTTGTACTGTCATTCAAGGACACTGTCCTGTCTATAAACCCCCAATGTCCTGTCTATTCCTGGGTGTATAGTCCCGTCTACCCAACTCATGCTATACCTATATCCTGTCCCTGTCCTATGTCCTCTCTCTCTCTCATACCTCTGGAACTCTGAACTGTGGTATGCAAACATTTATTCCTGTGATATGCCTGCAGTCATTCCTGTGGTCTGCCTACATTTATTCCTGTGGTATTCCTACATTTATTCCTGTGGTATTCCTACATTTATTCCTGTGGTATTCCTACATTTATTCCTGTCGAGTGCCTACATTTATTCCTGTCGAGTGCCTACATTTATTCCTGTCGAGTGCCTACATTTATTCCTGTGGTATTCCTACATTTATTCCTGTCGAGTGCCTACATTTATTCCTGTCGAGTGCCTACATTTATTCCTGTCGAGTGCCTACATTTATTCCTGTAGTATTCCTACATTTATTCCTGTCGAGTGCCTACATTTATTCCTGTCGAGTGCCTACATTTATTCCTGTCGAGTGCCTACATTTATTCCTGTGGTATTCCTACATTTATTCCTGTCGAGTGCCTACATTTATTCCTGTGGTATTCCTACATTTATTCCTGTCGAGTGCCTACATTTATTCCTGTGGTATTCCTACATTTATTCCTGTCGAGTGCCTACATTTATTCCTGTCGAGTGCCTACATTTATTCCTGTCGAGTGCCTACATTTATTCCTGTCGAGTGCCTACATTTATTCCTGTGGTATTCCTACATTTATTCCTGTCGAGTGCCTACATTTATTCCTGTGGTATTCCTACATTTATTCCTGTCGAGTGCCTACATTTATTCCTGCGGTCTACTACATTTATTCCTGCGGTCTACTACATTTATTCCTGTGGTATTCCTACATTTATTCCTGTGGTGTGCCTAAATTTATTCCTGTGGTCTGTCTACATTTATTCCTGTGGTTGTCTACATTTATTCCTGTGGTATTCCTACATTTATTCCTGTGGTGTGCCTAAATTTATTCATGTGGTCTGTCTACATTTATTCCTGTGGTTGTCTACATTTATTCCTGTGGTATTCCTACATTTATTCCTGTGGTCTGTCAACATTTATTCCCGTGGTATTCCTATATTTATTCCTGAGGTGTGCCTAAATTTATTCGTGTGGTCTGTCTACATTTATTCCTGTCGAGTGCCTACATCTATTCCTGCGGTCTGCTACATTTATTCCTGTGGTATTCCTACATTTATTCCTGTGGTATTCCTACATTTATTCCTGCGGTCTGCTACACTTATTCCTGTGGTATTCCTACATTTATTCCTGTGGTATTCCTACATTTATTCCTGTGGTGTGCCTACATTTATTCCTGCGGCCTGCTACACTTATTCCTGTGGTATTCCTACATTTATTCCTGTGGTATTCCTAATTTATTCCTGTGGTATTCCTACATTTATTCCTGTGGTATTCCTACATTTATTCTTGCGGTGTGCCTAAATTTATTTCAGTGGTAAGCCTACCTTTATTCCTGTGGTATGCCTACATATATTCTGGTGTAGCATTGTATATTGTCCTTTTCATCCTTCCTTCCTGCAGGTCCGTATGACCGAATGGGTAAGAACGCGTTTCTTAAACATCCAGTGTGCTGATGCCGAGGTAAGCAGTTCAACCCCTACACCGGACAGTTGGACTAAAATGTTGACCTGTCGTCCTTGACTTGGGGACGTAAATTACAAGTACCATTGAAGTCGGAGTGGGTTCGCCTGATGGCGAGGGACATTGTTAATAATGAAAGCTAATCCACACGCAAAAATTCAGTCCATCACTACTATAAATAGTGTGTATGGACTACGCTTGAGTTCAAAGCGAGCGAGCGCCAAAATAAAAGAAAAAACCTTTCTTCCACTGATTGTTTTTTTCTTTTGTTTTGTTTTAAAAGTTGCACATCTCTTACAGGACGTTGCAGTCAACACCAGCATTTTTCAGCTGCTGTTGATGTTCTTGGCAAGATTACGCTCAGTAGTTTGCCATTGCTTTCTGAGCGACCCGCTTACATACCCTGTAAGTAATCAACGCGACGCGATCCGCTGCCGAATCTCGCTCAACTGTGTTCCTCACGTGGATATACGTGTTTACGGAGGAAGTCGTTAGCCCCTTCCATGGGGAGACCGGCCCACTGTGTATAACATTGGTATAATAATTTGTGTTCTTCCTGTTCTGGCTTTCTTCCTGAACTCTGTTCACTGCATCTGTGCCACCTTCCTGCACCCAGCACATGGTGGGCTATTGTGTGAAACTAATTAAAGCAGTTATACTGAAACCACAGCATGACACCGTGGGAGATGGGGTACACACTGATCGCGTGCTAGACCCAACAACGCAGTATCTGGAACAATGAACACACACTCCCATTGTGAGGAGACAATCAGTCAATTGTTGGTCCCACGCCCTTCCTTTCCCTTACCTGTACATCGCCCACGCCCGTTGTTCTCGTTTCAACCAAAGCCATTTCCCCAGTCAAGACTTTCTACTGAATTGGTGTACTTCATACACATGCCTGATTGTCTGTCTGCATTGTACTAATACACATGAGTGATTGTCTGTCTGCATTGTACTAATACACATGAGTGATTGTCTGTCTGCATTGTACTAATACACATGAGTGATTGTCTGTCTGCATTGTACTAATACACATGAGTGATTGTCTGTCTGCATTGTACTAATACACATGAGTGATTGTCTGTCTGCATTGTACTAATACACATGAGTGATTGTCTGTCTGCATTGTACTAATACACATGAGTGATTGTCTGTCTGCATTGTACTAATACACATGAGTGATTGTCTGTCTGCATTGTACTAATACACATGAGTGATTGTCTGTCTGCATTGTACTAATACACATGAGTGATTGTCTGTCTGCATTGTACTAATACACATGAGTGATTGTCTGTCTGCATTGTACTAATACACATGAGTGATTGTCTGTCTGCATTGTACTAATACACATGAGTGATTGTCTGTCTGCATTGTACTAATACACATGAGTGATTGTCTGTCTGCATTGTACTAATACACATGAGTGATTGTCTGTCTGCATTGTACTAATACACATGAGTGATTGTCTGTCTGCATTGTACTAATACACATGAGTGATTGTCTGTCTGCATTGTACTAATACACATGAGTGATTGTCTGTCTGCATTGTACTAATACACATGAGTGATTGTCTGTCTGCATTGTACTAATACACATGAGTGATTGTCTGTCTGCATTGTACTAATACACATGAGTGATTGTCTGTCTGCATTGTACTAATACACATGAGTGATTGTCTGTCTGCATTGTACTAATACACATGAGTGATTGTCTGTCTGCATTGTACTAATACACATGAGTGATTGTCTGTCTGCATTGTACTAATACACATGAGTGATTGTCTGTCTGCATTGTACTAATACACATGAGTGATTGTTTGTCTGCATTGTACTAATACACATGAGTGATTGTCTGTCCTTGATCGCCCCATTTAGATGTCTGACTTCGTGTGTTGCTGTGTGTGTTTGTGTTTCTTTGTGTGTTTGTATGTGTCTGTATGTATGTGTGTGTGTGTTTGTGTGTTTGTGTGTGTGTGTGTGTGTGTGTGTGTGTGTGTGAAAATTATGGAGATTAGTGTTACTGTCAGTTGGCGTGGAAATTTGAAGCAGAATCGTTCTAGAGAGACGAGCAGATGTCAGTGACAAACAACTGAGATGACCAGATCTCATTGACAAACAAATGACAAATGAACACCAACTTACAGTATACTAGGGCATTTGTGGAGGTGACAGGACACAACACCAACCTTAGAATATACTAGGACATTTGTGGAGGTGACAGGACACAACACCAACCTTAGAATATACTAGGACATTTGTGGAGGTGACAGGACACAATACCAACCTTAGAATATACTAGGACATTTGTGGAGGTGACAGGACACAACACCAACTGAGAAAATACTAGGACATTTGTGGAGGTGACAGGACACAACACCAACCTTAGAATATACTAGGACATTTGTGGAGGTGACAGGACACAACACCAACCTTAGAATATACTAGGACATTTGTGGAGGTGACAGGACACAACACCAACCTTAGAATATACTAGGACATTTGTGGAGGTGACAGGACACAACACCAACCTTAGAATATACTAGGCCATTTGTGGAGGTGACAGGACACAACACCAACCTTAGAATATACTAGGACATTTGTGGAGGTGACAGGACACAACACCAACCTTAGAATATACAAGGACATTTGTGGAGGTGACAGGACACAACACCAACCTTAGAATATACAAGGACATTTGTGGAGGTGACAGGACACAACACCAACCTTAGAATATACTAGGACATTTGTGGAGGTGACAGGACACAATACCAACCTTAGAATATACAAGGACATTTGTGGAGGTGACAGGACACAACACCAACCTTAGAATATACAAGGACATTTGTGGAGGTGACAGGACACAACACCAACCTTAGAATATACTAGGACATTTGTGGAGGTGACAGGACACAACACCAACCTTAGAATATACTAGGACATTTGTGGAGGTGACAGGACACAACACCAACCTTAGAATATACTAGGACATTTGTGGAGGTGACAGGACACAACACCAACCTTAGAATATACTAGGACATTTGTGGAGGTGACAGGACACAACACCAACCTTATAATATACTAGGACATTTGTGGAGGTGACAGGACACAACACCAACCTTAGAATATACAAGGACATTTGTGGAGGTGACAGGACATAACACCAACCTTAGAATATACTAGGACATTTGTGGAGGTGACAGGACACAACACCAACCTTAGAATATACTAGGACATTTGTGGAGGTGACAGGACACAACACCAACCTTAGAATATACTAGGACATTTGTGGAGGTGACAGGACACAACACCAACCTTAGAATATACTAGGACATTTGTGGAGGTGACAGGACACAACACCAACCTTAGAATATACAAGGACATTTGTTGAGGTGACAGGACACAACACCAACCTTAGAATATACTAGGACATTTGTGGAGGTGACAGGACACAACACCAACCTTAGAATATACTAGGACATTTGTGGAGGTGACAGGACACAACACCAACCTTAGAATATACTAGGACATTTGTGGAGGTGACAGGACACAACACCAACCTTAGAATATACTAGGACATTTGTGGAGGTGACAGGACACAACACCAACCTTAGAATATACTAGGACATTTGTGGAGGTGACAAGTGACCACATTTAGAATATTCAACTCGAATGTTAAATCAGCACTACTGATGTAGGACATGCAGACAACACAGTATTGAGTGCAGACAAGGAACAGGATCTGCAACATTTAGTAGATGCGGTTATTGTACACAGTGAACAACTGGGCTTAGAATTACATTGTAAGAAGACAGATTATGCTCGACTCCAGACTAGAGACTAGAGGCAACCTTTATCCGTGTAGAGACTAGAGGCAACCTTTAGCTGTCTAGAGACTAGGGGCAACCTTTAGCCATGTAGAGACTAGAGGCAACCTTTAGCCGTGTAGAGACTAGAGGCAACCTGTCAGAGTCCAGAAAGGGTACAGTGATGCAGTGACATCGTTACGCCGCCAGGCGACTTAGCTCCCTGTAGGGATGCAGCAACTTCGTTACGCCGCCAGGCGAGTAGTAGTTACCGGACTGCAAGATTGCTGGCTGACGAGCGACCAGCGGTCAGGCCAGGACGACGCTAGACGCACGCATGCCTCGTGAAGCCACCTGAGGTGGGAGGCGAGTTGCGAACTAGCGGCAGACAGCTCTAGGACTTCGACTCGGACAGACGTGTGATGAGAGAAAGACGTTGTGTGGTTTTCTGTGCTTGAAAGTCGAGTGTCTGGACATCTTGAGAGTCAGACTTGTGAGCTGTATTGTGGATGTAAGTGCATTGAAGTATCCAGTGTATATTGTTGTTATCATCGTTCTGTATTTAATATGTGAATAAATCCATTGAACGGTGTGTCGTTGAGTCTTACGTCAAATCACGTTGTACTTGTACTGTCTCACATGTGTTAGGTTAGCGAGCCAAGTTTAAGACCCTGACATGTGTGGACGTGGTGGCATTCGTCCGGCTTTGAAAAGAACGTGTTTATGTGATTAACGATTTAAAACTAGAGTTTGTGAACTTA
Source organism: Cepaea nemoralis (assembly GCA_014155875.1). Taxonomy (NCBI): domain Eukaryota; kingdom Metazoa; phylum Mollusca; class Gastropoda; order Stylommatophora; family Helicidae; genus Cepaea; species Cepaea nemoralis. Next base: position 669,337 of record JACEFZ010019363.1, read on the forward strand.
GAAGTTTTGTCAAACTTTATAGTACATGTAAATGTGATCGTGGAAGGCTCATTTTGATTTATTACTACATTATTTAAACATGTGTAAGACTATTTGTAAACGTACAGTGCATACATATTGTTTGATCTTGTAAGCGTGTAAAACATTTGTGATTTGTGAAACTTGTCACCGTTTTGACCTTGTCGACATTTTGATCTTGTCGCCATTGTGACCTTGTCGCCATCTTGTAAACTTGATGTCTATGTCCTTACTGAATGTCATCTTGATGTAAGTGATGTGTCATCAATGTTGTAGAGTGTTGAGATACATATAGATTGTCTTTGTGAATTGAGTTGTGGAAAGCAAAGAGTGTTGGAAAGAAAGTAACTTGTTTTGAAAAAAAAATTGTTGACAAACAAACTTACGACCTACAATTACACTCAACGCCATACAAACCTAATCAACACTTAGTGACAAGCAGGCACACACCAACAAATAGACGCTAATCCATTTTCCTCCAAAAACAAAGCAGGTTTTCCGTACCATCCGAAACCTTGCCGTAGAGGTCATTTGCGTTTTCGAAGTAGCGACCCTACAGTTCCTAGCCCGATTTCCAACAGTTCTTCACCGCATCCAGGGCACTTGAGTATATTTTTTCTTTTCATTCACTTTAAGGATGCAATTTTAGGCACGTATTGTCAATAGAAATCAATTGTAAATTGTTCATTACTAACCACTTATAACATATTTTGTGTGGCTGGTATTTCATTGACATTTTTCATCATGTCTTCATTATTTGATTTCATCGATATGGGGATAAAATTACAGTTGACAGGTGATGAATTAACAAATTGGAGTGAACAGAAATACTCTGAATACCTACTAGTACAGGAGAAAGCTAATGAACGCGATGAAAGAGCAGCAGAACGGGCTGCCAAGCAAGCAGAAGCAGAATTGGCTGCAAAGACAAAGCAAGCCGAATTAGATAGTGCACTGAAAAAGGCCGAGATCGAAAAAGAAACAGAATTAAAGAAGGCAGAAATAGCAGCTCAGAGTAAGAGAGAAGAACTGGAGTTACAGTTGAAGATGAAACAACTTGATACTGAGACTGCCATTAACAAAGAGTCTAAGAAATCTGAGAGACTGGAGAAAGAAAACCAGTACAAGAAATATCAAGGTATTGTACGTAATTATACCTCGGGTGACTGCATCGCAGCCTTTACCCAAAATTTAGAAACTTTAATGGAACATTACCAGGTTCCACTGTCTGAATGGAATATTGTTTATATGAGGAGTTTATCAGGGGAACCTCTTAAAGTCATTGAAACCATCCCCAAAGACCTCAGAAAAGATTACCATTATCTGAAATCTAAGATTATGGCACATTTTATGTTAGATGAGGCAGGTTACAGAGAACAATTCAGTAAGTTGAGCCCAAAACCGACTCAAACGTTCTCTGATTACCTCTGCTTAGTCCGAGATATATTTACCAAATGGACTTCAGCAGCTAAAATTGACAAAATTTATCAAAGATTAGAAGACCTAATCATTAGAGATAAAATCATTTCATCCATTCCATCAGCATTTTCAAAATTTTTGCAAGAGAATGAATGCACTAGTGTAGATGAGATTGAGAGACGTGGTTCGGCGTATTACACAGCCAACAAACATTGTTTTGCAAGTGAAGCTACTGACATTAATTTTGTAGCAGCGGCTAACTATGACAAACCCTATAGTAGGCAGAAACCTCAAAGGCCTACCTCTGAGAAGATTAACCACTGTAATTATTGTAAATTTTCACATCATCAGGGTGAAATGTGCGATAAACACCCAGGATATCACACTTACCTACTAAACATGGTAAACAGACAAGATAAGGAGCGTAGATCCTTCAGAAGTTTGCGTAAATGTTTCCTCTGTAAGGCGTACGGACACCATCGGAAAGATTGTAAAGGCAGGCAAATGACCAACAAAGCAAATGCCGCCTTGTTTGATAGTTCGTCGTCAGATGAAGAACAGCCAGAGAAACATCCTGTGAACTCAGCACAGGCTTTTGACATGTTTAGCGCAAATAAATGCTCTGTTTGTAACACCTTTTATGAAGATGGTATTTTAACATGCGGTCACGCCATCCCTAGTGCCAATGAAGAAGCTAATTTGGTAGTAGATTCAAAAGGCAGGATAAACGTCCATCACGGATATGTGAATGGCAAGTCTGCTACAGTCCTTCGTGACACGGGCAGTTCACTTATTGGTCTGAAGAGAACGTTCATAATGCCTACAGACTATACAGGCAGGCACGTAACAGGCAGAACATTCTCAGGCAATATTGAGAAATACCCACTAGCATGGGCATATATTGAAACACCTTTCCTCACTGGGAAAGTAAAGTGCGCTGCATTAACAAACCCAGTGTGTGATGTAATTATTGGAAATTTACCAGAGGTGAATGATAAACCTCATGACATAACATCTCTGTGTATTGATGATACCATAACATCACCATCAAATGTCATCATTGAGAATGTCACACCACCTATTGAATGTATGGTAGCTAATGTAGCACTAAGTTCTCATGACATCATTGATAACATTGTTCCATCACCATCTGATATCATTGAATGTGTGAACGCAGTAACTAGATCTACTGCTAGAGTGCAAGATGAAAGTAATCAAACTGAGGCTATACAAATGCTTAGCCCAGTATCACTACCTACTAACACCATGAAGGAAACGTTTGTAACAGCTCAAAAAGCTGATCCTTCATTGTCAAAATACTTTAATCTGATCGGCCAAAAGCCAAAGGTAACCAAGAATGCAAAATGGCATTTTGCTGTGAAAAATGATATACTCACCAGGTATTACACCAGAAGTGACAACACCACAGAGCAAACTGTTTTGCCAACTAATTATCGCAAGCAAGCCTTACATCTTGCCCACGATATACCTCTTGCAGGGCATATGGCATACGTTAAGACCAGATCTAGATTATTGACAGTTTCATTGGCCCAAATTTTGCAATGACATTAAAGAATATTGCAGAAGTTGTGACACCTGCCAGAAACTGGTAAAAAAAGGTAAACACCCACAGGCAAAGTTACAAGTTACTGACTTAGCCAGTCGACCTTTTGAAAAACTATCTGTCGACATAGTGGGCCCTCTTAATCATACAAGAACTAGAGGGAATAAATATATTCTAACTGTCATTGATCAATGTAGTCGCTGGCCAGAAGCTATTCCGCTAAAGAACATAACTGCCAATGATATAATGGAAGTTTTCTTCCATATTTTTTCTCGGATAGGTTTTCCAGATACTATCCAATCTGATAGGGGCACTCAGTTTATTGCCGCATCTACCCAAGCTTTCACCAAAATGTTGGGAGTGAAGCAATGTTTCAATTCCCCGTACCATCCTCACTCTAGCGGAGTAATAGAAAAATTTAACGGGGATCTAAAGCACATGCTTGCAAAAGTAACGCAAGAGCACCCCAATAACTGGGATGTATATCTACCAGCTATTCTTTTTGCTTATCGCGAGGTACCACATTCTAGTACCGGTTTCTCTCCTTTTGAACTTATCTATGGTGCCAAACCACGTGGCCCATTGACTATTTATCACCAAATGTTAACTGACTCCACTCCAGTACTTAAACCCATATCATCATACGTATATGTTACATCATTGCGTGAAAGAATCATCAAATCTTGTATTATTGCAAAGAATGCACTAAAATTATCTGGTGCTACTTATAGACAGTATGCTGACAAAGGTAACAGGACAATAACGTTGACACCTGGACAGGACGTTCTTCTTCTACTACCTAGTGACAGACACTTATTGACTGATTCTTGGCAGGGACCTTTTAAAGTGACGAGACAGATTTCACCTGTAGACTACGAAATCCAAATAAAAGACAAACACAAAATATTTCACATAAATATGCTAAGACCATACCACAACAGAGACAACGAACAAGACGATTCGACAGCGTGTACAGTGATAATAGATCACGAAGATGACGATGCTAGTGACGAGATTCCAACACCTGCATTAGACACGACAAACTGCTTGAAGGATATTAAAATCAATCCAAAGTTAACTCAAGCAGAGACAAACAGTTGCAAACAGCTTATACAACAGTACAACACCATCTTTTCCAACAACCCAGGACAAACAGAATTAGTACAGCATCACATCACACTCACATCAAACACACCCATAAGATGCAGACCATACACCATTCCATTACATTACAAAGAACATTTACATCAGGAGATCATCAACTTAGAGAAAAACAACATCATAAGACGATCCCAATCAGACTTCTCATCTCCAATGGTCATAATACGAAAAAAGGACAACACAATAAGACTGTGTATCGACTATCGAAAGCTAAATAAAATAACTGTTCTAGATTTGGAGCCAATGGCAAACGCTGACGATCTTCTGACAGAACTGACAGACGCTAGGTTCTTCACGAAGATAGACATGACGAAAGGATATTATCAGATAGCATTGGACGAACAGAGCAGACATCTGACAGCATTTGCCACACCTTGGGGACTGTACGAATGGTGCAAACTTCTATTTGGGCTTGTCAATGCCCCTGCCACATTCGTACGTATGACACGACTTCTTCTATTAGATATTCCTAACATAATTTGCTATATCGACGACATCTGTGTTCACACAGAGACGATGACAGAGCACATTAAGACGTTAGAACAGACATTTGAACGTATTAGACAGCACGGACTGACTGTAAAGCCTGCGAAAGTAGACATAGCCTACCATGGAATATCATTCTTGGGGTACAAAATATCCAATGGCTTTGTCATGACAGACGATAACATTGTGTCCAAGATACTAAAACTCTCACTTCCGACTACTAAAAAACAAGTCAGAAGTTTGTTGGGACTGATAAATTATTACCGGCAGTTCATTCCTGATTTTTCCGAACTGACCGAAGTGTTTACTAATTTACTAACAAAAGATAAACCAGATAAAATTGTACACAATGAATGCCTAAAAATTGCATTCGATAAAGTAATAGCATGTTTTTCTGATAACAGTTCAAGTAAACTCATCCTGAAATTGCCCAACCTCTATTTACCTTTCAGATTGCGTACAGATGCTAGCTCCGTGGCGATTGGAGCAGTCTTGTTACAAGAGTACAATAACATCCTCCATCCCGTGTACTTCGTATCAAGGAAACTAAAACCCAGAGAACGGGCTTGGTCTATACCTCAGTTGGAAGCCCTAGCTTTAGTGGTGGGTATAACTAAATTGTCCAGATTTCTTCTAGGACGCCATTTCATCGTGGAATCTGATAGCAGCCCGTTGCGTTTTATAAATTCAGGAGTACCTTCAAATCATATGGTAGCGCCCTGGTCTCTTAAACTTCAAGATTACAGCTTTGAGGTTCGACATATCCCAGGCAGAACCAATTCAATTGCCGATCTTTTGTCCCGTTGTCCGACCGACCCAGTAAGCACCAATGTCTGAGTGCAGTGTGTACAAATACACTCAGACCGACACAGCCATTCTTGAGTGAATATTTTTTCCCATTCACAAAAAGCTGTGTAATGTCTACAATGTGATGTGATAGGGGTTACTCCCATTATATATAGTGTTCTTATTTTACTAATTCATGTAGTGATTGTCGGGTATAATTGTGTAGTGTGTGGTAGAAAGCGAACGTTATTAATTGTATATATTACGAACAAAAACAGTGTCACATTCGCTCAAGAACTTACCGTAAGCGAACTATCCAATTTGACAGTGACATCTGCGTGTGGAACATTCCAGGGATATTTTAAGGACGTGTGTGAACGTGTAAACTAAACAGTGACAGCTACTCCATTGCAGTCAACCGAAATCCATAATGTTCGGTAGTGAAACATCCAACACATGAACAGTCAATCGTAATCCAGAAGGTTTTGTAGTGAAACATCCAACACATGAACTGTGAGAACATGGTACTTTCCGTAACTACATCAGACCGGAACAAGAGTGTTCTACAAGCTTCACATCAGCTGATTTTAGTGTTCGTGTGTACTTCCGGATTAGTTAGAAATTTAGAGCAAAATTAGCAGACGACATATAAAAGTTCAAAAATCTATGACGATTCTAAAATCTTTAGGAATCAACAAAGTTAAATACACGAATTGTGTGTTTATTTATTTACATAGTGTAATCTTAGAATCATATCTTGATTAATGTATTCATATTATCGACTTTTTCTCGTTAATATGAAGAAACGTCAAGCAATGACGCTAAGAAATATAATAATTATTGTAAATTATTGTATTTCATAAATGTTAAAATTATTCCCCTTTCATTTATTTGTTATTACATCATTACACAAAGGGCCATAATTTGAAATGTATATTCTAATGTGTTGTGCATAAATAACCATGTTTGTTGCCAGATTGTTGACACAACAGGTGGCCATCTACTAGGCATGGCAGAGTGTTACCGACATTGCAGACCAACACAAGAGCTCCTGGCCAAATGAGGTCAGGGTTTGAGCGTTTTATACGACTTGTATAAAGCCGTATTTCAGTCTAGCTAGATGGTTTTTGTTTCAAGAACCATATTATTACGTTTTTTTTAATGCTGCGAGGTAGATGCGTGAAGCTGGTACTACCGATCTGACTGGGTCATTAATGCAATTCAGGTAATCAGCCATCGAGAGGATGTAACCTGACAAGTGTTAAAGGTTGAACACCACATGTCGTTGAATGCAACTTCCATTTCTTATATATTTCTATGGCATATGTGTATTTATTTGTATTTTGATACCAATGTAGATAACAATGGAAAGGTGGACTCTGACAAGGTTAGAATATTAACCACAGTATGTACATATATTATACTTGAAAGATGACATCTTTCATGAATTTGCCGGGGGAGCGTGTCAGAGTCCAGAAAGGGTACAGTGATGCAGTGACATCGTTACGCCGCCAGGCGACTTAGCTCCCAGTAGGGATGCAGCAACTTCGTTACGCCGCCAGGCGAGTAGTAGTTACCGGACTGCAAGATTGCTGGCTGACGAGCGACCAGCGGTCAGGCCAGGACGACGCTAGACGCACGCATGCCTCGTGAAGCCACCTGAGGTGGGAGGCGAGTTGCGAACTACCGGCAGACAGCTCTGGGACTTCGACTCGGACAGACGTGTGATGAGAGAAAGACGTTGTGTGGTTTTCTGTGCTTGAAAGTCGAGTGTCTGGACATCTTGAGAGTCAGACTTATGAGCTGTATTGTGGATGTAAGTGCATTGAAGTATCCAGTGTATATTGTTGTGATCATCGTTCTGTATTTAATATGTGAATAAATCCATTGAACGGTGTGTCGTTGAGTCTTACGTCAAATCACGTTGTACTTGTACTGTCTCACATGTGTTAGGTTAGCGAGCCAAGTTTAAGACCCTGACACAACCTTTATCCGTGTAGAGACTAGAGGCAACCTTTATCCGTGTAGAGACTAGAGGCAAAGCCGTGTAGAGACTAGAGGCAACCTTTAGCCGTGTAGAGACTAGAGGCAAACCTAAGCCTTGTAGAGGCTAGAGGCAACCTTTAGCCGTGTGGATACTGGAAGCAAAGCCGTGTAGAGACTAGAGGCAAAGCCGTGTAGAGACTAGAGGCAACCTTTAGCCGTGTAGAGACTAGAGGCAACCATTAGCCGTGTGGATACTGGAAGCAAAGCCGTGTAGAGACTAGAGGCAACCTTTAGCCGTGTAGAGACTAGAGGCAAACTTAAGCCGTGTAGAGACTAGAGGCAAACTTTAGCCGTGTAGAGACTAGAGGCAATCTTTAGCCGTGTAGAGAGTAGAGGCAACCTTTAGCCGTGTAGAGAGTAGAGGCAACCTTTAGCCGTGTAGAGACTAGAGGCAACATTTAGCCGTGTAGAGACTAGAGGCAACCTTTAGCCTGTAGAGGCTAGAGGCAACATTTAACCGTGTAGAGGCTAAGAGGCAACATTTAGCCGTTTAGAGACTAGAGGCAACCTTTATCAGGTGTCAGACTCAGGTTTGAGTTAGGAGGAGAACGGAACACTTATGTTGCACCCGTGTGCCGTGATGTTGATCCATTGACTAAACTAAACTAACTAAACTTTATCAGGTGCCGTTTAAAGATTAGAGGCAACCTTTTGCAGGTGCCATGTTAAGTCTAGAAGCAACTTTTAGCCGTGTTGAGTCTAGAGGCAACTTTTAGCAGGTGCCGAGTAGGGAGGGACTGAAGGCAACCTTTAGTCGTAAAGAGACTAGAGGAAACCTTTAGCCGTGTAGAGACTAGAGGCAATATTTAGCAGGTGTCGTGTAGACACTAGAGGCAACATTCATCAAGATGGAAGACGTGGTCACCGAGGTAATGCGTCGACCGCAGTGAGGCGTTGAGTGTTCCAGTGTTGTATACAACACACGGGAGCTTCTGTCTACATCATCGCGGGCGCTATGTCGGCATCAGCACACCGGATGTTTGAGGACAGATCGCTGTGATCCATGTCTTCATGCTGGCCTTTATTTGTGTGTATGTAAGTGTGTGTGTATGCGAGTTGTGTGTGTGTGTGTGTGTGTGTGTGTGTGTGTGTGTGTGATACGGATCTGATCACCTGCATGCGTCACGTGATCGATGTGATTCAACATTACAATGAGGGCTCCATCCCCCAGGCTGACAGAACACAACAAACAGCTCAGTAGGTTGGAGGCGGGGCGTACACGGCTGTGACAGACATGATGCACACTTACAAGGCGAGGCCGCTCCGCTCTCATTTACATACCACTACAATAGTAGAGATTAGGTGTCTCCCCGCCCCTAGAGGGCCTTGTACACAGGTTGATTGCCATCACAGACACACAGGTTGTCTGGCAGACAGACAATATCTGTCTGCCTGTCTGGCTGGCTGTCTGTCTGTCTGTCTAATCTTGGTGGTCCAGGCTCCATGTTTCTAGTCTATGTATTCAGTTCAGTTAGTTATCAGTTATCAGTTGGGGTATCTTCATTGCACTCCGGACAGGTCCATAGGTGCTCAGATCCTCCCCCCCCCCCCAGCATATGCATCAGCGTCCGGTGGCTAATAGTGCCAGTTCTGTGTTGGTTGACGAGCCACCTCGTTTTCCCGATGTACCTCTCGCGTCTGGCCGTGCCGACTCTTACTCCCAAGTCTTTCATCCTGGACAGCGATGTGGATTCACTGACGTCAAAATCCTCTGTTCTCGCCATATCTTTAAGGACGTTAATAACATCGGCACGATCCATGGACTGGCCATCTACAGAGGGTGCAGAACCAGCCAGTTTATCAGCTCGTTCATTTCCCTCGACTCCCACATGTCCCGGGACGAAGATGAAGGTGACTTTACGGACAACAGACTTCCGCAGCGACTCAGTCCACTGTCTACGTACAGATCCAGCTTCGACCTTCTGAATCATGCTCATGTATATGTATGCATATAGTCTATGTACTGTGCTCATGTAATCTGTGTGGTCCAGGCTCCATGTCTGTAGTCTATGTATTGTCATAGACATGACACATGTCACACACACATTTCGTCCACGACAACGTTTGTTACAGACATGATATCTCTGTTTCAGGGCAGCAGTTTTGGCGGGACGCTAGCTGGAGGACGTCAGGTGATCTCTGTGACAATCACGGTGTGATCTGGTGTGACACCACTCGACAAATGCCCTAACCTCATCTCACATGGTCACCTGACATTCTTATCTTCGCTGCCGATCGTTGGAAGGTCAGGCGTCGGAGAGAGACACGCTGCTGGCCGGGCAGTCACCTGGCTGTGTGTTAACAGAGGTTCTACCTACATTGTCTGTGTTTTCCCTTCACCCCAGACAGGTGCTCAACTGTATCGTGTCGGAGGTATCAACCCGTGCCCAAAGAGAATCACGTGGACTAACAGCTGAGATTAGCTAGCTGTCCGAACTCTGCGCCTCTCGCTGGGCAACTCGCAATACCATCTTCATTCTAGCCAAGGCTTGGGCTAGTTTGCATGTAGGCTTGTTAAGTTGTGGGTTTGTCAAGTTGTGAGCTTGTTAAGTTGTGGGCTTGCTAAGTTGTGGGTTTGTCAAGTTGTGGGCTTGTTTAATTCGACACGCGTGTTTTACAGAGAGCACAGCTGTCACAGTGGGCTGAATTGACTCAGTGGACCTGCCCGCCGTGTTCGACAGCTGGATATAATGGACACGCTGTGGGTGAGTGTGCTAACTGAACTGACCAGTCACAGCTGACTGGACTCATCCTCATCTCGGGGCGATGGTGTCCCAGATTCTTCTTGTGGCTGTGCTCGTCTCTTGTGCCTTGGCACCGTGTGGGCTGGCCACGTCACCACCCACAAACAACCAGCCTCAGAAAGAAGAACGTCCCACGACGCTTCCCCCCTCGGAGCCAGCAAACAGCAGCGGCGGCCTTACAACAGACGTCACACCATGGTCATCGCCTTTAGATCGGTCATCAGGTCAACTTGCTGATGACCTTTTCCAGTCGGTACCAGTACTGGACAACTCAACCCTGACCCTGGGCTACCTAGTGGAGTACAACGCCCGGGGTGTCATCACGTCACGTGACCTGAAAAAGGTGTCAGGCGCCCTGAGCAATGCCCTCCACAATATCAGCCAGGCCGGTGTGCTGCCGGGCTACAACCTGACCTTCGTGGTGAGGGACACACGCATGCAGACCAACGACTCCCTCATGAGCATGTCTTGGCTGTGGAGGGACGGCGTGGTCGGCTTCATCGCCTCCCCGACCTCCTGCCAGCACGAGGCCATGCTGGCCGGGGCATGGAATCTACCCATCCTGTCTTACGTGAGTACCCGCCTTATACACACTCACTGCTGGCATCTCCCATACTCTCATTCCTGGTATCTCTCATACTCTCTCATTCCTGGCATGTCTCATACTCTCTCAATTCTGTCACATCTTATACGCTCTCATTTCAATAGTAGATTATTGAGTGTCTAAGACAAAAAACTAAGTACATCTCAGTGTACAGAGGTAGAATGTTGAGTGTTTAAGACAAAAAATGAGGTAAATCTCTGTGTACAGAGGTAGATGGTCGAGTGTCTAAGACAGAATACAATAATTCTCTGTGTACAGAGGTAGATGGTCGTGTCTCTAAGACAGAATAAGACAAATCTCAGTGTACCGGGAACTATAGGCTAAAAAACTGACATCTGACATGAAGACGAGGCTAAGGTCATGAAAGGTGCACGAACTTTTGAGGTCTTCGCCCCGCAGTGTATTCCCGAATACACAATAATCCAGCTCCACTCAGTGTACACACGAATACACCCCCTCCCTCTCCACTCAATGTACTCACGAATACACCCCCTCCCCCTCCACTCAGTGTACTCACGAATACACCCCCTCCCCCTCCACTCAATGTACTCACGAATACACCCCCTCCCCCTCCACTCAATGTACTCACGAATACACCCCTCCCTCTCCACTCAATGTACTCACGAATACACCCCCTCCCCCTCCACTCAATGTACTCACGAATACACCCCCTCCCTCTCCACTCAATGTACTTACGAATACACCCCTCCCTCTCCACTCAATGTACTCACGAATACACCCCCTCCCTCTCCACTCAGTGTACTCACGAATACACCCCCTCCCCCTCCACTCAATGTACTCACGAATACACCCCCTCCCCCTCCACTCAATGTACTCACGAATACACCCCTCCCTCTCCACTCAGTGTACTCACAAATGCACCCCACCCCCTCCACTCAATGTACTCAACCTGGTGAAGACATCTGTCGACGCGACAATCACAGATGACATTGATTTGCTGTTCGGTTCGAGACAATTACAAATGTGTACGCAGAGCACAACAACAACAATAACAGCAACAACAAAGTGAAGTACGAGTCATGCATACAATCAGCCTGAAATACAACATCCTGTTGCCAAGTGTCGTTAGTGTAGCAGCTCAGAGTTGCCATATGTCGTTAGTGTAACAGCTCAGAGTTGTATGTCGTTAGTGTAGCAGCTCAGAGTTGTATGTTGTTAGTGTAGCAGCTCAGAGTTGCCATGTGTCGTTAGTGTAGCAGCTCAGAGTTGTATGTCGTTAGTGTAGCAGCTCAGAGTTGCCATGTGTCGTTAGTGTAGCAGCTCAGAGTTGCCATGTGTCGTTAGTGTAGCACCTCAGAGTTGTATGTCGTTAATGTAGCAGCTCAGAGTTGTATGTTGTTAGTGTAGCAGCTCAGAGTTGCCATGTGTCGGTAGTGTAGCAGCTCAGAGTTGCCATATGTCGTTAGTGTAGCACCTCAGAGTTGTATGTCGTTAGTGTAGCAGCTCAGAGTTGCCATGTGTCGTTAGTGTAGCAGCTCAGAGTTGTATGTCGTTAGTGTAGCAGCTCAGAGTTGCCATGTGTCGTTAGTGTAGCAGCTCAGAGTTGCCATGTGTCGTTAGTGTAGCAGCTCAGAGTTGTATATCGTTAGTTTAGCAGCTCAGAGTTGTATGTTGTTAGTGTAGCAGCTCAGAGTTGCCATGTGTCGTTAGTGTAGCAGCTCAGAGTTGCCATATATCGTTAGTGTAGCACCTCAGAGTTGTATGTCGTTAGTGTAGCAGCTCAGAGTTGCCATGTGTCGTTAGTGTAGCAGCTCAGAGTTGTATGTCGTTAGTGTAGCAGCTCAGAGTTGCCATGTGTCGTTAGTGTAGCAGCTCAGAGTTGCCATGTGTCGTTAGTGTAGCAGCTCAGAGTTGCCATATGTCGTTAGTGTAGCACCTCAGAGTTGTATGTCGTTAGTGTAGCAGCTCAGAGTTGCCATGTGTCGTTAGTGTAGCAGCTCAGAGTTGTATGTCGTTGGTGTAGCAGCTCAGAGTTGTATGTCGTTAGTGTAGCAGCTCAGAGTTGCCATGTGTCGTTAGTGTAGCAGCTCAGAGTTGTGTGCCATTAGTGTAGCAGCTCAGAGTTGTATGTCGTTAGTGTAGCAGCTCAGAGTTGCCATGTGTCGTTAGTGTAGCAGCTCAGAGTTGCCATGTGTCGTTAGTGTAGCAGCTCAGAGTTGTCATATGTCGTTAGTGTAGCACCTCAGAGTTGTATGTCGTTAGTGTAGCAGCTCAGAGTTGTATGTCGTTAGTGTAGCAGCTCAGAGTTGTATGTCGTTAGTGTAGCAGCTCAGAGTTGCCATGTGTCGTTAGTGTAGCAGCTCAGAGTTGCCATATGTCGTTAGTGTAGCAGCTCAGAGTTGTATGTTGTTAGTGTAGCACCTCAGAGTTGTATGTCGTTAGTGTAGCAGCTCAGAGTTGTATGTCGTTAGTGTAGCAGCTAAGAGTTGCCATGTGTCGTTAGTGTAGCAGCTCAGAGTTGCCATATGTCGTTAGTGTAGCAGCTCAGAGTTGTATGTCGTTAGTGTAGCAGCTCAGAGTTGTATGTCGTTAGTGTAGCAGCTCAGAGTTGCCATGTGTCGTTAGTGTAGCACCTCAGAGTTGCCATGTGTCGTTAGTGTAGCAGCTCAGAGTTGTATGTCGTTAGTGTAGCACCTCAGAGTTGTATGTAGTTAATGTAGCAGCTCAGAGTTGTATGTCGTTAGTGCAGCAGCTCAGAGTTGTATGTCGTTAGTGCAGCAGCTCAGAGTTGCCATGTGTCGTTAGTGTAGCAGCTCAGAGTTGTATGTCGTTAGACTAGCACCTCAGAGTTGTATGTCGTTAGTGTAGCACCTCAGAGTTGTATGTCGTTAGTGTAGCAGCTCAGAGTTGTATGTCGTTAGTGTAGCAGCTCAGAGTTGTATGTCGTTAGTGTAGCACCTCAGAGTTGCCATGTGTCTTTAGTGTAGCAGCTCAGAGTTGCCATGTGTCGTTAGTGTAGCAGCTCAGAGTTGTATGTCGTTAGTGTAGCAGCTCAGAGTTGTATGTCGTTAGTGTAGCAGCTCAGAGTTGTATGTTGTTAGTGTAGCACCTCAGAGTTGTATGTTGTTAGTGTAGCAGCTCAGAGTTGTATGTTGTTAGTGTAGCACCTCAGAGTTGTATGTTGTTAGTGTAGCAACCCAGAGTTGTATGTTGTTAGTGTAGCAGCTCAGAGTTGCCATGTGTCGTTAGTGTAGCAGCTCAGAGTTGTATGTCGTTAGTGTAGCAGCTCAGAATTGTATGTTGTTAGTGTAGCAGCTCAGAGTTGCCATGTGTCGTTAGTGTAGCAGCTCAGAGTTGTATGTCGTTAGTGTAGCACCTCAGAGTTGTATGTCGTTAGTGTAGCAGCTCAGAGTTGTATGTCGTTAGTGTAGCAGCTCAGAGTTGTATGTCGTTAGTGTAGCACCTCAGAGTTGTATGTCGTTAGTGTAGCAGCTCAGAGTTGTATGTCGTTAGTGTAGCAGCTCAGAGTTGTATGTTGTTAGTGTAGCACCTCAAAGTTGTTTCTTGTTAGTGTAGCAGCTCAGAGTTGTATGTTGTTAGTGTAGCACCTCAGAGTTGTATGTTGTTAGTGTAGCAGCTCAGAGTTGCCATGTGTCGTTAGTGTAGCAGCTCAGAGTTGCCATGTGTCGTTAGTGTAGCAGCTCAGAGTTGCCATATGTCGTTAGTGTAGCACCTCAGAGTTGTATGTCGTTAGTGTAGCAGCTCAGAGTTGTATGTCGTTTGTGTAGCAGCTCAGAGTTGTATGTCGTTAGTGTAGCAGCTCAGAGTTGCCATGTGTCGTTAGTGTAGCAGCTCAGAGTTGCCATATGTCGTTAGTGTAGCAGCTCAGAGTTCCATATGTCGTTAGTGTAGCACCTCAGAGTTGTATGTCGTTAGTGTAGCAGCTCAGAGTTGTATGTCGTTAGTGTAGCAGCTCAGAGTTGCCATGTGTCGTTAGTGTAGCAGCCCAGAGTTTCCATATGCCGTAAGTGTAGCAGCTCAGAGTTGTATGTCGTTAGTGTAGCAGCTCAGAGTTGTATGTCGTTAGTGTAGCAGCTCAGAGTTGCCATGTGTCGTTAGTGTAGCACCTCAAAGTTGCCATGTGTCGTTAGTGTAGCAGCTTAGAGTTGTATGTCGTTAGTGTAGCACCTCAGAGTTGTATGTCGTTAGTGTAGCAGCTCAGAGTTGTATGTCGTTAGTGCAGCAGCTCAGAGTTGTATGTCGTTAGTGCAGCAGCTCAGAGTTGCCATGTGTCGTTAGTGTAGCAGCTCAGAGTTGTATGTCGTTAGTGTAGCAGCTCAGAGTTGTATGTCGTTAGTGTAGCAGCTCAGAGTTGTATGTCGTTAGTGTAGCAGCTCAGAATTGTATGTCGTTAGTGTAGCACCTCAGAGTTGCCATGTGTCGTTAGTGTAGCAGCTCAGAGTTGCCATGTGTCGTTAGTGTAGCAGCTCAGAGTTGTATGTCGTTAGTGTAGCAGCTCAGAGTTGTATGTTGTTAGTGTAGCAGCTCAGAGTTTGCCATGTGTCGTTAGTGTAGCAGCTCAGAGTTGTATGTCGTTAGTGTAGCACCTCAGAGTTGTATGTCGTTAGTGTAGCAGCTCAGAGTTGTATGTCGTTAGTGTAGCAGCTCAGAGATGTATGTCGTTAGTGTAGCACCTCAGAGTTGTATGTCGTTAGTGTAGCAGCTCAGAGTTGTATGTCGTTAGTGTAGCAGCTCAGAGTTGTATGTTGGTAGTGTAGCACCTCAGAGTTGAATGTTGTTAGTGTAGCAGCTCAGAGTTGTATGTTGTTAGTGTAGCACCTCAGAGTTGTATGTTGGTCGTGTAGCAGCTCAGAGTTACCATGTGTCGTTAGTGTAGCAGCTCAGAGTTGTATGTCGTTAGTGTAGCAGCTCAGAGTTGTATGTTGTTAGTGTAGCAGCTCAGAGTTGCCATGTGTCGTTAGTGTAGCAGCTCAGAGTTGTATGTCGTTAGTGTAGCACCTCAGAGTTGTATGTCGTTAGTGTAGCAGCTCAGAGTTGTATGTCGTTAGTGTAGCAGCTCAGAGTTGTATGTCGTTAGTGTAGCACCTCAGAGTTGTATGTCGTTAGTGTAGCAGCTCAGAGTTGTATGTCGTTAGTGTAGCAGCTCAGAGTTGTATGTTGTTAGTGTAGCACCTCAGAGTTGTGTGTTGTTAGTGTAGCAGCTCAGAGTTGTATGTTGTTAGTGTAGCACCTCAGAGTTGTATGTTGTTAGTGTAGCAGCTCAGAGTTGCCATGTGTCGTTAGTGTAGCAGCTCAGAGTTGCCATGTGTCGTTAGTGTAGCAGCTCAGAGTTGCCATATGTCGTTAGTGTAGCACCTCAGAGTTGTATGTCGTTAGTGTAGCAGCTCAGAGTTGTATGTCGTTTGTGTAGCAGCTCAGAGTTGTATGTCGTTAGTGTAGCAGCTCAGAGTTGCCATGTGTCGTTAGTGTAGCAGCTCAGAGTTGCCATATGTCGTTAGTGTAGCAGCTCAGAGTTGCC
Organism: Cepaea nemoralis; assembly: GCA_014155875.1. Classification (NCBI taxonomy): domain Eukaryota; kingdom Metazoa; phylum Mollusca; class Gastropoda; order Stylommatophora; family Helicidae; genus Cepaea; species Cepaea nemoralis. The sequence goes on from JACEFZ010019363.1 coordinate 685,665, forward strand.
ATATGTCGTTAGTGTAGCACCTCAGAGTTGTATGTCGTTAGTGTAGCAGCTCAGAGTTGTATGTCGTTAGTGTAGCACCTCAGAGTTGTATGTCGTTAGTGTAGCAGCTCATAGTTGTATGTCGTTAGTGTAGCAGCTCAGAGTTGTATGTTGTTAGTGTAGCAGCTCAGAGTTGTGTGTTGTTAGTGTAGCAGCTCAGAGTTGTATGTTGTTAGTGTAGCACCTCAGAGTTGTATGTTGTTAGTGTAGCAGCTCAGAGTTGCCATGTGTCGTTAGTGTAGCAGCTCAGAGTTGCCATGTGTCGTTAGTGTAGCAGCTCAGAGTTGCCATATGTCGTTAGTGTAGCACCTCAGAGTTGTATGTCGTTAGTGTAGCAGCTCAGAGTTGTATGTCGTTTGTGTAGCAGCTCAGAGTTGTATGTCGTTAGTGTAGCAGCTCAGAGTTGCCATGTGTCGTTAGTGTAGCAGCTCAGAGTTGCCATATGTCGTTAGTGTAGCAGCTCAGAGTTCCATATGTCGTTAGTGTAGCACCTCAGAGTTGTATGTCGTTAGTGTAGCAGCTCAGAGTTGTCATGTGTCGTTAGTGTAGCAGCCCAGAGTTTCCATATGCCGTAAGTGTAGCAGCTCAGAGTTGTATGTCGTTAGTGTAGCAGCTCAGAGTTGTATGTCGTTAGTGTAGCAGCTCAGAGTTGCCATGTGTCGTTAGTGTAGCACCTCAAAGTTGCCATGTGTCGTTAGTGTAGCAGCTTAGAGTTGTATGTCGTTATTGTAGCACCTCAGAGTTGTATGTCGTTAGTGTAGCAGCTCAGAGTTGTATGTCGTTAGTGCAGCAGCTCAGAGTTGTATGTCGTTAGTGCAGCAGCTCAGAGTTGCCATGTGTCGTTAGTGTAGCAGCTCAGAGTTGTATGTCGTTAGTGTAGCAGCTCAGAGTTGTATGTCGTTAGTGTAGCAGCTCAGAGTTGTATGTCGTTAGTGTAGCAGCTCAGAGTTGTATGTCGTTAGTGTAGCACCTCAGAGTTGCCATGTGTCGTTAGTGTAGCAGCTCAGAGTTCCCATGTGTCGTTAGTGTAGCAGCTCAGAGTTGTATGTCATTAGTGTAGCAGCTCAGAGTTGTATGTTGTTAGTGTAGCAGCTCAGAGTTGCCATGTGTCGTTAGTGTAGCAGCTCAGAGTTGTATGTCGTTAGTGTAGCACCTCAGAGTTGTATGTCGTTAGTGTAGCAGCTCAGAGTTGTATGTCGTTAGTGTAGCAGCTCAGAGTTGTATGTCGTTAGTGTACCACCTCAGAGTTGTATGTCGTTAGTGTAGCAGCTCAGAGTTGTATGTCGTTAGTGTAGCAGCTCAGAGTTGTATGTTGTTAGTGTAGCACCTTAGAGTTGTATGTTGTTAGTGTAGCAACTCAGAGTTATATGTTGTTAGTGTAGCACCTCAGAGTTGTATGTTGTTAGTGTAGCACCTCAGAGTTGCCATGTGTCGTTAGTGTAGAAGCTCAGAGTTGCCATATGTCGTTAGTGTAGCACCTCAGAGTTGTATGTCGTTAGTGTAGCAGCTCAGAGTTGTATGTCGTTTGTGTAGCAGCTCAGAGTTGTATGTCGTTAGTGTAGCAGCTCAGAGTTGCCATGTGTCGTTAGTGTAGCAGCTCAGAGTTGTATGTCGTTAGTGTAGCACCTCAGAGTTGTATGTCGTTAGTGTAGCAGCTCAGAGTTGTATGTTGTTAGTGTAGCACCTCAGAGTTGTATGTTGTTAGTATAGCAGCTCAGAGTTGTATGTTGTTAGTGTAGCACCTCAGAGTTGCCATGTGTCGTTAGTGTAGCAGCTCAGAGTTGCCATGTGTCGTTAGTGTAGCACCTCAGAGTTGTATGTCGTTAGTGTAGCAGCTCAGAGTTGTATGTCGTTAGTGTAGCACCTCAGAGTTGTATGTCGTTAGTGTAGCAGCTCAGAGTTGTATGTCGTTAGTGCAGCAGCTCAGAGTTGTATGTTGTTAGTGTAGCACCTCAGAGTTGTATGTCGTTTGTGTTGCAGCTCAGAGTTGTATGTCGTTAGTGTAGCAGCTCAGAGTTGCCATTTGTCGTTAGTGTAGCACCTCAGAGTTGTATGTCGTTAGTGTAGCACCTCAGAGTTGTATGTATATTAGTTGTCTACTGTACTCTCTCACATTTGTATGTCGCTTGTCTACTGTACTCTCACATTTGTATGTCGCTTGTCTACTGTACTCTCACATTTGTATGTCGCTTGTCTACTGTACTCTCACATTTGTATGTCGCTTGTCTACTGTACTCTCACATTTGTATGTCGCTTGTCTACTGTACTCTCACATTTGTATGTCGCTTGTCTACTGTACTCTCACATTTGTATGTCGCTTGTCTACTGTACTCTCACATTTGTATGTCGCTTGTCTACTGTACTCTCACATTTGTATGTCGCTTGTCTACTGTACTCTCTCAAATTTGTATGTCGCTTGTCTACTGTACTCTCACATTTGTATGTCGCTTGTCTACTGTACTCTCACATTTGTATGTCGCTTGTCTACTGTACTCTCTCAAATTTGTATGTCGCTTGTCTACTGTACTCTCTCACATTTGTATGTCGCTTGTTTACTGTACTCTCTCAACTTTGTATGTCGCTTGTCTACTGTACTCTCTCACATTTGTATTTCGCTTGTCTACTGTACTCTCACATTTGTATGTCGCTTGTCTACTGTACTCTCTCACATTTGTATGTCACTTGTCTACTGTACTCTCTCACATTTGTATGTCGCTTGTTTACTGTACTCTCTCAAATTTGTATGTCGCTTGTCTACTGTACTCTCTCACATTTGTATGTCGCTTGTCTACTGTACTCTCACATTTGTATGTCGCTTGTCTACTGTACTCTCTCACATTTGTATGTCGCTTGTCTACTGTACTCTCTCACATTTGTATGTCGCTTGTCTACTTACTCTCACATTTGTATGTCGCTTGTCTACTGTACTCTCACATTTGTATGCCGCTTGTCTACTGTACTCTCACATTTGTATGTCGCTTGTCTACTGTACTCTCACATTTGTATGCCGCTTGTCTACTGTACTCTCACATTTGTATGTCGCTTGTCTACTGTACTCTCACATTTGTATGCCGCTTGTCTACTGTACTCTCACATTTGTTTGTCGCTTGTCTACTGTACTCTCACATTTGTATGTCGCTTGTCTACTGTACTCTCACATTTGTATGCCGCTTGTCTACTGTACTCTCTCACATTTGTATGTCGCTTGTCTACTGTACTCTCACATTTGTATGTCGCATGTCTACTGTACTCTCACATTTGTATGTCGCTTGTCTACTGTACTCTCACATTTGTATGTCGCTTGTCTACTGTACTCTCTCACATTTGTATGTCGCTTGTCTACTGTACTCTCACATTTGTATGTCGCTTGTCTACTGTACTCTCACATTTGTATGTCGCTTGTCTACTGTACTCTCACATTTGTATGTCGCTTGTCTACTGTACTCTCACATTTGTATGCCGCTTGTCTACTGTACTCTCACATTTGTATGTCGCTTGTCTACTGTACTCTATCAAATGTGTATGTCGCTTGTCTACTGTACTGTGGTGTTTCAATGACTGTTCTACCACTGTGTTGTTTCAATGACTCTCCGTTCTACCCCATTGGTGTTTCAACGACCCTATTTTCTACCAAGGCAGGTAGACCTACACCGACATTGATAAATGAAAATAGATTTGAGACAAAGAGAAACAGTTCCATTCCCTTGCGGGGTGGGGGATGGACAGGTTTTGTTGTGTAACGAGTAATTGGAGCTCAGCACAGAGCTTGTGAATCAGTACTGTAGATGTTGCGTGACGTCATCACCCTATAGGTTAGTTGAGTAAATATACACAATAAAACAGTTAGGCATTTGTAAATACTGCGTAAAAGCCAGATATCATAAATACTGCCACGGTGTACCAACCTTACAACGTAAAAGCCAGATATCATAAATACTGCCACGGTGTACCTGTACCTTACAGCCTAAAAGCCAGATATCATAAATACTGCCACGATATACCAACCTTACAACGTAAAAGCCAGATATCATAAATACAGCCACAGTGTACCTCTACCTTACAACGCAAAAGCCAGATATCATGAATACAGCCACGGTGTACCTACCTTACAACGTAAAAGCCAGATATCATAAATACTGCCACGTGTACCTACCTTACAAAGTAAAAGCCACATATCATAAATACTGCCACGTGTACAAACCTTACAACGTAGAAGCCGGATATCATAAATACTGCCACGTGTACCTACCTTACAACGTAAAAGCTACATATCATAAATACTGCCACGTGTACATACCTTACAACGTAAAAGCCAGATATCATAAATACTGCCACGGTGACCAACCTTACAACGTAAAAGCCAGATATCATAAATACTGCCACGTGTACCTACCTTACAACGTAAAAGCCAGATATCATAAATACTGCCACGATATACCAACCTAATTCCTGTAATCTATTTACGATTTTCATTTGTACTTGGTCATTGGTTTTTCTGTCTGTCCATGGTATTCTTTGCATTTTCCTCAGAAACCACATTTCCACAGCCATCAGATGTTTTTCAGCTTGACTGCACATTGTAGGCCTACATGTTTCACATCCATACAAAAGAACAGGCTGTATGTATCCCCTCAACACTCTTTTTCTCGTTTCAATTGACATCTTTTTATTGGTCAGAATGTTTTTCATCTTGCTAAAATCTACTTTCGCCATGGCGATTCTTGTTCTAATCTCTTCAAGGCATCTCCCATCAGATGTTATGACTGTTCCGAGATAATTGTACCGATTCACTTATAGAAGAATATTCCCATTTACTTGTATATTACATTGTGGCACTTCGTTCTTCCTAGTGACGACCATAACCTGTGTCTTCTTACAATTTAATTCCAACCCCATTTGCTCACTGTGTACAACAACTGCGTCTACTAATTGTTGTAGATCCTGCTCATTGTCTGCAATCAATACTGTATCATCTGCATATCTAATGTTATTGATGTTTCGTCCTCCAATGCTGATTCCATTTATATCTTCTACATTCCTGAAAATATTTTCACTGTATAGGGAAAAAAGATCTGGAGACATTACACATCCCTGCCTAACACCTCTCTTAATAGGCTGATATTGTCCCACTTCATTATCAATCCTTATGGCAGCTTGTTGTTTCCAATATATGTTTTTTATAAGTCTAATGTCTTTCCCATCAATTTGTAGATCTGCAAGCATATCCACCATGCTGACATGTCTAACTCTATCAAAAGCCTTTGTGTAGTCAATAAAGCAAAGATGTATATCCTTGTTTACTTCTATAGCACGTTCAATAACTGTTCGCAGCATATACACAGCATTTACTGTACCCTTTCCTTCTACAAACCCACATTGTTCTTCCCCTATTTCAGGTTGTATCTTCTTCCTCACTCTTTGCATGATAATTCGTAGCAAAATCTTTGTGATGTGGCTCATTATACTAATTGTTCTATGTTGATCACATTCAAAGGCTCCTGATTTCTTTGGGATTGCAATAAATACAGAGTTACATAATTCAGAAGGTATATCTCCAGTATCATATAATGTGTTCAGCAGTCTGGTGACTTGATCTAGTCCAAATTCTTCTAAAGCTGTAATCATTTTTGTTGTGATGTTATCTGCACCGGGGGCCTTGCCAGCTTTCGTATGCTAAAGAAAATTTCGAACCTCCATCTTCAAAATTGGCGGCTCTTCATTATTAAATCTAATATCATACTGTTCCTCTCTGTTATCATTATAAAGGTTTTTCACACAATCTGTCCATATATGTAGAATCTGATCTTTTTCTATTATGATTTTGCCATCTTTAGTTTTTAGACAGCCTATTGATGTACTTGTTCTTTTATTAGTAAGTTCCTGAATTCTTTTGTGCACTAATTTTGTATTTTGACTGTTGTGTTATTTTTCAATGTCTAAGCACTTTTCCCCAAGCCATGCTTCTGTTGCCTCCTTACATAATATTCTGATTTGTCTGTGAATTTCTTCATATTTGGCAGGATTATCTTTGTTGAGTCTTCTTGTTTCCATTAGGTGTAAAATTTCTTCAGTCATCCATTTCTTACGACCCAACTTCTTTAATTTTGGAATAGTTGTTTCTGCAGCCAAACTGATTGAATTCTTCAACATTTCCCATTGATCATCCACATCCTTGAATATTATCTCTAGATCAGACAATATATCAAATCTGTTATGTACTTCTATGTTGAATTTATTTTGTATTTCCGTGTCATTACTCAATGTACACAAATCATATTTAGTGTTTCCTGTTATATACTTGATTTTCTTCAACTTTACCCTCAGTGCTCCTGTAAGTAGTCTGTGGTCACTATAACAATCAGCACTGGAAACTGTTTTTGCTTTTGTTAATGCGTTTCTAAATCTTCTGCTAATCAGAATGTAGTCAGTCTGGTTTCTGATCCTGCTATCAGGACTCCTCCATGTCCATAATCTTCTAGGGTGTTTCTTGAACCAGGTGTTTCCTACAATAATTTCCTGTCCTTTTGCCCACTCTACGAGTCTGTATCCTCTTTCATTTCTCTCACATAAACCATAGTTTCCTACTGTGTATCTATCACATTGATTTCCTACTTTTGCATTGAAGTCTCCTATTATGATGTTTATTTCTGAATTTTTACATTTCTTTAAGGCAGTCTCTATGTCATTATAAAATTCCTCCACACTATCTTCACTGGATTCTCCTGTTGGGGCATATACTTGATTAATATGTATGCTAAAAGGTCTGCCACTTAATTTGACTAGTAGAACTCTGTCCGACACGGCCCAATATCCTTGAACAGATTTTGATGTTTTCCGGTCCAAAATAATAGCCACTCCCCTTTGTCGGTCTTCACCTCCAGAATAAATAATCTTAAAACCTTCATCTATCTTGATGCCTGCTCCTGTCTTCTCGTTTTGCACATCCCTAGAATATTAATATTTTCTCTGTCAATTTCTTGTTTTATGTTCTCTAATTTTTCGTCGTTGTTTAAAGTACTGTCGTTCCATGTTGCTAATTTTAACGTCTCTGTTCTTGTCTTGCGATGATCAGTCTTTAGGCGAATCATAATGTACTAGGCACTTTTAAAGAGGTAGTTTGCCGTTGCTTTCCTCTATGGCAGTAACCGTACTGGTCATTTGACCGCAGCCATTGACTCCAGAGAGCTCCTCTGCCTGCCGTCGTGAAACTTGAGATCATAACCAACAAATATCTGTTGGATTCCCTCGAAATTTCATCCACCACCTGCCTTCCGTGGCTTCTTCTGAACACTTCCAATAAAAGAGAACGAAATAACACCACATAATCCACAGGAAAAACACTAAAACAGCGTCATCCCGAAGAAAAATGCGTCACGTCGTCCCCATTGTACCTGAAGTTAAAATTGTGCCGAAGAGTTAAACACGACATATATAATAATTGAATGCCGCTGGATGGAAGCTTCACATAGAGTTGATTAAAATGCTCTCAGTTTTAAGCCTAAATAAGCTATTAGAGTAGCATGGCTTCAATGCTGTGACCCGTACATAGACGACTTCATTGTGAAAAGAAAAATTGAAATGGTTACAGAAGAGTTTGTCCAAGTGTTGTATAATATCCTTGAGGTGTTCCCTACAGCGGTCGGCTAGGCGTCTTCTAGTCTGCCCTATATACTGCATGTTACATCGTTTGCAAATAATAACATATATTAGGTTGCGGGATACGCATATATTAGGTTGCGGATTACGCCTGTCCATGAGTCTTTTCAGGAAAAGGAGCCTAAAGGGAATGTCATCGCCTGTGCCTGAGTAACGCGTGGGCGTGTCCAGCACAACTTCCGGTGACATGCAGATGTGGGCGTGTCCAGCACGACTTCTGGTGACATATAGATGTACCCACAGATTAAGTAAGTGTAGGGAGGCGACTGTGAAGAAGGCGGTCTCTGATATTTTTGTTGCGGCGAAAGATGACCATTGGGCCGCTAGGGAACGCCTCCCGAGTGGTTGGGTCTAACTTTAGAATCGATCTGTACCGGAGTAAGATATGTTTGATGATGGCCGGGGCATGTGGATGAAAGGTGAGAATATGTTTAATGGCCAGGGCATATGGATGAAAGATGGAGATACCTGTCAACGTGTAATAAATAAGGATAGAGAAACATGGGTTCAGACAGGTAGAATAGTGCGAGCACAGATAAGATAGAACTCTAAGTTCGATTATCGTCGTTATGCTTTATTACAATATCTGTCATCTGGCGAAATAATCTTCTTGCACAATGGTTATCACATTACATACACATTCATTATACAAAGCATTCAAATATTTATACACAACATCTCAATTATGTCTATCACTATCACTAATATCTTTAGGATTTAAGTCAAGTCTGTCCATGTGTCTCCCTCTAGAAGCTACACCCTCATCCGTCAATGTCCAGTGGCCGTCTGCCCCCTCTACTCTCCTGAGTTGGACACGGTATGCTTGCCCCTTCGTGCGTCTCGTGGGGTTTCACCCTTCACGCTTCAGCCGGGTTGTGGCTGGGCGTATTGCGTAGTTTGACCTCTGACTTGTCTGTCTCGAATGTTCGAGTCTCTTTTATTCTCTCCCTTATTCATCCCCTGGTTCTGTGTTCCTTCTCTATCTATATTATGTCCCTAGTCTAACTAAGTGAGACCTTGACAATACGTTTGAGTTCATTATTGGGAGGTCGCGTTATCGTGAACAAAGACATTTGAATAAATACGTTGAGTTTGGGGACTGATGTTTCTTTGGGAGTTGGTGTCTGCAGACTGTAGTAAGGCTCTATGAACCAAGTAGGGACACCATTCAGATGTAAGATGTTGAGAGCTACAGATTCCTCTGTCAGCATGTCCCGGGTGCAAATCTTCCTGGCGTCCAAACTAGGTCACGTTTGTACTAGACGCGTGCGAAACTGTGGGCATTAAAGTATTGGCCTGTCCATGTTTCGTTTCGCTGCACTCATTTTGCGTGATGCCATCTGCGCTAAGACATCTTTTGGAAGCTATGACAGAGATAAAATAACATCTGATGGAAGATATGACAGAGATAAAGAGACACATGATGGAAGATATGACAGAAATAAAGAGACACATGATGGAAGATATGACATAGATAAAGAGACATATGTTGGAATATATGACAGAAATAAAGAGACATATGTTGGAAGATGTGACACAATAGATAAAGTGACATCTAATGAAAGATGTGACACAATAGATAAAGTGGCATGTGATGAAAGATGTCACGCAGAAATAAAGTGATATCTGATGGGAAATATGACAGAGACCAAGTGACAACTTCTCAACATCCCATCAGATTTCACAGGAATTCAAGAAACTGACACAGATGCCATCGAAGAACTAGAACCAGACATACTGAAAGAAGAAATTACAGAAGACGTCAGATTAGTCCCATTGAACAAATCACCGGGACAAGATGGAATACCAAATGAACTAATTAAAGCAGCAAGAGACTACATACACACAATGCAGAGGCATTTCCCTTTTGAGTCATACTCAAAAAATAGTTTGGAAAATTCTTGAGAAAAGCTTACGACCTTCACTAGAACTCCAGCAAAGCGAAACACAACTTGGATTGAGAAAAAACAAAGGATGCACAAATGCCATCTTTACTCTTAGACAACTTATACAAAAATCAATCGAATTTAATGAAACACTCTACTTAGTCTTTGTCGACTAAGAAAAGGCATTTCATGGAGTAGATAGAAACAAGCTGTGGGAAATCCTTAAACGATATGGAGTGAGTACACATCTAACAAACTTATGTAGAAGCTTTTACAATAAAAATGAATGCATAGTGAGAACAAATAAATATCACTCAGAACCCTTCACCATAAGATCCAGAGTACGAAAAGGTTGTGCCCTGTCCCCTCTCTTGTTCATAATCTATATAGACAAGATATTTAAATTAATAAGCCAAACAGAGACCGCAAGAACACCGCATGACGAAGAACACAGAAGAAGAACCAAAGGCAAATTACACCATTAAATAGCTACTATTTGCGGACTATCAAGCACTAATAGCAAAAGCAGAAGCAGCATTACAAGACCACATGAATAGGTGCGTAGGGAACATAACATTAACATTAGCACACGTAAAACAGAGGTTATGACTATAACGAAAGAAGAAAAAACAATAGAGATTCAAATAAAAGAACACCCCCTGACATATGTAAAGAGCTTCAAGTACTTAGGAAGCATAATGTCATCAAATGGCAAATTGGAAGACGAGATTGAAAATAGATGCAATACGGCAAACCAAATCATTAGACATATGGCACCAATACAAAAGAACAAACATGTATCAATAGTTACTGAGAAAGTACTTTACAACACGATCTTCCTACCAACTCTATGCTACCAATGCCAAACCTGGACATTGACAGAAACAAAACAAACAACAGAAACCAAAAATCACAACAACAGAAATGAGATTCCCGATAAGAATACTCAATGTATCAAGAAGAGAGAAAATCAGGAATGAAGAAATCAAGACTAAAGTGGGGGTTATAGCAGCGATAGATTTGATTAGAAGACAGCAAGTTGAATAGTTTGGCCATGTAACTAGGTTACCAACTAACAGTATACCACAACAAGCAATGATATACAAATCGAATGGAAGCAGAAGATGAGGCCGACCACGTAAACGATGGATAGAGGGAATAGCAGAGTCCATGGGAAGCTGGATATATGAAGCCCATGAACGGACAATATCCCGCTGTCTATGCTTCACCTCGACGCCGCAAGATACAAGAGGAACAAGATGAGATGAGATGAGATAAATGATATCTGTTGAAAGATACGACACATAGATAAAGTGACATCATTTACTAGTTGTGACACACATATAAGTGACATCTGATGGAAGATGTGACAAAAATATAAGATGACAGCTGATCGAGGATGTCACACAAATGAAAAGTGAAATCTGATGGAAGACGTCACACACAAATAGGTAAAGTTGTATCTGATTAATGATGTCACACAGAGATAACGTGATGTATGATGGAAAATGTGACACAGAAATAAAGTGGCATCAGATGAAAGATGTGACACAGACATAAAGTGGCGTCAGATGAAAGTGAACCTGGACTATTGGAGTGAATCTAGATTATTGGAGAAAGTGAACCTGGACTATTGGAGAAAGTGAACCTAGACTATTTGGGTCAACTGGCGACAGCTGGAGAGCTGTCAGGACAGACAGGTGTACCAGAGACTATGTTAGTGAGTTACTGAGGCCGGATGTTTGTCTAGAGTGATCAATATTTCTACATAACAGCCTCCTGTATTGCATGGGGTGTGATCGACACCTCCCAGGATATGCTAGTCAAAGAGTAGACAACCAGACGATGTGGCACAGCTGGAGATCTAACGCCCTCACAAAACCACTGCAGAGGGCGAGTGTACAACGACGTGCCGAGAGAACTATAGTCCATTCAGAAATGACTGCCCGCATTCACGATCAATTTTTGTGAAACCGTCTGTTGCATCGTTATGACAATTTTCCTGCCCTCTTATATTTACCCCCACACAAGGAATATGTCTTTGATATGTCCAAAGGCAACTTAAATCACGGAAAGCGACGACATTTCTTTGATGTTTTGGCGAAAAACTAGTGAATTCACGCTAACAAACTTGTTTTACAGTTCATTCATTCATTCAGTAGCATGTCCTTTGCAGAAACTTGCTCCCATAACAACCTTCCGGAAAACCTCTCGATCATAAGCAAGATGTCCCACGTCCGATACACCCATCTGGAGATAATCCGCCACATCCTGCACCCATCTTCTCTTTGGCCTTCCTCTTCTTCTCTTCCCAGGCATATACCCCTCCATTTTTGTTCTCTCCAAACTTTCGTGACGTTTCAAGTGACCAAAAATTTCAATTTTCTTTGTTTTATCGTCTCTAATAGCCAACCTTCTTCAATATTCAGCTCTTGAAGTATTGATGCATTTGGTCTTTTCTTTACCAAGATATTCTTAGAACTCGTCTATAACATTTATATTCAAAGGCATTTATACGCTGTTCAGCTTGTTTAGTAAGTATCCATGTCTCACAGGCGTATGTTGCAATGGGAAAGATGCATGCTCTTAAAAATCTAATTTTTGTAGTTCTGTCTGTCCCATTCCATAATTTATTCAGTTGTTTTAGTCTTTGAAGAGCAATTGATAGTCGTCGTTTAATTTCTTTCATTGTGTCACCGTTGTTGGTAATCAATGACCCAAGATATTCAAAATTTTCCACCACCTCCAATTTTTCCTCATTAACATATATTTCTTTCTCCATAGTGGTTTTATCTGTATGCATTATCTTTGTTTTTGCAATGTTAAGATACAAGTTGTGATTTTCACTATTCAATTGGGTTGAGGCTATTAGGTTTTCTATACCAATCTGTGTTGAGGATAGCAATACTGTATCATCAGCATACCGAATCTCTGGTATGTCAAGACCACCGATATTTAGGGCATCATATAGCTCCCTATTTATATCATCTCTTACATTTCTCATTATATTTTCGGCGTACAGGTTCAACAAATAAGGGGACAGCACACATCACTGACGGACTCCTTGCTTGATGTCAAACCAATCTGATGTCTCGCCATCTATTCTAACCGCTGCTTGTTGGTCTAGATAGAGCATTCTTATGAGTTGTATTACATGTGGTGGAAAGCCCATATTCCTCATGATTTCCCAAAGTTTCTGATGTTGTACACAGTCAAATGCCTTTGAATAATCCACAAAACATGAGAACAGGTTTACATTAAATTCTCTGCACTTCTCTATTATTAAACGCATATTGAGAATGTGATCTCTTGTTCCTCTTCCTTGTCTAAATCCAGCTTGAACCACGTTAATGTCTTCTTCCATTTTCTTACGAAGTCTTCCCATTATGATTTTTAGTAGAATTTTACTTGCATGACTGATCAGGGCAACAGTTCTATAGTTGGTGCATAATTTCAGGTTGCCCTTATTTGGTATTGGAATGAAGATAGTTCTCTTCCAATCTTTTGGCCATATACCATATTTCCAAATCTTTGTACATAATGCATGATATATGTGTATGCTTTCTTCTCCTCCCGCTTTAATTAGTTCAGCTGGTATCTCATCACATCCAGGTGATTTACCATTCTTCAGGTTCTTTATAGCCCAAGCAATTTCATCTAATGAGGGTTCAGGTTCTGTCTCTGCTGTCATTGGCTCATGTATCTCATTCATATCCTCACTGTTAATCATATCATACATTCCACTGCAGTACTCCTCCCATCTTTCTAGAATTTGTCTAGATTCTGTTAAGGTATTTCCCATATTGTCACAGATAACATTCAATTGAGGTTGAACATTTGTTGTCAGTAACTTCATTTCTTTGAAAATTTCGTAATCTCTTCCAATTTTATGATATTGCTCTATTCTGGTACATCAATCTTGTATATATTGATTTTTTTGGGTCCTTTCTCGTGTCCTTTCTTTTTTCTCTAGTTAAAGATTTATACTTCATCCTGCTGTTATCGGATTCACCTACTTTCTGTTTCAGTTCCCTTCGTTGTTTTATTAATTCTAACGTGTCTGATGTAATATATGGCTTAAGTTGCTTTCTCTTGGTCGGAATTAAATCTTTGGCTGCAGTTATCAAGATATCTCTAGCTTGTACTGCCAGTTCATCAGGCGTCATTTCCTCTTGTACCGACATCAAGACCCCAAAACGATTCTGTCAACGTTTAGGGTTTACAAAGTAGGTTCATACAGGCATATGGTGCGAGCACAGATGAGGCATGAAAACATGGTTTAATTATAAGATCCTCATCTCAACATCATAAATATCACAGAAATAATTCCATGTCATTCCAAAACTCGCTCTCGCACCGGCTCTAAGAATACTCTCGCGTGTTATCAAAGCTATGCGCACTCGTGTCTAGCCACGCACACCAAAACACATTACGTAGCGGTCATATTCATTCGCACTGAAAGTCTTAAGTATAAGTCTATCCTGTCTCTTCACACAGTCACACACCATCTCTCAGTCGCGTCCGAATCCCGTCTGTCCTTTCCTACTCAGTCCGGTGGTCACGAGGTACTTGACCCTGGTGCAGTCCGTGGAACGTCGTGCTGTCACGTCTGCCTCGCATTCGCCTGTTGAGGCCAGGCGTACTGCGTCATTCTGTCCAAGGTGAACCTGTCCTGGTACAGTCATGTCTTTAACTTACTGTCTTCGACGTCTGAACTGTTCTACTACCCCCGTACTCTCCTCATGTCCTTATGTCTGTCCTCTGTCCTCTGTTATGTCACGTCCAAGACCTTGACATGCTTCCCTTCCTCCCCACCTTGTGGCACTTATTAGTGGCACAATGTTTTATTTATTTAATAAGTCTGCACTAATTCGGTCAAGGGCCTAAAGGGATCTGATAGTCTTGTCATGATATCTATGGGTAAAGGGAGATAACCGTAGGTAGTAACTGTCTGATATACTTTGAGGCACAAGCCATCCAATGCTATTCTTGTGGTACCATCTTGGGTAGTTGTTAAAGAGTCACACACTCGCAAATCTTAATATAATAGGACTATCCAGACCGAAGTAACAAATGACTCACAATGAAGGGCCGTACCCTACAACTGCATCCTCCTCAGACATCCCAAAATGATGCAATGGACAATGGTTCTTTTTACAGAAGCTCATCAAGGAAAATGTCCCTGGTCCCATTAAGATTGCTTTCAATCCATTGTCCCAGATGTGTACATTTCACAGTATAACATCTCTTACTCCCGTATGTTGGTAGTGTATCTAAGAAATACCACTTGTTTCTATCCAAAAGTTACTTATGTCCCTTGTTGTCTTGTAATAAAAGTGTGTGTACTTTACTTGTTTCTGTGGAGTATTTGAGTAATTTATTTACACTGGTGTGTGTATTAATCTGTACTATTTGCGTTTGTTTATAGTTTGTGCTGTCTCATTTCTCTAAGTGTCAAAAGCTGGAATTCACACGTCACGAATCACAGTATATGTATAATTCGTGAGATGGACCATCGAGCCATGATTCTTAGATTAATGCCCTAATGATGTAGTGTAATAATTACAGATATCCAAAACTGTCACAAGTCACGTGTTGCAAAAGACGCATACAATATTTATTTTTGCATATCCTTTACAGGACATTGCTGTCAACAGCAGCATCTTTCAGCTGTATGTTGATTTCTTGGCAAGATTACGCTCAGTAGTTTGCCATTGTTTTCTGAGCGGCCGGCTCACATACCCCTAAGTTACCGATGCGCTTAGAACCACTGCTGATTCTCACCGGCATCACGTTACCTACAAGAGTATACGAGATTACGGAGAAAAGTCGCTAACCTCTAAGCCATGAAGCCGGCGCATACAATATACAACAATAACAATTGGCGCGTACAATTTGCACGCTATCTGACATTCTCTTGTTTTAATGCGTGTACACTGTCTTTCATATACCTGTCTTTCACTGAATCGTTCTGCATTACCTCGTTAAAATATAATTGAGGTTGAGTATTACGTTTTTAGCATTTTGGAAAATGCCAAGAAAAAAGTTTGCATTAATGATTTATCAAAAAGAAATTTAGAAACGCGATTAACACCAAAAAAAAAAAAAAATTAAACTTGCATTTTAGCTATAGACATAAATTGAGTCTTTAAATAACGAATAACGGGCGAACACTATATATACATTAGTTTTCACATAATACATTTCAAAAATTTACAATGTTACTAAACTACGTAATTCCGTCCTTGAATGATGACTGGAGATGAATAACGTCGAAAGTTCGTTGCGATTTTCCCGTAGAAAACTCTATGTATTAAATACTTGATGGTCTTGAAAAAAATTCCTCACACTGTTGCGATACTTCGAACTGTTACTGTCGGTTTGGGGCATGCAGATACAATATCACAGTTCCTAAAATAAGGTAGAGAGGTTGGTTGCTTACTCGACTGGTGATTCAGGCATCCTTGTCAAGAGGTCGGGCAAAATGTTCTTCGCTTCTTTAATATGTTGAATGTCATAGGAGTAGTACTGCAGCAATAGGGCCCAACGGGCGATTCTGTTATATTTGGGTATCCCTTGCTGGATCACCAATAAAGGTGAGTTGTCGGTTTGGATGAGAAAGTGGGTGCCTCTGAGATACTTGGATAGCTTCAGGACACAATAGACTACACTCAGGCCCTCCAGTTCCGCAATACTGTAACGCTGTTCGGCTGCTTTTAGCTTTCTACTGACGTAAACAACTGGATGTTCAATTCCATCATGTTTTTGCATGAGTACTACAGCGATCGTAGTGGTGCTGGCATTTGTTTTCAAAATAAATGGAGCATTTGTATCTGGTAGACGAAGAATAGGTGGATTGAAAAAAGTAACTTCAATCTTTTGATTGCGTCAACTAAATAGACACTCTTACAAATCAGATTTATACAAGATTCCATGATTTAATATAGAATAACATTAATGGAAACTGTAAGAGTGGATGTGAATTTACTATAGAAATACATTAAGTTGAAAATACACCTATTTCTATGACATAATATGTAGCTTAGAGATCCGACCAATCCAATGGTAGCAGTTTTGAATATCTGAGAGGCCAGTCTTGTTGACTGAACTCTCTTTGCTAAAGTGGTACAAATTTATATATGGAATTTTACACATTGCGAATACATTAACAATTTTGCGACGGTAATAATAAATAGAAATAATGGTGGTATTTGACATTTCAGCATGAAATGTTGTTGTCTGATTCATCAGTAAGGTTGTGAATATCACAGAAAACTCATTTGTCAACAGGATTATGATTGACGATAACTTCTGATGTATAAGCAGTGCTGTTGTTAGTGTAGTTAATAATAGCAGTAATGTAAGTAGTCTTAAACAAGTCAATTCTACACTTTGGTGACTTTGGGTGTTTAGATCTGTCGGTTGCGTTGTGTGTCTTAGAGAAAGTGTTGTTGTCGCTGTCAGTACAACTGGTGAGTTCTAACTCCGTCTTGATCTTGTCACTTGTTTCCCTGCTGTTTAGTGTTGAGGAAAGTCGTTCTTTGTTACTGTTTTTGTAATAAACCGGTTTGTTAGTATGTGAGAGTAGGGTATGTGGTTCCTGTCTTACATATATCGTTTGTGTTGTTTCGTTTGCATGTTGTTTGTCTGCATGGTCGCTGTCCTGTGATGTTACTATGTTGCTGGTACTAATTTTTATATATTTGTCAGTACTGGTGAATTTAAGTTAACTTGATTAATTTGAGACGAACAAGCGTCATGCGTTTCACTTACTTGTTTTATAATTTTGTCACTGATAGTCCCTCTTGGGATATTTATATGTACTGTTTCTTTTTGACTTTTATAATTTTGTTCATCTGCAGTTGATTTTGTTACTGCCTTCATGTTGAAATGAATTCTTTCCCATATTATAATGTCTTTGTTGGAACAGTTTTTTACATCGGGAAGATTTCCAATAATTAAATCTGCACAGGGGTTATCTAATACTGCACAACTTACTCGCCCTGACAAGAAAGGTGTGTGGATTTCTGTCATTGCCAGGGGGTATTTCTCAACATTACCCGCAAATGTGCGACAGGTGACAAAGTTTCCTGTATAGTCAGAGTCATGTACAAATGTTTTTCTAACCCCAATAAGGGTCGCGCCGCTATCGCGAATGATACGGCAGGGCTGGTTGTTCACGAACCCTTTATGAAAATCAAGTTTGCCTTTAGACGACAAGGCGACATTAGCACTATCATGTGCCACTGGGATGGCATGGCCACAATTTAAGATCCATCTGTTTGGAACTTACTACAGGTGGTACAATTATCATAATTAAAAATGTCAATAGCTTCTAAGGCATTTACATTCTGATGTTCACTTTCACACTCACTTTCATCCTCACTGTCTGAAGTTGTATCAATCAGAGCAGCGTTTGTCTCCTTTACCATACGCCGACCTTCACAGTTAGAGGAATAATGCCCAAATGTCCTACAAAAAAAAAAAAATTTAACTGCTCTACTGTAGTCAGTACGTTTTGTTCTCTGCTTTTTCACCATCATTTCAAGGTGATGTCTATAGTTCGGATTCTTATCGCACATCGAGTACTGATCATGTGAAAGTTTGCAGTAATTGCATGGTTAAGGCTTTGTTTTAGGTCTATTTTTATAATTAAATGGTTTTGACTGTTTTACATTTACGGCAGCTGCCACATCGTTCTGACTATCATTCAAAGTAAATATGTCTCTGTTTGCTGTATAAAATTCAGAACCTTTCTTTTCGAGTTCTTAAATACTCTGGCAATCATTTTGCTGTAACAATTTGGCAAAGGATGTAGGTATTGATGTTATAATCTTATTCATAAACATCAGGTCTTTCAGTTTATCAAAGCTCTTATCAACTTTAGCTGCGCTAATCCATTTACTGAAGGTGTCTTGTACTGTTGATACATAATCTATGAATGTTTGATTAGCTTTTGGGCATAATTTGGAAAATTGCACTTGATATCCAGCAGCATCAAGGAGGAAATGATGCATTATTCTATGTTTGATATATTCATAGTTTGTTCTTAATTCCTGCGGTAAAGTTTCTATAACTTTTAATGGCTCAAGTGCCAAGTTACCCATGTATATGATGGCCCAATTTCTTTGGGAACCTCGTGATATCGCATTAATGTTTCAAAATTTTCTGACCAGGCGGATATGGAGTCCCCTGAGCAAAACGGTGTAACAATTCCCTGAAACGTTTTGAACTTTTGCGTCTTCTTTACTGTTTAATTTAGTATTTGAAATTTGTATCTGAGAGTCAATTTCGAGTTGTTTTACTCTCATTTGGGTCTCTGCCTCTATTTTCTTAGCTTCTAATTCTAATTCTTTTTGTCTGATGGCTGCTTCTATCTCTAACTTTTTGTTAGCTGCTTCCATTTCTAACTTTTTGTTAGCTGCTTCCATTTCTAACTCTTTCTGTTCACGTTCTAGAGCCCTTTTCTGCCGTTCTTGCTCTTTTTCGTCTCTTAGCAAATTTTCTGCATGTTTTTTCTCACACCATTCTGCAAGTTTCTCACCTGAGTATCCTAATTTTCCCCCTAATTCGATAACTTTTCCAGAGTTGACATTTTTACAATTTGTAATAATAATGTTATATACAAATTAATTATCTCCCTTGCCAGTAAATTCTTGCGTACACAAGTAGATTATCTTCCTTTTAGTA
Organism: Cepaea nemoralis; assembly: GCA_014155875.1. NCBI lineage: Eukaryota > Metazoa > Mollusca > Gastropoda > Stylommatophora > Helicidae > Cepaea > Cepaea nemoralis. The sequence continues at coordinate 704,936 of JACEFZ010019363.1, forward strand.
TTATGGCAAAATGGTTATCAAATGTACATATGTGAAAAATGGGAGTGCCTATTTAGGCGCATTGCAAAAGAAATAAAGTATAACTTAGCTGATTTAAGGGGAGTTGCTCCAGCACCACTATTTACTTCTGTACTTGTCTCGTGCGTCTGTTATACAAAGTTGGTTCTACAAAAAGTTACACAACATCCTGTAGTGGGAAAAGAAAAAAACATTAGTATCGTCGTGTAGTCATGTCGGTCTTATGTCTTGTAATTAGAGAGAGAGAGAGAGAGAATGATGAATGACTAGTTTTAGAGTGGAGTGATGATAGATATCTGTCAAACTCTTAGATTGTCGTTGTTATGTCGTGTGTAGGCTTGTATTTTTACTTGGCTAGTCCAAGAGCAGTCACAGTATTTTCTATTTTAACTGTCTATCTTAACTTAACTGTCTTGGGACTCGCCAAAACGGACGAAAGCCCCCAAAGCTTACCTGTCAACGTCTAGGGTATATAAAGTGGGTTCAGACAGGCAGATGGTGCGAACACAGATGAGGCATGAAAACATGAATATATTATACATGGTTTACTTATAAGATCCTCATCTCAACATCATAAATATCACAGAAATAATTCCATGTCATTCCAAACCTCGCTCTTGCACCGGCTCTCAGAATACTCTTGCGCTGTTATCAAAGCTATGCGCACTCGTGTCTAGCCACGCACACCAACATACATTACGTAGCGGTCATATTCATTCGCACTGAAAGTCTAGTTAGTTAGTTAGTTAGTTAGTCGACAGATCATCCTCGTTGCACATCGGACCATTCAGTCCATAAGTGCTCGGATCCCCTCCTCAGCAAATCCCGCAGCGTGTAGCGGCTAACGACGCCAGTTCTGTGTTGGTTTATCAATCTTCTTTGGCTTCCTGCGTAGTGTTCTTGTTTGGCCACCCCTCTTTTAATTTGCTGCTCTCGCAGTCTGGCCATTCACAGTCATCACTTGGTTCTTGCAAAAGTCTCACTTCTCGTAGAGCATTCAGAATGTCAGCCTGGTCCATGGCGCGTCCGCCATCCACAGTAGCCTCACCTGCGAGCTTGTCAGCCCGCTCATTTCCTTGTACTCCCGCATGACCTGGCACGAAGATGAAACTAATCTTTGCCAGCCGAGACCGCTCCAGAGGCAGCAACCATTCTCTTCGGATCGACCCCTCCTCTATCCTCTTGATCATGTTCATTGAGTCGCTAAGGAAACAAGCCCTAGTGAATGTCTGTGTCTCGAGCCATGTTATTGCTTTACTTACTGCCATGACTTCCATGGTCAGGCTACTTGTGGTTTCAGTGAAAGCATCAGAGTCCTCCTTCACAATTCTCCCTCCGGCCCGAGCTGTAAAGGCCCATGAGCTTCTCACATGTCGGACGACCGACCCATCTGTGTAGATGCACTGTCTAGCGAATTCTAGAAAATCAACGCTTGTACTTCAGCCTCCACAGCAGCCGGATTTTCTTGTCTGCATTTTCTATCTAGTTGGATGCAAACTGAAAAGGATGTGCAGAAGTCTGTTGGCACTTGCACCCACTCCTCGCCAGGTTCTAAGTCCTCAAGTGAACACACCTGTTGAAGAATGTCTTCGGCTTGACCCATCCACGACCGTCCTCTTTTTAACCTGCTGCCCTTCATCTTCCTAATTTCACTATGCAGTGGATGCTGTGTGTTTGCGTTAATTCTGAGGTAGGCGCGTGCCCTGCAAACTTGCATTCTCTCTTCAATGGTTGGAAAATCAAGAAGGTAGCGCATCGCCCTGCATGCTGTATCTCTTGTACATCCAAGAATAATGCGCATAGCTTCATTCTGTATCCTTTCCATCCTTTCTATCTGCTTATGGCTGAGAGTCAGGATTGCCATTGCATACTCCAAAACAGACATGACCAGCCCCTCGTACAGAAGACATAGATGGCGCTGCTCACAGTTTGCTGCCGCCATCACCCGCATCGCTGCCAAGCCCCGCTTGGCCTTTGTTATCACCTGGTCTATGTGCACATTATAAGCAAGGCTTCGATCAAACCGTATCCCCAGGTAATTCATTGCCTGCGTTCTTTCCACCGTCTCTGAACACAGCATTACAGTTGGTGTTGGATTGTTGACAATATGATTATTCAACGAGAACCAAGTCACTGTTGCCTTTGTTGGGTTGACCATTGCCCCAGCTTCATCACACCAAGTACTTATGCGATTGAGTTCGGTTTGTAGTTCCACAGCAACCTCCTCTCTATCCTTACCCTGACGATACACTAAAACATCATCGGCATATGACAATGTCCTGCCAGGTCCAGTGATCTGCTCACTGGTGATTCTCACTGTGTAGGCGTTGAACAGTACCGGAGATAATGGTGATCCCTGTGGTAGGCCAGGATATATTGTTGTTGGTTCCGAAGTCCAACTGCCACATCTAAAAACTACTTTCCGTTGGAAGAGGGCTGCAGCGATCCAACTAAGGAGGAATGGACTTACGTTTAGTTCAAGAAGCTGAAACATTAAAAAATCCAGTGGTACTCTGTTGTATGCGTCCTCAAGATCAATCGCTGCAGCAACAGTTTCAGTGCCTGAGTGGAAACCTTCATAGACATCATGGGCAAAGACTGCTGCATTGGTCCAGGTTTCTCTTTTTGGACGGTACCCACCCAGGGTAGGTGGGAAAACACCTTGCCTCTCTAATTGGCTTGATATTTTCCTGGCAATTACCTTCTCCAGCAGCTTGCCTACTGTATTCTGCATGGTTATAATTCGATATCCCTGAATTTTTTTGTGGTCTTTGTCAGGCTTCGGCAAGGGAATCAGATAGCTATGTAACCATTCCTCCTTGATGCTAGCACTCCCTATACTGTTGTTGTACATGTCTGCTAGTTTCTCTAGCTCATTGTCGGTACACCTATTTATGTCGTCGTATCTTATGCCATCAGGACCTGGAGCACTGTTTTTTTGATCGTCGAAGCACAGCCTTGATTTCTTTCACTGTCACTGTGTCTTCATCCGAAGTGTTCTGGGCCTTGCATCTGTCTGAGGTGACCTCCTTGGCCAGATTCCGGCCTCCCATGTCTGTCTGGTTGCTCTGCTCAAGGTAGCGTTCAAAGAGGGCTTTGCCCTTGTCCTCATCAGTCCTCTGCCAGATGAGGTCAGCACCTTGGAAGTCAGAAATGCTCTTATTCTTGACTACCCCACTCATGCTTTTATGTAGTCGCCAGAACAATTTCAGTGACTTGTCTGTGCTTACTCTTTGACACACCTCTGCCCATTTTTCGCTTTTAACCACCTTGACCAGTTTTTTGAAATAGCTTACTTTTGTGTGCATCTCTCTTTCTAAGTGCAAGCAGGGACTAGGATGTCCAGCTCTGTTCTTCTTGGCATTTTGCCATCTCCTTACAGCACTACGCTTATCCACCCAAGCCTTCTCCACCTCGAAACTCCACCACGGTGGCTGCTCCCAGCTGTTTCTCCTGCCCTGAAACGTTCTGCGCTTGTCACGTCTTATTTTGCTCACCACATCTTGCCCTGTACTGTCATACTGGAACGTCTTTACCTTTAGCTTGTGCTGCCTGGTTCTGCCTTTCTCCACCAATATGCTGCAAGGGTGGTGGTCGCTGCCATGGTGTCCTAGGACACCCTATCTACACACTGTAGTGAGTGAAGGTGAAACTAGCGCCAGATCAATAGCACTGTCCTCATCGCCTGGACGGCTTGCTGTCCTGGTGACACAGCCACTGTTGATACAAACCAGGTCGATGGTTTCCAGTGCAGTCTCGAGCTCCTCCCCTTGTGTATTGGAGGAAGTGTTTCCCCATGATCTGCCTTTAGCGTTGAAGTCACCACAGAAAATAACATTTCTCTCGTGGCCTAATATGCCACTTAAGCACTGCCACTTCTGGGCGTCCACACTCGCATTGCGGGCATAAACATTAACCAACACGAATGGTATACTGGAATGAACTCTCAACGCCTGTATTTGTATATCGTCACTGTCCCAACTGGACATGTCTAGCTCTGACACCACCATGCTGTCGCGAACGAGAATCGCCGTTCCCAGATGTCGTCTGTTGTAGAAACATTTGAAGCCGGCAATTCGGAGTAGCTGATCGCCCAGTCTCGTCTCCTGGAGTGCTACAATGTCGTTCCTGTAAACTAGGGTTTCTAAAATAGAGCCCCGTTGTTTTACACTGGCACAGTTCCAATATAGAATACGGATGTTCCTGAGTCCTAGACAGGTGACACTTGAGTCTAAAACGTCTCAAACCCCCGCGCTTACCTTGCTTCTTTGTCCCTGCACGGCTACCACGCCGCTTCGTTATGTTGACTGTTGATCGCTCGGAAAGAAGACGTTCTTCCGCCATGTTGAAAAAACGTAAACACAGACTGCTGATAACCACACACGCTGCTGAAAATTCACTCAAGGATGGCTTCGCTCGATGCACGAACTCCGTAGCACCCGCGCAGATCTTGAGTAGAAACTCCTGGTTTTACATCCTGACACACCAATTACACGCAAGAGATGAATAAATCCATCCCTTACGCGAAAAAGTTAACGAACACAAAACAACACGACCGTCCGTCGCCATCTTGAAACTGAAAGTCTAAGTATAAGTCTATCCTGTCTCTCCACACAGTCACACATCCTCTCTCAGTCGTGTCCGAGTCTCGTCTGTCCTTTCCTACTCAGTCCGGTGGTCACGAGGTACTTGACCCTCGTGCAGTCCGTGGAACGTCGTGATGTCACTTCTGTCCCGCATTCGCCTGTTGAGGCCAGGCGTACTGCGTCATTCTGTCCAAGGCGAACCTGTCCTGGTACAGTCATGTCTTTAACTTACTGTCTTCGACGTCTGAACTGTTCTACTACCCCCCGTACTCTCCCCATGTCTTTATGTCTGTCCTCTGTTATGTCACGTCCAGGACCTTGACAGATTCCTAACTTCTACAGTGTATGCATCTGGTATTTTAGTGAGATCATAAGTGACCTTGGTCCTCGGGCAAGCTTTTTGAATTTTAATTTCAGACCTGCATCTAATAACTGATGATCCATGTAACAGTCTGCACTTCGTAGGGTTTTTGCAGATGTTATGCTTGATCTCCATCTTCTTTGTATTAAAATATAATCTATCTGATTTTTGGTAATATTGTCCGGGGACTTCCACGTGAAGAGTCTTCTTGGGTGTTGTTTAAAAAGTGTGTTGGCTATCATTAACTCATTTTCTGTGCAAAATTCAATTAATTTGTCACCTGCATCATTTCTTTTTCCCAATGCAAAAATTTTCCTAAAACGTGACTCTCACTTTCAGCTCTTCCTGTACCTACTTTTGCACTAAAATCTCCCAGTATTATTGCTATATCATTATGACCAATCTTATTTAATGTGTCTTGCAGTGTGTTGTAAAAACCTTCAATTTCGTCTTCTTCTGCTATTGAAGTATGTGCATATATCTGTACGAGTGTTGTGTTTTTTTGGCGGCCTTTGAGTCTAATAGTGAGGAATCTATCACTAACTGGGTTATATCCCAGTAAAGCTTTTGCAGTTGTTTTATCTAAACACAATGCCACTCCACTCAGGCCTCCGACGTCTCTACCAGAATAAATGAAAAGGCTTCCATTTTCAGCTGTAAAATGTCGCTTGCCTTTCCAGCGATGTTCACTTATTCCTAAGATTTGAATATTTAACCTTTCAATCTCATAACATTCTACTTTAAGCTTCCCCTCATACAGACTTCTCACATTCCACGTTCCTAATCTCACTCCTTTTCTTAGTCTGACACAGAGGATTTCCTTGGTAACACAGTCAGGATTAACTCCGTCATCACGATTACTAGTACTGGTCCCTGTGTCACACTCTGCCCCAGTGTTATCTGAGCTGCCTGGCCTGGGGGTCTCGCCACCAGATCTCTTTCTTATTATGTCTTCTGTCATAGTTGTTATGGTTTCTTGGCAAGTTTTGCAGAAGGTAGTTTGCCATTGCTTTCCTTCTTGGCAGTGACTGTACTAGTCGGTGGCCATAGCCATTGTATCTACTGATGAAATCATCTGCCTATCGCCGCAGAGTGCAAGACCATAACCAGCAACAATCTGTCGGCTGCTCTAACAATCCATCCACCACCTGCTTCCATGGCTTCACGTAACCCTGATCGGGGCGGGGGGGGGGGGGTGGCGGCTAAACGGGTACTCCACCTTGCCCATGGGTGTCCCCAGACTAACGGAGGAAAGGATGCGTCTTACATCTCCTTTGATAGGGGATACCCTGTGTTTTCCAGTAATGCCCTCAATTCGGTTGACGACACAAGGCGTATCCAGATGAGTATGGAAGTGGGTGCAATGTCTACTCTGCTGAGACGGAACATGATTACCTGTTTTGCACGACGAATATACTTGTGAATGTCTCTGTAGTGGGCTTCATTCTTAACGGCCAAGAAGTTGGTGCTCTTTTCATTGAAGTTTATAGAATGATTTGTATGTTCGTGTGTTGTCCCCTTATTTGACAACGTGTTTGTTCTCACGTTTCTTGCTATGCCACAATATGTCAGTTTCCATCGCAATATTACTCTTCTGTTGGTATTCATTGCGTTTGTTGTTGTTGTTGTTGTGTGTGTGTGTTTTTTCAATGCCAGCTGTTTGTCACCGTTAAGGACTCGTGGAACTGAAAATTCATAACTGTGGAATACAAATTGTTGCCATTAACAAATTGTATTGTTTGTGCCGATGCTTTAATGTTTAAGCCTGCAATTCTTCTGAATAGTTGGAGCAAAATATCCCAGTAGGTGTGCATGTCGATTAACGTCTGCGATATCTGCCCAGACCTTAATCTGTGTTAGACTATTCCAGTAGGTTGATGACTGCTCTCGGTTGCATACAATTCAATCCATCCTTTCTCCAGTAGTCGTCTTCCTCTTCAACACATGGTCCTCACATTTTTCCAGTAACTTTTATCAATATTTATTAGCGCAGACTGGGTTTGTATCTTGACGTCAGACAATTTGAATGTAGTATTGTTACCAGGACTGCAAGAGCTGTGAAGAAAAGGCAGGACAGAAAAACCACTGCAGGAAATCCTCCTCCAGTAACGTCAAGCATTCTTTGTCCACATTGTCAAAGAACATTTCGAGCCAAAATAGACCTTATCAGCCATCTTAGAACTCACGTCTCCATACTTTCAACCCCACTGGATGTAATGAATGGTCATCATCATTCTTGATGGACAAACAACAGTATTGTTAGCTGCAACCTGTCCTTTATCTTAGCTCACACAAGTTCTATAGTGTTTAAATGAGAATGGTACGGCTGAAGTCTCAAGCACCTATGGCCATGCTATTCTAGAAACTTATCGATTTAATATTTCTTGCATTTTCTCGCCTGTTTTACAAGGGACAACAATTCTAGCTTGAAATACGTTTCTGGAAATGTTATGTTTTCCCTTTGGAGCATATCTTTATTGCTTCCTTTGTGCTCGATGCCGTAGGTATTTTGTCTTCTTGGGCAATGACATTGTGAAATGATGCATTGTCCATGATTAGACCAGACGGCCTGTCAACGGATGGAAGCACGTGTATTATCGAGCCAATCTTTAAATACATTACCATTCATTTCATTATGATCATCCCTATTGTCTGTATGCTTTGATATGAACACGGGTCCAGCATTCTGTAGTAAGCCATTATGCCTACTACCAGCATGGGCTATGTCCAAACGCTGTCCTATACTACTGGGTCTTTCTCAACCAAACTTTAAGTTTTCTAACAGTCACTGTTTCTTTGGCATCCAGCATTGTTATAATAGCTCGCCTTATAACATCCTTGTCAAAGCTGTCTACACATGCCTTTCTACCTACCATTTGCTTACTGCGTGGTGGTTTCATTCCAGATTCTTGCACCCATCGACGAAATGACCGTTTACTCTAACCCAATGCATGCACTGTTCTTTTGTCGGGATTTGTAATAGTATGAAACAGTTTCCTGCGATCAGCTTCTTGACAAAAATATGTGTACAACTTCATGGTGATGCTTTGAAGTGTACACAATTTCACATTCAATCCCATTCAAGAATACTCATACATTCAAATGTTAGCGATAAATGGTAAGATTGATAAAATAATCACGTTTCAAGAAAGCACCCACATTATTGACGACACCTCTGAACACTCCCATTTAACTGCGCGAGGTTCTCGCCAAAAGGTCATTCTCGTGTACCACTAGAAAATTAACTATTGAGCGCTGATGTTTCTGGGTGAAGATGTATTACATTTTTATAAATGCACTTCATCTCTGACCCGTAAATTATAAACCGCATATAAACAAACACTGAAATCTGCTGTAAAATCTTCAGAACCACATTTTTGGGTTGTTGTTGGGTGGACATAAGATTATATGCTAAATCTCATCATTTTCCCTCAGTTGGTTACTGAGATATGACGGCAAACAAATGTAAATGGACTATAGTCAATATAGTGTTAGTTGTTGGCGTTGACCCAACCCTGTTTAGTTGAACTAGACCATAATAGGATGACAGTGTGTTCGTGTAGACACGATAGTTTAACAAGGTGTCCTCGGTGTTGCTGGCTGGACTGTTCCAATGTTGTCAGAGCACCGATAGTTGTATAGGTACGTGATTCCTCACATTGTCCAGATTACAGTCTAACTGATTGCTGACCAGATTGAACATCGGTCTGAGTTTGAGTGGTTCACTAGAACAGTCTATTTCCAACTTTCACATTCCTCCATTTACCTTTCCCAAGAGTCACAGAGTGAGATATATAAATTTGACATAATGCCGAATAGTTTCACGTTATCTATTGTACTGACACAATTACAAAAAGCATATAATCGGTTTTCCATTGAAACAATTCTATATCCCACTATGATTGATTGATTGATTGATTGATCCCACTATGAATCATAACTAAAACTATTACTCAAGTTGACACTGTCAATCTACCATTGCCACAACGAGTCTGACCTGGCCCACTCTCGACCACGGTCCAACGCAAAGTGTGGAGTCCAGGTGAGATCTCTATTCTCCTGGACCCGGTCGAAATCGTGCCTCTTGCACCCGGCAACTACCGCGTCGACCGTGAACACCAGTCCGGACAACTGGTCCATGGCCCTCACAGACACGTGAATCCAGACATCTCATCTCATCTCATCTCATGTCATGTCATGTCATGTCATGTTATCTCATCTCATCATGCTCCTCTTGTACCTTGCGATGTCGAGGTGAAGTATAAACAGCGGGAGAGTGCCCGCTTATGGGCTTCATGTATCGATATTCCCATGGACTCTGTTATTCCCTCCGTCCATCGTTTACGTGGTCGGCCTCTTCCTCTGTTTCCCTCTGGTATGTACATCATTGCTTGTTGTGGTATACTGTTAGTTGGTAACCTACTTGCATGGCCAAACCATTTGACTTGCTGCTTTCTAATAAAATCTAGTGCAGCTATAACCCCCACTTTAGTCCTGATTTATTCATTTCTGATCTTATCTCGTCCTGATACATTGGGTATTCTTCTCTGGAACGTCATTTCTGTTGTAATTTTTGTTTTCTATTTTTCTGTCATTGTCCAGGTTTGGCATTGGTAGCACAGAGTTGGTAGGAAGATTGTGTTGTAAAGTGCTTTCTTAGTAGTTATTGATACATGTTTGTTCTCTAGTATTGGTGCCTTTTGTCCAATGAGTTGGTTTGCCTTATTGCATCTATTTTCGATCTCGTCTTCTGATCTGCCATTTGATGATATACTTCCTAGGTACTGGAAACTGAATCCAGGCATTGGCTGAAATATCCCATTACCTTCCGGTCTTTTGCTCCAACGTACCTTCCGATTGAGCACCTGTGTCCAGTCAATGTCCTCTCTGACGCGCAGACCTGTGTGTCCAGTCAATGTCCTCTCTGAGGTGCCCAACTGTGTGTCCAGTCAATGTCTTCTCTGACGTGCCCTCCTGTTTGTCCTGTCAGTGTCCTCTCTGAGGTGTCCACCTGTGTGTCCAGTCAATGTCCTCTCTTAGGTGTCCACCTCTGTGTCCAGTCAATGTCCTGTTAGACGTGTCAAGAGGCTGGATCAAATTTGAAGCTACATGGCCCAGGTAAAACTTCACCTTTACAGCGAAGATCCCCCAGGATCCCAGACTCACGTGGTATTGTACTGTCCTTCCTAGTCTAGAGCCACTGCAAACGATTCTAGTGCAGTAACCACAACAAGTGTGACAAGCCAGAATCAGATGCTAGTGCAGTAACCACAACAAGTGTGACAAGCCAGGATCAGATGCTAGTGCAGTAACCACAACAAGTGTGACAAGCCAGGATCAGATGCTAGTGCAATAACCACAACAAGTGTGACAAGCCAGGATCAGATGCTGGTGCAGTAACCACAACAATAGTGACAAGCCAGGATCAGATGCTAGTGTAGTAACCACAACAATAGTGACAAGCCAGGATCAGATGCTAGTGCTGTAACCACAACAATAGTGACAAGCCAGGATCAGATGCTAGTGCAGTAACCACAACAAGTGTGACAAGCCAGGATCAGATGCTAGTGCAGTAACCACAACAATAGTGACAAGCCAGGATCAGATGCTAGTGCTGTAACCACAACAATAGTGACAAGCCAGGATCAGATGCTAGTGCAGTAACCACAACAAGTGTGACAAGCCAGGATCAGATGCTAGTGCTGTAACCACAACAATAGTGACAAGCCAGGATCAGATGCTAGTGCAGTAACCATAACAATAGTGACAAGCCAGGATCAGATGCTAGTGCTGTAACCACAACAATAGTGACAAGCCAGGATCAGATGCTAGTGCTGTAACCACAACAATAGTGACAAGCCAGGATCAGATGCTAGTGCTCTAACCACAACAATAGTGACAAGCCAGGATCAGATGCTAGTGCAGTAACCACAACAAGTGTGACAAGCCAGGATCAGATGCTAGTGCTGTACACACAACAATAGTGACAAGCCAGGATTAGATGCTAGTGCAGTAACCACAACAATAGTGACAAGCCAGGATCAGATGCTAGTGCTGTAACCACAACAATAGTGACAAGCCAGGATCAGATGCTAGTGCTGTAACCACAACAATAGTGACAAGCCAGGATCAGATGCTAGTGCAGTAACCACAACAAGTGTGACAAGCCAGGATCAGATGCTAGTGCAGTAACCACAACAATAGTGACAAGCCAGGATCAGATGCTAGTGTAGTAACCACAACAATAGTGACAAGCCAGGATCAGATGCTAGTGCAGTAACCACAACAAGTGTGACAAGCCAGGATCAGATGCTAGTGCAGTAACCACAACAATAGTGACAAGCCAGGATCAGATGCTAGTGCAGTAACCACAACAATAGTGACAAGCCAGGATCAGATGCTAGTGCTGTAACCACAACAATAGTGACAAGCCAGGATCAGATGCTAGTGCTCTAACCACAACAATAGTGACAAGCCAGGATCAGATGCTAGTGCAGTAACCACAACAAGTGTGACAAGCCAGGATCAGATGCTAGTGCTGTAACCACAACAATAGTGACAAGCCAGGATCAGATGCTAGTGCTGTAACCACAACAATAGTGACAAGCCAGGATCAGATGCTAGTGCAGTAACCACAACAATAGTGACAAGCCAGGATCAGATGCTAGTGCAGTAACCACAACAATAGTGACAAGCCAGGATCAGATGCTAGTGCAGTAACCACAACAATAGTGACAAGCCAGGATCAGATGCTAGTGCTGTAACCACAACAATAGTGACAAGCCAGGATCAGATGCTAGTGCAGTAACCACAACAATAGTGACAAGCCAGGATCAGATGCTAGTGCAGTAACCACAACAATAGTGACAAGCCAGGATCAGATGCTAGTGCAGTAACCACAACAATAGTGACAAGCCAGGATCAGATGCTAGTGCAGTAACCACAACAATAGTGACAAGCCAGGATCAGATGCTAGTGCAGTAACCACAACAATAGTGACAAGCCAGGATCAGATGCTAGTGCAGTAACCACAACAATAGTGACAAGCCAGGATCAGATGCTAGTGCAGTAACCACAACAATAGTGACAAGCCAGGATCAGATGCTAGTGCAGTAACCACAACAATAGTGACAAGCCAGGATCAGATGCTAGTGCTGTACACACAACAATAGTGACAAGCCAGGATCAGATGACATCATTTACACCCGCTGGTCCACAACATGCCCCTCTGCTGCGCCACACATTGACATTGCGGGGTCAAGCGCGCGCCAGGTCTCACGTGACCTGCCTGTTGGTATCCCACTTATTTGTGGCGCTAAATGTCAGACTGTACCCAATCACGACTCGACTCTGTATCCAGAACTATTATCTCCCAGTGATAGATCAGAGGATGGCTCGACCTAAGAATGCCGCCCAGGGCCAGCTACTTACGCTGCCGGCAAGGAAGAGAACACACGTTAGTTGCATATCATGTACAGAACGTTGCAGTCAACTCCAGCATTAGTTGACTGTTTGTGTTACTGGGCAAGTGTTTAGCCATTGCTTTCTGAACGACTGGAACCAGCGATGTACACAGATATCGTGGAACCAGCGTGTATATATTATCGTGGATCCAACGTGTACACAGATGTCGTGGATCCAACGTGTACACAGATGTCGTGAAGCCAGCGTGTAGACAGATGTCTTGGAGTCAGCATGTAGACAGATGTTGTAGAGCCAGCACAGAACGCAAAAACAAGGGGAATTAGAGGAAGAGAAGGAAGTATAGGGAGGCTGGAGGAGGAAACAGAAAAAAAGAAGATGTAGGGAAGAGATTCTAGGAGAAGAAGATATATGGAGAAGGAGATGTGTGGAAAAGTAATGAACGAACGAACGAACAAGCTATATTTTTAAATGGTTAAGAATTGGGCACGCTGGCCCATCTAACATTCTGCCCTTCTATCACTCTCTGTCATACATTATTTCATTCACACCTCATTCAAGGCTAACTGAGAACAGCAACAATATAAAATATATTAGCTATGTGGAATATATTGGTCTACCAAAAGGGGACTGGCTATTATACTAGGGTTTTATTATTATTATTATTATTATTATTATTATTATTATTATTATTATTATTATTATTATTATTATTAAAGGGGAAGGTAATCCGTACTGAGACAGTGTTCAAATAATTGGCTATTAAATGTATAGGGATCGGTGATGTCTTTGATTTCTTGTGGAAGATTGTTCCACAGCTGAGCTGCAGAGTACGTTAAGCTTGTTTTGTATAAGTCAATCCTAGACTTCGGAATGTGTAGTATATTTAATCGTTTACTGTGTCTAGCATTATATTTAAACAATGGCCACAGGTAATTTGGGGAATTCTGATGTAGGATATTGTGAATTAGTTAGGCTTAATTGAAGAGCAGACGTTTGCGGAGTGGTAGGAACTGAAGGCGTTTATGCAGACTAGGATTGTCAGTTAAATGTTTGCTATAAATTAAACTCACAGCCCGTTTCTGGGGTGAGTAATGACGCTTGGTAATTGAATTGGAACAACCGTTCCAGTTTGAAGAGCAGTAGTCAAGATGTGTCTGTATGTGAGAAGTATAGAATATTTTCCTTCTGTTTTCATCAAGAAAATATTTAATGTTTGCCAGTTGGTAGACTTTTTTCGCTGTTTGTTTAACGAGCGCTTGAACGTGGTACAGGTTAAGTTTCTATCAATGATGAGACTTAATGTTTTGTGCTCAATTAGGAGATGTATGGAGAATGAGATCTAGGGAGAAGGAGATGTATAAAGAAGGAGATATGGGAAGACGCAGATGTACGAAGAAGGAACGAACGAACAAACAAACTTTATTTTTAAAGGGTTAAGAATTAGGCACGCAGGCCCGTCTAACATAAATTCTGGGGTGAGCAAAGTCGCTTGGTGATTTAATTGGAACAACCGTTCCAGATTGAAAAGCAGTAGTCAAGATGTGTCTGTATGTGAGAAGAATAGAATATTTTCCAGAAGATGTATGAAGAAGGAGATGTGGAGAAAAGGAGATGTGGGGAGAAGGAGATTAGGGAGTAGGAGATGTAAGGAGAAGGAGATGTGGGGAAAAGGTGATGTAGGGAGAAGGAGATGTGGGGAGAAGCAGATGTCGGGAGAAGGAGATGTAGGGAGAAGGAGATGTAAGAAGAATAAGATGCAGGGACAAGAAGATGTAGGGAGAATTAGATGTGGGGAGGAGATATGGGGGAAAAGGTGATGAATGGAGAAGGAGAAGTGGGTAGAAGGAGATGTATGAAGAAGGATGTGATTTGATTGATCTTTGATTTGATTGATATTTATTTTCACAAGATTACAAATTGGGCACACAGGCCCATCTTGCATTCGGCCCTTCCAATCACTCATCTTTCGTTCATCAATAGTGCATGATACATTCACGGTGGAAAAAAAAACAACATTGTCAAATGAATGTTGTAAACATAGTGCATATTGCCATGAGACACATCCCCTCCCCACCACACATCCACCACACACACACACACACACACACACACACACACACACACACACACACACACACACACACACACATCCCCTCACCCTACCCACCACAAATCCACCACACACACACATCCCCAACCCACCCACACACACACACATCCGCCACCCACCCACACACACCCGCCACCCATCCACACACACACACACCAACCACCTATACACCCCTCAGGCACACATCTATTCCCCCACCTACGTACTCATCCTCCACCCAAACATTCCCCACCCACACACATATCTCCACCAATCCCCCAACCCACATCCACTCACCCACCCACACATCCTCCAATCACCCACCCACACCCAACCACTCAGCCAAACACACATCCCGCAACCAGACATTCATTCGACCCACACACACACATCCCCTGCCATTCCACACACATGCACCCACCCACACACATCCCCCACCCACACACATCTCCCCACCCATACACACATCCGACACCATCCCCCATTCCACATACACTCACATACCCAAACATCATCCACCATCCACCTACACACCCCCGATCACCCATCCCACAATCACCCATCCCCACAACCACACACCCCCACCCACACACACACACCCACCCACCCACACACATCTCCCCACCCACACACATGTCCCCCACCCGTACACACATCCCCAACACATATCCCCCACCCAACCATCAACACATACATCCCCCATCTACCCACCCACACTCACACACCCCAACCACCCAGCCAGACACACATACCCACCGTCACATACATCACTCACCCGTCCTCACAACCCATACCCAACCACACCTCCTCCACCCACACACACAAACACACATTCCTCACCACACACATCTCCCCTCCCGCGCACATCCCCACCCATATGCACACCCCCACACACACATCCCCCACACACCTCCCTCACCCACACACACACACATCTCCGCACACATCACCCACCCACCCACACATCCCCGAACTAACATCACCCTCACCACCATCAACACATCCCAGAACTAACATCACCCTCACCACCATCAACACATACATCCCCCATCTACCCACACTTTCCCATTCAGACACCCCTCACCCACACAGACTTATCACCCACCCAAACACACACACACACACACACACACACACACACACACACACATCCCAACACCAATCCCCCACACCCGTCACACACCCATCCCCCAACCGACACACATCCCCACACCCTTTCACCCACACATCCCTCACCCACCCACCCACACACACATTCCCCACCCCACATGTGGGGAGTAGGAGATATGCGGAGAAGGAGATGTGGGGACAAGGAGATGTGGGGACAAGGAGATGTGCAGAGAAGGAGATGTGAGGAGAAACAGATGTGGGAGAAGGAGATGTAGCGAGAAGGTGATGTGGGGAGAAGGAGATGTGGGGAGAAGGAGATGTGGGGAGAAGGAGATGTGGGAGAAGGAGATGTAGGGATAAGGAGATGTAGGGAGAGGGAGATTATTGAGAGTAAGATTTGGGAGAGAGCTGGCTAGGGAGAAGGGGGTATGGGACTAACGGTATGTCAAGTGAGAGAATCTCGTGACTTGGGATGGTGAAAATGATAGGAGAATTTGTGGAGTGACTTGTAGAAGTGGAGTTGGAGAACGAGAGAGGAGGAGACACGTGGAGTTGGAGAAATAGCTAGGAGGCTAATTTTAAAACAAGAGAATGAGAAAAGAGGAATTGATTGATTGATTGATTGATTTAGGAACCGACATCACAGCATTCGGGACATTCCCATAAGCGCTCCGTCCCCATTCTCAGCAACCAGCGAAGAGTTCCAACACTAATAGTTCCAGTAGCAATCTGATTATATGTCCGTCTCGCCTTTCCTCTGAGGAATGAGAAATGAAAGATAGAGAAAGGAGGCAAAATGTCAAGATACACCGAGAGACGAGGAAAAAAACTGAAGTGAGAGACCGAGAGAAGAGTGAACATGTGAAGTGAGAGACCGAGAGAAGAGTGAACATGTGAAGTGAGAGACCGAGAGAAGAGGGGAAATGAAAAGTCAGAGATAAAGAAAAGTGAAGTGTGAAGAAACAAAACTTAAGAAAGAGAAAAAATGTGAAGTGAGAGTCCGCGAGAAGGGGGCACACGTGAAGAGGAAAACTTAAAAAAAAAAAACATAGGAGAAGTGTGAAGTTAGAGCGACAGAGTAAAAAAACAAACATATGAAGTGTGAGAACAAGAGAAATATAAAATGAGAGAACAAGAGAATTATAGAGTGAAAGAACAAGAGAAATATATAGTGAAAGAACAAGAAAATTGTGAAGTGAAAGAACGAGAGACAAATGAAGTGGAAGAACGAGAGACAAATGAAGTGAGATGGCAAGAACATGACGCTTATGTGACATGCGAAAATATAAGTGACATGTAAAGCGAACAGTGACAGAAAGAAAGAAATATGAAGCGAACAGTGATAGAAAGAAAGAGATATAAAGTGATGGCCGTGTGGAATGAGAGAGCGAGTCTAGTGTTGACTGCGACAACAACAAATAAATGACATGAAAGGCACACTAAACCAGATAAGGAGAAGATGTGAATCGAGTCGACTAGAACAACGGGGTCAGGTGAAGCGGAACAAGTAATTAATGGCAAGTGACAGAAAGCTTAGACCAGAGAATGCTTAGTGAGAGAATGAGAGAAATGAGACCTGAAAGAATGAGAGATACACGGGATTGTTTCAGTATCAGAATAAGCTTTCTACAGCATCAGTTTATGTTTGCTTGTGTGGGTATGTGTGGATGGGCGGGTGTGTGGGTGTTGTG
>JACEFZ010019363.1:732215-747374 GCA_014155875.1 Cepaea nemoralis
AAAAGGAAGTTGAGTGAAGATTATAACAACATCCCTTTAGATAACAATAATAAATTTTTTGCTTATCCCTTACAGGAGGTTGCAGTCAACACCAGCATTTTTCAGCTGCTGTTGATGTACTAGGCAAGTGTTACGTTCAGTAGTTTGCCATTGCTTTCTGAACGACCGGCTCCCATAACAGCACGTTATAACACAACTCGACACAGTCTGATGCACAAATCGGTCGCAGCTGTGTTTCGAACGCCTGGTATCCGGCTCATGAACCGCGTTCGCAAGCCTTTGGCCACGGAGCCGGTAGCCGGTCACTTTAGATATAGGTTACGTTACTAATGGGTTTCATGACGCCAAGCTTCACGCCCACTGATCACAATCAAACAGAAACAACAAGGATATTTACTATACCAACTATAATCAGATCAAACTCCCCCGTGCACTGCCCCATAACGAATTTTACTTGGTATATAGCCTAAGTGAATACGTTACGAGAATGTGTACAGTTTGCCTCCCCCTGCTCTACCTGATATTAAATAGCACAGCAAGGATAACTGTTATACCATGGTATAGTGAGATGTACCCAAGGGTTTCTCTCATGCTGGTATTAATGCATCTGCTTTATCGAAATCTTAAATGCCCGCGTGTTAAAGACAAAATGGATTATTGACATACTGCGTGTGGTAAAGACAAAATGGTTGATTGACATACTGCGTGTGCTAAAGATATACTGGTTGACTGATATACTGCGTGTGTTAAAGACTAAACAGATGATTGACATACTGCGTGTGTTAAAGATACACTGTTTGATTGACATACTGCATGTGTTAAAGATATACTGATGATTGATATACTGTGTGTACTAAAGATATAATGGATTATTGATATATTGTGTGTACTAAAGATATAATGGATTATTGATATACTGTGTGTACTAAAGATATAATGGATTATTGATATACTGTGTGTGCTAAAGATATACTGGGTGATTGACATACAGCTATATACGCTCTGACTACTGTTCGTGTATCACTCGAAGCGGTAAAAAATGAAACAATAGGCATATGTGTGAGTCTAATGTGTGTCACATGTGTTGCTGTCATTTGTCATGTGTTGCTGTCATTTGTCATGTATTGCGGTCATCTATCATGTGTTCCAGTCATCTGTCATATGGTCTAGTCAGCTGTCCTGTGCTGCATTCATCTGTCATGTCTTGCGGTCATCTGTCATGTGTTGCAGTCATCTGTCAGTACATGAGACTTGCTATGACAGTGAGTCTAACACAGTGTGTGTCTCCTGCAGCTGTGTTACAGCGACAGGGTGTTGAACCGCAGCGATTACCCGACCCTCATCCGGACTTTCCCGCCGGCGGACAGCATCCTCAACTCGGTCATCTCCCTGCTCAATCACTTCGACTGGAAACAGTTCTCCATCATCTACGGCAAAACCCTCAAGTAAGTTCCTCAACCAAATCCCACCACTGAAGCTGTCTCTTTCACTAGGCTCATATCTACTAGATGACATCACTTTCCAGCAACACCCCCATTCCACCATCTCTTTTTTATGCTCCCCCATCTCTCTGTGTGTGTGTCTCTCTCTCTCTCTCTCTCTCTCTCTCTCTCTCTCTCTCTCTCTTTCTCTCTCGCTCGCCATGTCACCTTTGTCTGTATCTCTCTCTCTCTCTCTCTCTCTCTCTCTCTCTCTCTCTCTCTCTCTCTCTCAGTTTCTGCCACCGTTTGTGGATGTCTGTCTGTCCTTCTGTCTGTATCTCTCTCGTTCCTTCTGTTTCAGCCCACAAGTTCGAACATCGAACATGTTTTAATCAGACCAAACTTGTCAAAGAAGAGCCTGAGGTATGAGAATAAAGATAAAGACGTCCACTATGATACTAACATGGCCCCCAATGCTTCAGTTTCCATCTCACTTCCTAGAAGTTCCTTGCATGTCCTTGGAATTAATTTCAATTAACTACCACGGTAATTTCAAACTGATTATCATGTCTTTCTGTTTGCACAAAATTACCTTCTGTAAATTAATGTCGAATTAATTATTGATTCCAACCAGTCACTTTGACACAGGGATTTAATTGACACAGGGATTAATTGACACAGGGATTAATTGACACAGGGATTCGGGCATTAAGTGATGTACAGATTGTTACCTGCAGGTTTCAGAGGGCACGCACATTACAGCTTGGAGTGTGATGTACCCCTGTATTTGCTGGCATCGTTGCTGCTTCAAGGCAAAATTACATCTACCTTTGTTGTACCCCCTCCCTCTACAGTATCCACCAAATTCAATCCCTGGTTAGCGACTATACATGTTCAGTCTCACTGATGACTATACATGTTCAGTCCCATTGACGATTATACATGTTCAGTCCCAGCTACGGACTATACATGCTCAGTCCAAGTTACTGACTATACATGTTCAGTCCCAGTGATGACTATACAAGTCCAGTACCATTGATGACTATAAATGTCCAGTACCATTGATGACTATACACGTCCAGTACCTTTGATGACTATACATGTTCAGTCCCAGTTACTGACTATACACGTCCAGTACCATTGATGACTATACATGTTCAGTCCCAGTTACCGACTATACATGTTCAGTCCCATTGATAACTATACATGTTCAGTCCAATTGATAACTATACATGTTCATCCCATTGATAACTATACATGTTCAGTCCCATTGATAACTATACATGTTCAGTCCCAGTTACCGACTATACATGTTCAGTCCCAGTTAAGGACTATACAGGTTCAGTCCTAGTTACTGACTATACACTTCCAGTACCATTGATAACTATACATGTTCAATCCCAGTGATGACTATACATGTTCAATCCCAGTGGTGACTATACATGTTCAGTACTATTGATGACTATACATGTTCAGTCCCAGTTACTTACTATACATTTTAAATCCCATTGATGACTAACATGTTCAGTCCCAGTTATCGACTATACATGTTCAGTCCCATGGATAACTATACATGTTCAGTCCCATGGATAACTATACATGTTCAGTCCCAGTTACTGACTATACATTTGTAGATATAGTTACTGGCTTTGCACGCTAGTCTCAGACGTCCCTTACCTACACGCAGTGATGTGTATCATGAATGTGTCACTCATGAACTCTGACCCTGCCTTTGATCCAGCAGCAGCAGCAGCAAGCACTACGAGATGCTGGCCCAGAGATTGCGCAGCATGGCCACGGAACTTAAATTGTCTGTCAACCACTTCGAGCCCTACCAGGAGCCCATTATGCTCACGGACGAGTCCCAGTTCCACTCAATCATTGAGAAGACTTTTGGGGAGACCAGAAGTAGGTGTTCTCACGGCTGTCAATAGCTTTTATTACAATCTCTCAGTGCCATCCTTACTGCTGTTCCCTAATGCTGTCACTAGCTTCTCTTACTGTCTCTCAGGGCTGTCCTTACTGCTGTTTCCTATTGCTGTCACTAGCTTTTATTACTGTCTCTCAGAGCTATCCTTACTGTTGTTTCTTATAGCTGTCACTAGCTTCTCTTACTGTCTCTCAGTGCTATCCTTCCTGCTCATTATTGCTGCCAATATCTTCTATTACTGTCTGCCAATGCTGTCATGTATTGCTGTCACTTGGTGACATGTCACATGTCTGTCTCTCTCACTGCCATAACCTACAGCTATGATACATATGCTGGTACTAACATGATACACTTGTGGATATATACTCGTACTAACATGATAAACATGTACATATATACTGGTACTAAAATGATACACATGTACATATATACTGGTACTAACATGATACACATGTACATATATACTGCTACTGACAGGATACACATGTACATATATACTGGTACTAACATGATACACGTGTACATATATACTGATACTAACAATATACACTTGTACATATATACTGGTACTAACATGATACACATGTTCGTATATACTGGTACTAACATGATACACATGTACATATATACAGGTACTAACATGATACACATGTACATAAATACAGGTACTAACATGATACACATGTACATGTATACTGGTACTTTACATGATACACATGTACATCTATACTGGTACTAATATGATACACATGTACATATACTGGTACTAACATAATACACATGTACATGTATACTGGTACTAACACGATACACATGTACGTATATACTGGTACTAACATTATACATATGTACATATATACAGCTACTAACATGATACACATGTACATATATACTGGTACTA
This sequence comes from Cepaea nemoralis, assembly GCA_014155875.1. Classification (NCBI taxonomy): domain Eukaryota; kingdom Metazoa; phylum Mollusca; class Gastropoda; order Stylommatophora; family Helicidae; genus Cepaea; species Cepaea nemoralis. The sequence continues at coordinate 736,468 of JACEFZ010019363.1, forward strand.
ACATGATACACTTGTACATATACTGGTACTAACAGTATACACTTGTACATATATACTGGTACTAACATGATACACTTGTACATATATACTGTGCCTTACAGTGTATCCACATATGTAAGTATTGTAACTCGTAATACTGAACACTAACTGATCTCACCTGGTAACAGGAAATAAAAATCACGTAGCCGAGTGAACAGTTCTAAACATTTTAATTCTGCGTTACAGAATGATAAGATTCAATTAATGTAGAAACATAGAACGCCCTTGACGCAGGGTCGGTATCTATTTAAAATATCTACGAATGATCCTACCTAACTCTGTCCTGTTCACCTTGAAGCCTAATTTCCATTCCACAGTCCCGTCGTTCAGAATTCGCCTAGGTTTCCGTTCCCAGTCCTTCTATCAATGGCTTCGTATCAACAAATTCTTCGTCCTATTGTTCACTTGCAGATCATCATATCATTGCATCCAGATATCCACTTGACACAGAATTTGGAAAACACAACCGCTTGGTAACACGGCTTCACAACGTCTGTCTTTTTGTTGTCCTATGACGTCTCGTGTCTCCCTTGGTTTCCTTGTTCATCATCCACTTTGGTGCATCCTTATGCAAAATCCCTTTATCCTTTTTCTGCTATCGTCTGTTGGCGTGCTCGTCATATGGCATTATGCCCCCCAGATAAAATGATGAAATCAGTTTATATATATATATATATATATATATATATATATATATATATATATATATATATATATATATATATATATATATATATATATATATATATATATATCGCTATAAACCTGTACGGGTCTCTCCCTTGGTTTCCTTGTTCATCATCCACTTTGGTGCATCTTTATGCAAAATCCCTTTATCCTTTTTCTGCATCGTCTGTTGGCGTGCTCGTCATATGGCATTATGCCCCCCAGATAAAATGATGAAATCATTTATATATATATATATATATATATATATATATATATATATATATATATATATATATATATTATATATATATATATATATATATATATATCGCTATAACCTGTACTTTCTAAATTATGCCTCATAGCCTTACTAACAACACAAGTTATAACAATTGCTGAATAAGACCTTATGGTTCCCGTTACCCACCCTAAAAAAAAAAAGTTATATGACGGGCACGCCCTCCTGTCCAAACCCCCGTTGGACGTCGTGTGGCCCCGACCCATGGGTAGGTCGGTCCAACTAATTTTCATTAGTCCCCTGCCTTGTCCAAATGGACAAGTGTCCTAACTCTAGGTAATACCCGGAGTTGCGGACGAGGGTAGTAATGGGGTACCACGCAATCCATATAAGTTGCTGTTGAATGTTGTCGCTGCTCATGCATATCTTACTTGTTTTTCCATCAAATGTCTTTAGACGCCGGTAGACGCCATTGCTTTTCCTTATGCCCAGTGCAACTTTAGAGATATTTTCCATTATCATCAGGTGTGGATATCTCAGAAACTATTAATGAATCATAAATTCAATTATTAACTGTTATTAACTAATGAATCATTGATTACAAATTTAACTATTCTAATATCATACTAATTAATATAACACAGTTAACTATTTTAATAACTAATTATATATTTATATATACATATATTTATATATACTATAATATTCACATAATGTTATTGCCAGTCACACAATGTTACTAACTAAATACTTAGGAATATTGTTCATTCGGATCTTCATATCCGCACATTAAGAAATATGTCGTCCGATCACTTCATAGTGACATATAGTTCAAAACGCACTCCAAAGTTCTTCACTTGATAGCTGCATTATGTCACCCTGGCAAAAACGACAAATCGACATATGTATCTATCCGACTAAACTACATACTTGTAATAATGATAATTGCACAATTGATGGCTGTTATACACATTGCTATTTAATTAGGTGCAATCCGTATATATATATATATATATATATATATATATATATATATATATATATATATATATATATATATATATATATATATATATATATATATATATATAATTTCCTAACACTCTATGAATAATACCGACAAACATTAAAATTATAAGTGAACAACTGTGAAGCAGACATATCTATTTACAGTCGACTAAGAAGATCCCACAGAATATTCATATTGACAATAATCTTGCAGATCTTCAATTACTTTTAGTCTTACGTCGAATCATAAATACCAAAGATTCAAGACTTCTAAGAAACTAACTCAGAAATATAATATAATATTCTGATTCAAGAAGAATAAATATTTAAACCAAATAATCTTCATAAAAATTATTAAGTTCTCTAATAAAGATATAGTTAGGAACAATTATCTGAAGAATAGAGAACCGAAATATTTTCACACAACTAATTGTAGATATGAGATAGTGTGAACACTCTGAAAAGTATAGATTTATATCAGTGACACCTGGCATAACTAAGTAATAAGATCCTAATGTGTCTGTAGTGTACTAAGTGTTGACATGATTACTTAAGATTTTCATTCATTCTCACACTCATTCTTTTCTTCTTTATTCCTTTTTTCTTTCTTACATACTTATGCCGTTTCATCACTGTATGTATGCTAATATCTGAATTTTTCAACTTTGTTGATTTGAATACTGTTATAGTTTTCAGTCGTGTGAACAGTGAGAATAAGCTATGTTTTGTCAATCTGCACGAGACATAAGCCAAGTACATAGAGTAAATAAAGATCAATGTATATCGATCAATGGCTTGTGTGTAAATTTTCTTGACTTGCGAGTAAATGTTTGTTATATGTATATTTATTTGTGTGAAGATATTTTCAATATGTTTCTCAATACTTGTGTACATATTCGTAATGTCATCAACATATACCATTGTTTGTGAGAATGTGTTCGTGCTGGTACATGTAACCCGTGATAAGGTTGATTTAAGCCAAATCAGAATCTGGGTAATAAATATAGTTACAATATCCGATTTCATATGTTGTTTATTACTTGTGAATGTACTTCTTTTTCTCATATGTGTATTGTCTTCTTCTTGTGACATGTGGACTTGGGTTCTTGTGAGTGCCACATCAAGTTTGTGTTCTATAGTTTGAACATAATCTTTGACGTTAGGGATGTTACCAATTATCAACCCAGCACATGGGTTTGGTAGTACTGCTGCACATACTGTACCTTCATAGTATGGGCATTTTATCTTGACCCATGCAGTGTTGTATGTTTCTATTGTACCCCCAAATGTTCTGCAATCAATGTTCTCATGTGTGAGGTCTCTTTTGTTTATTAGTTTGTGACTAATTCCCATAATATCAGATCCTGTGTCTCTAAAACAGGTTGTTTGTGACCCATTAACCCACGCTTCGTGGATCATAAGAGTACTTTATGAGTGCATGCTGCATTCGCTTCATGTATATGCCTCTTGTGGGCTGATGTGAGGTCATCATCATTATTATGACCTTCCTTATCTGTTGTTGAATGCCAACTGATGTTATAATTTATAACATGAACACATGTACATCACTGTAGAGTGGGTGAGAGAATTAGAGAGTATGAGAGAGAGAGAGAGAGAGAGAGAGAGAGAGAGAGAGAGAGAGAGAGAGAGAGAGAGAGAGAGAGAGAGAGAGAGAGAGAGAGAGAGAGAGAGAGAGAGTTGAATTGCATCACTAATTTTTAAGTTACACAATGCATATGTACAATTTTCTCCATCTTCTTTACAATTTTACGACAATGTTCACGACAATCGTCACTGTATGTGTGTGTAAAGTGTGGGAGTTTGATAATAATAGTAGGTTGGGGGATGGGGGGATGTGTGTGTGGGTGGGTGGGCGGGGTTGGATTGTGTGGGTGGGTGGGGGATTTGTGTGTGGATACGCGCGGGATATATGGGTTGGCGGGGAGATGTGTGTGTGGGTGGGGATGTGTGTTTGGCTAGGTGGTTGTGGGTGAGTGGGTGGTGGAGGACATGTTGGTGGATGATTGATGGGGGTATATGTATGGGTGGGGAGATGTGGGTGTGGGGATATGTGGTGGGTGGGAGATGTGTGCAGGTTGGGGTGGTTGTGGGTTTCGGGGTGTGGGTGCGGGATGTGTCTGGGTGTGGGATGTTTGGGTGGATGGGTGGAGAGTGTGTGTGGGTGAAATATGTGTGGGGGATGTATATAGGTTGGGGAGGGGTGCATGATGGGTGTGGGTGATGGATTTGGAGATGTGTGTGTGGGTGGGGGATATGTCTGGCTGGGTGGGGGTGTGTGGCTGGATGGAGGATGTATGTGTGGGTAGTGAGGGTGATTGTAGTTGGGGGATGTGTGTATGGGTAGGAGATGTGTGGGGAGATGTGTGTGTGGGTGAGGGATGTGTCTTTGGGATGTGTGTGGGTGTGGTGTTGTGTGGGAGGGGAGCTGGGTGTGGATAAATTATGTGTGTGTGGGTGGGTGAAGGTGTGGTTGAGTTTGTGGGTTGGTGAAGGATGTGTGTGAGGGTGGGAATGTGTGCTTAGATGGGTGGTTGGGGTGTGTGAGTGTGGGTTAGTAGATAGGAGATGTATGTGTTGATGAGTGGGTAAGGAATGTGTGGATGTTAGTGGTTGAGGGATAAGTACGTGTGTCTAGGGATGTGTGAGGGGATGAGTGTATGAGTTGGGGATGTGTGTGTGGGTTGTGTGTGTGCGTGGAGGGGAGGTGTGTGTTTGTGAATGGGGGATGTGTTGGTGGGTGGGGATGTGTGTGAGGGATGTGTGTATGGGTGGGGAGATTGTGCGTGGGTGGGGATCTGTGTGTATATGGGTAGGGGTGTGTGGTTAAGGGATGTGTGGCTGGGGGATGGGTGGATGGAGGATGTGTGGTTGGGTAGAGGATGTGTGGGTGGGTGATTGTATATGAGTAAGAGTGTGTGGTTAAGGGATGTTTGGTTGGGGGATGGGTGGGTAAAGGATGTGTGGGTGGGTAGAGGATATGTGGGTGGGTGAGTGTGTGCAGGTTAGGAGATGGTGGGGGATGTTTGTAGGTGTGGGCTCGGTATCTGTGAGTGGACTGGGGGAGATGGATGATTATGTGGGTGGGTGCGGAATTTGTGTGTGGGTAGGTGCGGAATATGTGAGTTGACGGGGAGATGTGTGTGTGGTTGAGGAATGTGTGTTTGGCTGAGTGGGTGGAGGTGTGTGGGTGGAGGAGGACATGTGGGTGAGTGATTGTTGGTGGGTAATGGGACGGGTAGAGGATATGTGAGTGGGTGGGGAGATGTGTGTAGGTGGGGGATGTGTGGGTTATTGAATGTATGTGTGCTTGGGGTGTGGGTGAATGGGATGTTTAGTGGGTGAGAGGTGTGTGTGGGTGGGGAGATGTGTAAGTGTAGGGATTTGGTGGATGGGTGGGGGAATGCATATGTGTTTGTGTGTGTGTGTGTGTGTGGGTTATGTGTGTGGTTGGGTGGGGGAGTTGGGGTGAATGGGGGATGTGTGGGTGGAGGGTGGATGTGTTTCATAACATAGTATTATGCATTGTTTATGTTTACAAAATTCATGTGACAATGTTTTTTCATATGCACGGTTGATGAAAGAAAGATGAGTGAATGGAAGGGCCGAATGTAAGACGGGCCTGCGTGCCCAATTTGTTACCCTTTGAAAATAAAGTCTGTTCGTTCGCTCGTTCGTTCGTTCTGTTGTTGTATGACTCTATAATAGCTGCGTGCGTGTGTGTCCTCTAGATAATCGGAATCGCTACTACTAGACAACACATATGCATTACTTGCCTCTTTCCAAGTATTTTTCATGGGACATGAATTACTAGTATGCCCATACGCCCTACAAGCAAAACATTTAATACTCCTCTTGTAGGAGTCATACTTACTTTTTTTCTTGGATGTGATGTCTCTCAAGTACGCTGGATACCCTGGATGTTGATCACACAACTCAAGTGATCAATGATATCAATAAACTGATCGTTGACAGTCAGTCAGGATTTCGGCCAAAATATTCTTGCCATACGGCACTAACAAACATGATAGAAAACTGGCATCAAAATATTAACAACAATACTCTATGTGGAGCGGTGTTTATAGACTTTAGGAAAGCATTCGATATGATAGATCATACTATTCTAATTAAAAAACTAGAAACAATGAAAGTAAGTTTTAATATAGTGACATTAATAAAATCATTCTTATTAGACAGAAAGCAAGTAGTATCACACAATAAAGTTTTATCTCAAGCCATTACCATTAATATTGGAGTACCTCAGGGGTCTATTCTTGGCCCTCTATTATTTGCCATTTATATAAATGATCTTCCATTAAATATGTCGTCGTCCTGCGATCTATTTGCTGATGACTGCACAGTATATACAAACGCTGTTGATCGTAATGTGCTAGAATTATCCTTGCAACAGGAAATAAATAGTGTAGTTAACTGGAGTCATGCAAACCGCATGCAAATTAACATTACTAAAACAAAGTCTATGTTAATAGGAACCAGGTACAGACTTCACACTCTAAACTCGCAGAGAACTCTTCAGCTGCACATTGGCAGCACGCCTGTAGAAAGTGTCACCGAGCACAAGACACTGGGTGTTATCATAGATCAAAATCTAACTTTTAACTCACATGTTCATGCTCTAGTTAAACAAATAGCCAAAAAAGTATACCAACTTGCCAAAATTAAAAATTTCATTGACGAAAACACAAGAAAGATATTCTATACTTCTCATATACAAACACATATTGATTACTGCTCCACAGTCTGGGATGGATGCTCCAAATCAATAACAAAACGCCTATATTCACTCCAGAAAAGGGCAGTGCGTTTAATTAATGGTGAAAAGCTTACCGACAATTCTAACCTATATAAACGTCTCCGGTTACTGCCACTCCACAAGCGCCTGCTTTTTAATAAGACCAAACTAATTCACAAAATCCTATTTCAAAATGCTCCAAGCTACCTTTGGCCATTGTTTAAATATAACGCTAGACATAGCGAACGACTAAATATACTTCATGTCCCTAAACCTAGGATAGACTTATATAAAACAAGCTTAGCATACTCTGCCGCTCAGTTGTGGAACAATCTTCCACAAGAAATCAAAGACACCACCAATCATGATACATACATTCGCAACCTGTTTGAACACTACCTTAGTACAGACTACATGCCCCCATAACAAACAACACAAAAAAGACAATAATGGTAACTTATCTCAAACGACAACTAGCCAAAAAAACATTCCCTTATGTATGGCACGTTACACCCTCCTTAGGTATTTATAATGCCCATGTTAAACACTGCCTCAGTGAGTCATTTGTTATTGATTATTTTTCATGCGTTTTAATGTTCTTTTGTTGTCAAAAGTTGCTACGTTACACCCTCCTTAGGTATTTATAATGCCCATGTTAAACACTGCCTCAGTGAGTCATTTGTTATTGATTATTTTTCATGCGTTTTAATGTTCTTTTGTTGTCAAAAGTTGCTTCATAAGTGATGTTGAATGAAAGAATGTATGAGAGGAAATAGAGAAGAAGGGCAGAATGTCAGACGGGCCTGCGTGCCCAATTCTTAACCCTTTGAAAATAAAGACTTATTATTATTATTATAATGAGACAGTTTGCAGTACTGACAATGTGTGAAGTGACCTTTTCTAGGTCTGTCTCCCTCTTTATTGGAGTATTGGTATGGACCATTTCTATTCATATTCTTAAATTTCTTAAACTTACCATTGTCTTTCTGGAATCTGGCGCTCGCTCCTATGACAAGCTCTGGTTGTGCACAGTTGGCAAATATGTCACGATGTGCATTAAAAAAGGATTCTCCATTTGAATCCATCTCACTAAGTGATTTACACTTATTTTCAATCAGAAAAACAGACATAGCTTCTGGTACTGCAGACAGAAGTCTGTCTCTTATTATTCAGAAACAAAGTCAAGGAATGTTTGGTTAAATTTGGGAGTAAGTGTTTTGAATTTTGTTCGCAACCCCGATTCGTCCAAACTAAAATGTGAAAGAACACGATCTCGTGTATACTTGTCGTTGGTAGGCAAGTTCTCAGGTATCAATTCAATCACCTTTAAAGGTTCCAACGCGAGATGTCTATGAAATAGAATCGGTATAACCTGCTCAGGAATCTTGTAGAAATCTTGTAGAATTTTACCAACACCTCGAAATTAGTAATCCAGGAACTAACCGAATCACCCTGTTGGAAGTTATGAAACAGACCTTGACACTTCTTGACTGGATCATTATTTTTAGCTTGTATTTTCTCTCGTTCAATCTCCGCTTCACGATCCATTTCCATTGCCTTGACCTTTAAACTACCCTCAACCACCTTGTCCTTCCAGAGTGTCTCTGTCTCAAGTCTTTCTTTTTCAAATGCCAGTTGTATTTCCTTCATTTCTGCCTCTGCGGCTATTTGTTTTGTCTTCATTTCTGCCTCCGCGGCTATTTGTTTTTCCTTAATCTCTTTTTCCACTGCTAGTTTCTCTTTTTCAGCTGGAGAAGGTAATTGCCAGGAAAATATCAAGCCAACTAGAGAGACAAGGTGTTTTCCCACCTACCCTGGGTGGGTTCCGTCCAAAAAGAGAAACATGGACCAATGCAGCAGTCTTTGCCCATGATGTCTATGAAGGTTTCCACTCAGGCACTGAAACCATTGCTGCAGCGATTGATCTTGAGGACGCATACAACAGAGTACCACTGGATTTTTTAATGTTTCAGCTTCTTGAACTAAACGTAAGTCCATTCCTCCTTAGTTGGATCGCTGCAGCCCTCTTTCAACGGAAAGTAGTTTTTAGATGTGGCAGTTGGACTTCGGAACCAACAACAATATATCCTGGCCTACCACAGGGATCACCATTATCTCCGGTACTGTTCAACGCCTACACAGTGAGAATCACCAGTGAGCAGATCACTGGACCTGGCAGGACATTGTCATATGCCGATGATGTTTTAGTGTATCGTCAGGGTAAGGATAGAGAGGAGGTTGCTGTGGAACTACAAACCGAGCTCAATCGCATAAGTACTTGGTGTGATGAAGCTGGGGCAATGGTCAACCCAACAAAGGAAACAGTGACTTGGTTCTCGTTGAATAATCATATTGTCAACAATCCAACACCAACTGTAATGCTGTGTTCAGAGACGGTGGAAAGAACGCAGGCAATGAATTACCTGGGGATACGGTTTGATCGAAGCCTTGCTTATAATGTGCACATAGACCAGGTGATAACAAAGGCCAAGCGGGGTTTGGCAGCGATGCGGGTGATGGCGGCAGCAAACTGTGAGCAGCACCATCTATGTCTTCTGTACGAGGGGCTGGTCATGTCTGTTTTGGAGTATGCAATGGCAATCCTGACTCTCAGCCATAAGCAGATAGAAAGGATGGAAAGGATACACAATGAAGCTATGCGCATTATTCTTGGATTTACAAGAGATACAGCATGCAGGGCGATGCGCTACATTCTTGATTATCCAACCATTGAAGAGAGAATACAAGTTTGCAGGGCACGCGCCTACCTCAGAATTAACGCAAACACACAACATCCACTGCATAGTGAAATTAGGAAGGTGAAGGGCAGCAGGTTAAAAAGAGGACGGTCGTGGATGGGTCAAGCCGAAGACATTCTTCAACAGGTGTGTTCACTTGAGGACTTAGAACCTGGCGAGGAGTGGGTGCAAGTGCCAACAGACTTCTGCACATCCTTTTCAGTTTGCATCCAACTAGATAGAAAATGCAGACAAGAAAATCCGGCTGCAGTTGAGGCTGAAGTACAAGCGTTGATTTTCGAGAATTCGCTAGACGGTGACGCGGTCATCTACACAGATGGGTCGGTCGTCCGACATGCGAGAAGCTCATGGGCCTTTACAGCTCGGACCGGAGGGAGAATTGTGAAGGAGGACTCTGGTGCTTTCACTGAAACCACAAGTAGCCTGACCATGGAAGTCATGGCAGTAAGTAAAGCAATAACATGGCTCGAGACACAGACATTCACTAGGGCTTGTTTCCTTAGCGACTCAATGAACATGATCAAGAGGATAGAGGAGGGGTCGATCCGAAGAGAATGGTTGCTGCCTCTGGAGCGGTCTCGACTGGCAAAGATTAGTTTCATCTTCGTGCCAGGGCATGCGGGAGTACAAGGAAATGAGCGGGCTGACAAGCTCGCAGGTGAGGCTACTGTGGAGGGCGGACGCGCCATGGACCAGGCTGACATTCTGAATGCTCTACGAGAAGTGAGACTTTTGCGAGAACCAAGTGATGACTGTGAATCTACAACAATGGCCAGACTGCGAGAGCAGCAAATTAAAAGAGGGGTGGCCAAACAAGAACACTACGCAGGAAGCCAAAGAAGATTGATAAACCAACACAGAACTGGCCGCTACACGCTGCGGGATTTGACGAGGAGGCGATCCGAGCACTTATGGACTGAATGGTTCGATGTGCAACGAGGATGATCTGTCGACTAACTAACTAACTAACTAACTTTTTCAGCTGCTATTCTCTCACGTTCCAAAGCTAATTCCTTTTCTCCAGCTGCCATTTTCTCGCGTTCCAAAGCCAATTCATTTTGCTTATTTGCCATCTCCTGTTCTTTTAACTCTTTCTTAAGAGCAAATCTCTCTTGTCGCTCTTCACGTTCACGTGGAGCTTGAAGTTGTTTCGCTTCTTTCTCTGCTGCTAACCTTTCTTGTCTTTCTTCGTCCTCGCGTGCTGCTTGAAGTCGTTTCTCTTTCTTTAATTGCATGTGGAATTCGCTGAAATCCTATTTTGCCCATGTCCTAAGCTCCGCGCCGGTCAATCCAGACTTCTCACCTATGTCCATGAAGTCTTGAAGTGTCGACATGTTGTCCTACTTTAATTATCACTACTCTAGCTGAAATAAGACAGAGGAATGCAAAGGACTCGACGGTATTCAAGCGCGTATAAAATAGA
>JACEFZ010019364.1:0-100792 GCA_014155875.1 Cepaea nemoralis
GTAACCGATTTGGCCTAAAACCTGGGTGAACTAGGGATCCCAAATCTGCTGTAAAGACAGGATTGGGAAAAGTGCGAGGAAAAATCTTTAGATTAAAGGGGAAAGGGCGGCGTTGGGGAACCAATAACACGACAAGGCACGTAGAGCCCCCGGGTCATCTACAAAACCTGAATTTTTCTTCATCCTCTTCACTTGCCACTGGTTTCAAATGGACTCGGGCGAGAGAGTGTGGTCGACGACTTGCAACTCTTTCACACTTTAACCCAAAATTTATCACTAAAGGGCATTTTCACCCAACTTCATCATCACCAGCATAGTTCCCCATCTTAGTGCAGGTGGGGGGAACTTGGTCACCATAATAATAAATGCTTTAACGCGGGCAGAGCTTTCCAGCAACGTCTTAAATGCAACCTCCTCCATCGAGGGAAAATTTCACTGCCTTCCTCAGCCCCACTAATGATACTCTTGCTGACGCCAACCTGTTTAGTTAGTTAGTTAGTCGACAGATCATCCTCATTGCACACCGAACCATTCAGTCCATAAGTGCTCGGAATCCCCTCCTCAGCAAATCCCGCAGCGAATAGCGGCTAACGACACCAGTTATGTGTTGGTTTATCAGTCTTCTTTGCTTCCTGCGTAGTGTTCCTGTTTGGCCACCCCTCTTTTAATTTGCTGTTCTCGCAAGCCTGGCCATGGTTGTAGATTCACAGTCAGCCTTGGTTCACGCAAAAGTCTTACTTCTCGTAGAGCATTCAGAATGTCAGCCTGGTCCATGGCGCGTCCGTCCTCCCCGTAGCCTCACTTGCGAGCTTGTCAGCCCGCTCATTTTCTTGCACTCCCGCATGCCCTGGCAACAAGATGAAACTTATCTTTGCCAGCCGAGACCGCTTCCGAGGCAGCAACCATTCTCTTCGGATCCACCCCACCTCTATCCTCTTAATCATATTCATTGAGTCGCTACGGAACACCCTAGTGAATGTCTGTGTCCGAGCCATCTATTGCTTTACTTTGCCATGACTTCCATAGTCGGCTACTTGTGGTTTCAGTGAAAGTACCAGAGGGCCTCCTTCACAATTCTCCCCGGCCCGAGCCGTAAAGGCCCATGACTTCTTTTACATGTCGACGACCGACCCTAGTGTAGATACAGCAATCACCGTCTAGCGTTCTCGAAAATAAAGCTTGTACTTCAGCCTCCACAGCGCCGGATTTTTTTGTCTGCATTTCTATCTAGTTGAATCAAACTTAAAGGATGTGCAAAAATATGTTGGCATTTGTACCCCCTCCTCGCCGTTGAAGTCAAAACTATCCAGCAACTTTCCAGCGGTAAGGCGCCTGGTCCTGACTCCATCCCGCAGAGATATAAAAGGCAGGTGGACCGGTTCTGATAGAGCAGCTTCACCAAGTCTTTACAAACCCTCTTGGGTGAACGGACCATGCCACAAGATTTCAAGACGAAATAGTCCAACCTTTAAAAACGAAAAGGGAAAACCTCCAATCATGTGACAAGCCCCAAAGGCATCTCCTTTTCTTAATTGCAGGGAAGATACTCCCCAGAATTCTTCTCAATCGCCTCTCAACCCATCTTGACCAAGGTCTTCTTCCTGAGAGCCAATGTGGCTTCAGAAAAAAAAAACGAGGAACTTTTTAATGTTTTTTTCGCTGCAAGCAGTTGCAAAAGAAATGTTGGATCAGAACTCCGTAATTTTTCTCCCTTTCATTGATCTTACCAGTCATTTGCACAGTCACGAGAAGGACTGAGGAAGATTGTGGCAAATATGGCTGTCCCAAAGTTTGTCCAAATATTTGCGGCTATTTCATGATAGTGGTAAAAAAAAATACAGAAAATGGTGAACTGCCCTGAGCCCTTCCTGTCCCCAAGGTTGAAACAAGATGTGCCCTGGCACCAATACTGTTCAGCCTCATGTTTTCAGCTTGTTGATGAATCCTTCGAAAACAACGACATGGAATAGCATCAACTACCGCATGGATGGGAAAAATTTTTCAACCTCAGAAGGGTGAAGCTAAAAGCAAAACTAACAACGACACCGTCAGAGAGATAATATTGGCAGATGATTGCACTCTATATGCCAATTCAAAGGGAGATATGCAAAACAATGTTTCGCTTTCTCATATCCTGTGCCAACTTCGGGCTCATATCAACTTGGAGAAGACTGGTTTTGTACCATCCTTACTAATGTTAATCAAACTGTGCCGAATATCAAAGTGAATGATCATATCTAAGTGTTGCGGACAAATTCACTTCTTGGCAGCACTGTGTCCCAAGCTTACACAATTCTGACGATGGAAGCAAGAATCTTCAATGCCAGCGTGGCCCTTTGGCAGACAGTACAAAATGTGGGACAGAAATGGAAAAAGCTTGCAAACAAAGCTGCAAGACGGAATAGTGACAATGTTGTTGTGTGTGCGTGCGTGCGTGCGTGTGTACGGTGTTGTGTGGGGTGTGTGTGGGGTTTGTGTGTGTGTGTGGGGCGCGTGTATGTGTGTCTCTCTATTTGGCACCTTTCCGTCTTGACAGACGATAGTTTGGTACATTGTGCTTCAGAAAAGGCTTAATAACTACGACCCATGGCGGTGGCCAGTGTGGCTGATAAGGCCACTTCGCGCTGCAAATGTTTGTCCCAAGTGGATGCATGTGAAAGCATGGTCATTTCCAACAAGATACACCATCTTACGTCTCTCACCTCTTGGTGTGCTTTATCTGCAACCATTTTATCCTTGACTTTATTCCATTTCTGATGTTTTTCCCCCCATGCCACACGTTAGCGGCGACTTACCCCAATGTGCTCTATCAATGCCTTATCAATCATGTCCCGCTTACACACCTCTTATCGTATAGAGGCCGTAACCCTGAGATCTCCTATTTACCTGTAAATTCACCAAAAAATGTCCTTTGCTATTCTACCATCATCCATCCTCCTTACATGTCCTATCCATCTAAGTCTATGAGACTGAGCATGAACCACACCGTCACACAAATTGATCTTTTCCAATACTTCGTATTTGTGTTTTGTCTTGCCACTTAATACCAAGTATTCTTCTAATATATATTTATATATATATATATATATATATATATAATAAAATATATATATATATTATATATATATATATATATATATATATATATATATATATATATAAAACAAAGTGGTATGTATGTAAATATGTGTGTATGTATATATGTATGTATGTAAATATGTATGTCCTTTATTGTTCGCGAACGGCCCATCCGATTGAGATGAAATTTTCTACACGCCTTCCTTTCATTCCAGAGCTGTCAACTGTCATAGTTTTTTTCCCTTCTTCCTCCTCCTCCCTCCTTCCAAAATACGTACGTAAATATATGATGATGATGATGAAAGAATCCCCGAACCAAAACGCTAGGGAAAGGGAAGAAAATGACGTGACTACACAGAATCGTCACACGGCAATCATCATCATCAAGTGCCGTGCCGGCTGGCGTAGGCGTTCATGGCTCTCCGTAGATCTCAGTCTTTGGTTTTTTGGATCAACTCTGCTGCTGATATTCCTCCATGCCACGGCAATATCAATAACAATTCATCTTTTATGTGTAAGGAAGTTATCTACAGTCGTGTAGAAGGGAAGAACTAGACGAGTATGAATTCGGAATGGCGAACTCTCTCCCCCTCTCTTCTCCTCCCTCTACCTCCTCCCTCGACCCTTCTCCTCTTCCTCCTCCCTCTCATCCCTCTCCCTCCTACTTCCTCCTTCTCCCTCTTCCTTCTCCCTCTTCCTCTCCCCTTCTCCTCCATCCTCCTCCCTCCTACTCCCTCCGCCTCCTCCCTCATCTTCCCTCCTCCTCCCTCTCCCTCCTCATCCCTCCTCCTCCTGCCTCCCTCCTCCTCATCCTGCCTCCTTCTCCCTCATCATCCTCCCTCCTCCTTCTCCCTTCTTCTCCCTCTTTCCCTCTTCCTCCTCCTACCTCCTCCCTCCTCCTCCTCCCTCCACCCTCCTCCTCCCTTCTCCTCCTCTTCCTCCTCCCTTTCCTTCCTCCTCCTCCTCCCTCTACCTCCTCCTCCCCTACCTCTTTCCTCCTCCCTCCTCCTCCCCTTCCACCTCTCTTTCCTTCCTCCCTCCTCATTCTCCCTCCTTCCTCTCCCTCCTTCCTCCTCCTCCTTCCTTCTTCTCCCTCCTCCTCCTCCTCCCTCCTCCCCCTCCTCCTTCCTCCTCCTCCTCACTCCTCCTCCTCCCTCCTCCTCCTCCCTCTACCTCCTCCCTCCTCCTCCTCCCTCCTCCTCCCTTCTCCTCCTCCCTCCTCCTCCTCCCTCTACCTCCTCCTCCCATTCACATTCCTCCTCCTCCCTCTTCCTCCTCCTCCCTCCTCCTCCTCATCCCTCCTTCTCCCTCCTCCTCCTTCTTCCTCCCTCCTCCTCCTCCTCCCTCCTCCCCTCCTCCTTCTCCTCCTCCCTCTCCTCCGCCTCACTCCTCCTCCTCCCTCCTCCTCCTCATTCTACTCCTCCCTCCTCCTCCCTTCACATTCCTCCTCCTCCCTCTTCCTCCCCTCCCTCCTCCTCCTCCTCCTCCTCCTCCCTCCTCCTCATCACTCCTCCTCCCTGCCTCCTCCTTGTTCCTCCTCCTCCCCCTCCTCCTTCCTCCTCCTCCCTCTCCGCCTCCTCCCTCCTCCTCCTCCCTCTACCTCCTCCTCCTCCCTCCTCCTCCCTCTACCGATCCTCCCCCCTCCTCCCTTCACATTCCTCCTCCTCCCTCTTCCTCCTCCTCCCTCCTCCTCTCTCCGCCTCCTCCTCCTCCTCTTCCCTCTACCTCCTCCCTCCTCCCTCCTTCCATTCCTCCTCCTCCCTCCTCCATCCTCCCCTCCTCCTCTTCCCTCCTCCTCCTCCCCCTCCTTCTCCTCCTTCTCCCTCCTCCTTCTCCCTCTTCCTCCTCTATCTTCCTTCTCCTCCTTCTCCCCTCCTCCTTCTTCCCTCTTCCTCCTCCCTCTTCCTTCTCCTCCCTCTCCCTCCTCCTTCTCCCTCTTCCTTCTCCCTCTTCCTCTCCCCTCCTCCTCCTACCCTCTTCCTCTCCCCTCCTCCCTCTACCTCCTCCTCCCCTCCTCCTTCCTCCTCCTCCCTCTTCCGCCTCCTCCCTCCTCCTCATCCTTCCTTCTCCCTCATCCTCCTTCTTCCTCCCTCCTCCTCCTCCTCCCTCCTCCCCTCCTCCTTCCTCCTCCTCCCTCTCCTCCTCCTCTCTCCTCCTCCTCACTCTCCTCCTCCCTCCTCCTCCTCCTCCCTCTACCTCCTCCCTCCTCCTCCCTTCACATTCCTCCTCCTCCCTCTTCCTCCTCCTCCTCCTCCTCTCTCCGCCTCCCTCCTCCTCCTCCTCCCTCTACCTCCTCCCTCCTCCTCCCTTCACATTCCTCCTCCTCCCTACTCCTCCTCCCCTCCTCCTCTTCCCTCCTCCTCCTCCCCCTCCTTCTCCTCCTTCTCCCTCCTCCTTCTCCCTCTTCCTCCTCCCTCTTCTTTCTCCCTCCGCCTCCTCCCTCCTCCTACTCTCTCCTCCTCCTCCCTCCTCCTCCCTCTCCCACCTCCTCCCTCCTCCTCCTCCTGCTCCCTTCTCCTCCTGCGTTCTCCTCCTCCCTCCTTCTCCCTCCTCCTCCCTCTTCCTCCTCCCTCCTCCTCGCCTCCTCCTCCACCCTACTCCTCCCTCCTCCTCCTAATCCCTCCTCCTCCCTCCTATTCCTCCCTACTCCTCCTGTCTCCTCCCTCCTCCTCCCTCCTCTTCCCTCCTCCACCTCCCTCTTCCTCCTCCCTCCTACATTTACCCAAGACAGACAGACAGTCAGACAGATAGTCGGGAACGGGATCTTATATGACTACTTATATAATTTAAATGAGATGCTCTCCACCATGGGCTGGGCCGGGTCAGACAGACAGATAGGTAGATAGACAGACAGACAGACAGACAGACAGACAGACTAGACTAGATAGATAGATAGATAGATAGATAGATAGATAGATAGATAGATAGATAGATAGATAGATAGATAGATAGATAGATAGATAGATAGATAGATAGATAGATAGATAGATAGATAGATAGATAGATAGATAGATAGATAGACAAAAAGACAGGGAGGGAGGGAGGGATAGATGGGTCTATTAGACAGACAGACAGACAGACAGATAGAGATAGATAGATAGACAAACAGACAGACAGACAGACAGGGAGGGAGGGAGGGAGGGATGGAGAGACGGAGGGAGAGACGGAGGGACGGGTAGGCAGACAGATAGACAGGGAGGAGGGAGTTATAGACGAGGGAGAGACAGAGGGATGGGTCTATTTGACAGACAGACAGACAGACAGTCAGACAAGCAGACAGACAGACAGACAGACAGACAGACAGACAGACAGATAGACAGTCGGTAACGGGAACGGGAACTTATATGACTACTTATATGAATTAAATGAGATGCTCCCCACCAAGGACTGGGCGAAGCCGGGCCGGGTCAGCTAATATATATATATATATATATATATATATATATATATATATATATATATATATATATATATATATATATATATATATATATACTAGCTGACCCGGCCCGGCTTCGCCCAGTCCTTTTTGGGGAGCATCTCATTTAATTCATATAAGTAGTCATATAAGTTCCCGTTCCCGTTACCGACTGTCTGTCTGTCTGTCTGTCTGTCTGTCTGTCTGTCTGTCTGTCTGTCTGACCCGGCCCGTCTTCGCCCTAGACCCTGATGGGGAGCATCTCATTTAATTCATATAAGTAGTCATATAAGTTCCCGTTCCGACTATCTATCTGTCTGTCTGTCTGACCCGGCCTGGCATCGCCCAACACCTGGTGGGGAGCATCTCATTTAATTCATATAAGTAGTCATATAAGTTCCCGTTCCCGACTGTCTGTCTGTCTGTCTGTCTGTCTGTCTATCTATCTATCTATCTGTCTGTCTGTCTGACCCGGCCCAGCCCATGGTGGAGAGCATCTCATTTAAATTATATAAGTAGTCATATAAGATCCCGTTCCCGACTATCTGTCTGACTGTCTGTCTGTCTTGGGTAAATGTAGGAGGAGGAAGAGGAAGGAGGAGGAAGAGGGAGGAGGAGGATGGAGGAGGGAGAGGGAGGAGGGGAAGAGGGTAGGAGGAGGAGGAGGGGAGAGGAGGTGAAGAAGGGAGAAGGAGGGAGGAGGAGAAGGAGGAGGAGGGGAGGAGGAGGGGAGAGGAGGAGGGAGGAGGCAGAGGGAGAAGAAGGAAGAAGGAGGAGGAAGGAGGGAGAGGAAAGAGGGAGAATGAGGAGGGGAGGAAGGAAAGGGAGGTGGAAGAGGAGGAGGAGGGAGGTGGAAGAGGAGGAGGAGGGAGGAGGAAAGAGGTAGGGGGAGGAGGAGGTAGAGGGAGGAGGAGGAGGAAGGAAAGGGAGGAGGAAGAGGAGGAGAAGGGAGGAGGAGGGTGGAGGGAGGAGGAGGAGGTAGAGGGAGGAGGAGGGAGGAGGTAGGAGGAGGAAGAGGGAAGAGGGAGAAGAAGGGAGAAGGAGGAGGAAGGATGATGAGGTAGAAGGAGGCAGGAGAAGGAGGAGTGAGGCAGGATGAGGAGGAGGGATGAGGAGGGAGAGGGAGGAGGAGGGAAAGATGAGGGAGGAGGGGGGGAGGAGGCGGAGGGAGTAGGAGGGAGGAGGATGGAGGAGGAGGGGAGAGGAAGAGGGAGAAGGAGGAGGGAGGAGGGAGAGGGATGAGAGGGAGGAGGAGGGTGGAGGGAGGAGGTAGAGGGAGGAGGAGGGAGGAGAAGAGAGGAGGAGAGAGTTCGCCATTCCGAATTCATACTCGTCTAGTTCTTCCCTTCTACACGACTGCAGATAACTTCCTTACACATAAAAAGATGAATTGTTATTGATATTGCCGTGGCATGGAGGAATATCAGCAGCAGAGTTGATTAAAAAAAAACAAAGACTGAGATCTACAGAGAGCCATGAACGCCTACGCCAGCCGGCACGGCACTTGATGATGATGATTGCCGTGTGACGATTCTGTGTAGTCACGTCATTTTCTTCCCTTTCCCTAGCGTTTTGGTTCGGGATTCTTTCATCATCATCATCATATATTTACGTACGTATTTTGGGAGGGGGAGGAGGGAGGAGGAGGAAGAAGAAAAAAAAACTATGACAGTTGACAGCTCTGGAATGAAAGGAAGGCGTGTAGAAAATTTCATCTCAATCGGATGGGCCGTTCGCGAACAAATAAAGGACATACATATTTACATACATACATATATACATACACACATATTTACATACATACACTTTGTTTTATAAATATATATATATATATATATATATATATATATATATATATATATATATATATATATATATAGTAATACACGTTTTCAGGTTCCTGTGGGCGGAGTTACTACGTTCCACAATTGGTTAGCACTGACGTTGTTTGGACGCCACCAACAAACTCTTCCGTTAATCAAACGTGCAAGTAAGATTAGTTATTGGGTTTATAAACTAGTAGTAATTCTTCTTCTTCTTCTTCTTCTTCTTCTTCTTCTTCTTCTGCTTCTTCTTCTTCTTCTTCTTCTTCTTCTTCTTCTTCTTCTTCTTCTTCTTCTTCTTCTTCTTCTTCTGCTGCTGCTGCTGCTGCTGCTGCTCTTCTCCTCCTCCTCCTTCTTCTTCTTCTTCTTCTTCTTCTTCTTCTTCTTCTTCTTCTTCTTCTTCTTCTTCTTCTTCTTCTTCTTATTCTTCTTCTTCTTCTTCTTCTTCTTCTTATTCTTCTTCTTCTTCTTCTTCTTCTTCTTCTTCTTCTTCTTCTTCTTCTTATTCTTATTCTTCAATATAATGACGTTGTATTTGACAGTATTATTACTATCATTAATGTGTGTTGTCCTCCTCCCCCTCTTCTGCTTCTTTTTCTTCTTCTTCTTCTTCTTCTTCTTCTTCTTCTTCTTCTTCTTCTTCTTCTTCTTCTTCTTCTTCTTCTTCTTCTTCTTCTTCTTCTTCTTCTTCTTCTTCTTCTTCTTCTTCAATATAATGACGTTGGATTTGCCAGTATTATTACTATCATTAGTTTGTGTTATCCATCGACTAAAGCTTTAATATACATCCTTCTCCTCCTCCTGTGCCTAGTATTTCCCCCACAGAAGTTTAATTTCTCTATTGCACTTTTTTCTGCTGATTTGCCTAAAAATGATCTTTGTCGTCTCCTTATGATTTTGATGAGAGGTCCAGTAACACCTGCAGCACTCAATACCTCTGTTGGTCTGTTATTCTTTTTCCACGACATCCTTAACTTTCTTCTAACACACACCACCAATGCTTCCAGCTTTCCAACAATCCCATTGTTCTGTGTATGGCTTTCCCGTCGATACCTAAGAAAAGACTACACACAACTTTTTAGCAAGCAGATTTTTTCACTTGTTGAATTCCTGTTTTTGTTTTATTTTATGTTTTATTTTACTGTTATTCATGATACGATGGCGATGCAGGTTAGCTTGGTCGAATAAATAAGAGCGCCAGTTTTAAACACCGGTGTTCTGATGCTCAGGTAGCGGGATCAACCCCGACAACGGTCAGTTGGACTAAAATGTTGACTTCTTGTCCTTTACTTGGTGATGAAAATTACAAGTACCTCAGAAGTCGGAATGAGTTCGTCTGATGGCTAGGGACACTGATACTATTGAAAGTTAGCCCACACGCAAGAATCTGCCCAGCGTGGACTGCTCACAAGTTCACAACGAGCGAATTTGAAAAATATGACCAGTGAACACAGCTTTCGTACACGTGTGTATATTTTTATGATACCATATATAACGTGTGTTTGTATTTCCTTTGCTGGCATTACGATAGGAATTATGATGTGTGTCTGTTTGAGGTACAGTAAGCAAGGTTTGTGTTCATTGTTTCCCTGCCGGATTTCTCCCTATCCTAGTTGTTTCTTTTCTGATGCAGATTCGCATGCCACTTTTTTCACTATAGATTCACATGTCACTTGTACTTTATAGATTCACATGCAACTTGTACTTTATAGATTCACATGTCACTTGTACTTTATATATTCACATACCACTTGTACTTTATAGATTCACATGTCACTTGGACTTTATAGATTCACATACCACTTGTACTTTATATATTCACATACCACTTGTACTTTATATATTCACATGCCACTTGCACTTTATAGATTCACATACCACTTGTACTTTATATATTCACATAATACTTGTACTTTATATATTCACATGCCACTTATACTTTATATATTCACATACCACTTGTACTTTATAAATTCACATACTACATGTACTGTATAGATTCACATGCCACTTGTACTTTATATATTCACATGCCAATTATACTTTATATATTCACATGCCAATTATACTTTATATATTCACATGCCACTTGCACTTTATAGATTCACATGCCACTTGTACTTTATATATTCACATGCCAATTATACTTTATATATTCACATGCCAATTATACTTTATATATTCACATGCCACTTGCACTTTATAGATTCACATACCACGTATACTTTAAAGATTCACATGCCACTTGTACTTTATATATTCACATGCCACTTGCACTTTATATATTCACATGCCAATTATACTTTATATATTCACATGCCACTTGTACTTTATAGATTCACATGCCACTTGCACTTTATAGATTCACATGCCACTTGCACTTTAAAGATTCACATGTCACTTGCACTTTATATATTCACATACCACTTGTACTTTATATATTCACATGCCACTTGCACTTTATAGATTCACATGCCACTTGTACTTTATATATTCACATGCCAATTATACTTTATATATTCACATACCACTTGTACTTTATAAATTCACATACTACATGTACTGTATAGATTCACATACCACTTGCACTTTATAGATTTGCATGCCACTTGTAATGTTTAGATTCACATACTACTTGTACTTTATAGATTCACGTGCCACTTGCACTTTATAGATTCACATACCACTTGTACTTTATATATTCACATGCCACTTACACTTTATAGATTCACATACCACGTATACTTTAAAGATTCACATGCCACTTGCACTTTATAGATTCACATACCACTTGCACTTTATAGATTCACATACCATTTGTACTTTATATATTCACGTGTATCTTGTTTACTACAGATTCACATGACGCTTGTCCCCTACAGATTCACGCTTCGCGTGGCCTCTACATATTCACGTGTAGCTTGTCCCCTGTGTGTCACGTTGTTACTTATCCACTACAGCATCACATGCTACTCGTCTTTACAAATTCACTTGTAACTTATCCACTACAGATTCACGTGTGCCTTGTCCCTACAGATTCACATGTAGCTTATCCTCTGTGTATCCACATGTCACTTGTGCACTGTTGATCCACATGTCACTTGTCCACTACAAATTTATGTCACTTGTGCACTACAGATTCACATGTCACTTGTCCACTACAAATTCATATGTCACTTGTGCACTTCAGATGCACGTATTAAATGTCTTCTACAAATTCACATGTTACTTGTGCTCTACAGATACAAACGTCCCTTGACCACTGTAAATTCACATACGACTTGCCATTTATAAATTCACATGCTACTTACTTGTCCAATACACATTTACATATCACTTGTTCATTACGGATTCACTTGTCCACTACAGATTAACATTCCACTTGTCCACTACACATTATTCACATGCTTCTTGTTCACTACAGATTCACATGTAATTTGCTCTTTATCTACCCAACAGGTGCTGTGTTGGCATTATTGATAGACTGCGAATAGTGGAGCTTGAATGCCCCCTAGGGATCAAGAAAAAGGGATTGTACACCCTGCTCAGTGACTGCCAGTGTCAAAGTTGTAGTGTTAGTGGTAAGTGGTGATTTACCTTCACATTTTGTAGACAGTAGTGTTTAACATCATAATGTTGTGGTAAGTAGTGTTGTATATCACAATGTTGTCGTAGGTAGCGTTTTACATCACAATGTTGTGGTAAGTGGTATTTTACATCTCAATGTTGTGGTAAATAGGTTGTACATCACAATGTTGTGGTAAGTGGTATTTTATATACCAATGTTGTGGTAACTAGTGTTTTACAACTCAATGTTGTGGTAAGTGGTATTTTACATCTCAATGTTGTGGTAAATAGGTTGTACATCACAATGTTATGATATGTAGTGTTTTATATCACAATGTAGTGGTAAAGTTATGATTAGCCTAACACTGTTGATGTATATAATGTTCAACCTAACAATGATGTAATAAATTATGTTTAATTTAACAATGTTCTAGTTACTTATTTTTAACATAAAATTGGTGAGATACATTATACTTAAGCTAACAATTGTTTGTTACATTAATAATAACCGAAAACAACTATGGTAAGTTATGTTTAATCTAAGTAAGTACTATTTAATATGTGAAACTTGTGAAGTGGCATGTGAATCTGTGCTTTATCTAAGTAAGCAGTATTTAATATTTCAATGCTTGGGTCAGTTATGTGTAACTTACACATGTTTCAGTGAGTAGTGATTACCATTACACTGTCGAGGAAAGTCATGTTTAACCTAAGAATATAGTGGTATGTTCTTATTTTTTTTTTAACCTAACAAATTTGTCATAAGACATATTTAACCTAACAAGGATGTATGTAGAAGTTATGTTAAACATAATTATGTTCTGGTAAATTTAACCTAACTTTGTTGAGGTAATTTACATTTAATTTAACAATGTTGTGGTAAGGTATTTTAACCGTGCAATGTTGTGGTAAGCTATGTTTAACTTAACAATGTTGTGGTAAGTAGTGTTAATAATACGTTGTGTAAATAAGTTATGTTTGGCCTAACAATGTAATATTCAGTAGTGCTTAACATGCCGAGTGAGATTCTTAAAAGGGGAACTGAATGGTTCAATGTGCAATGATGAGCTCTGTGTTCTTGTCTGTAGTATTGTGGTAAGAAGTTTTCAACCTATTAATGTTGCGGTAAGTTATCTTTAACCTGGTAAGAAGTGTTTAATATTACAATTTTTAGATAAATGTTTCAATAGGTATTGTTTACTCTAATAATTTTGTGATAAGTTATGTTTAACCTAACAATTCTGTGATACGTTATGTTTAACCTAACAATTTTGTGATAAGTTATGTTTAACCTAACAATTATGTGATAAGTTATGTTTAATTTAGCATTTTGTGATAAGTTATGTCTAACCAAACAATTTCTCGTCCTTGACTTGGTGACGTAAATTACAAGCACCTCTGAAGTTGGAGTGGGTTCGCCTGATGGCGAGAGACATGTATAATATCGAAAGCTAATCCAAACGCAAAAAAAAAAGAATCCAATTTTCTAGAAGTAGTAGCACGTGAATGAACTACGCTTGATTTCAAAGCGAGTGAACGAGCGCAAAAAGGAAATAAAACATGAGTTAAATAAATTATTGAATTATCAACGGTATGGTGGAGACAAGAACACAGAGCTGATCCACGACTCTGGTGATCGTGTGAGATACGAAACATGACCGCCCACGCTTATCGGCATGGCACATGATGATGATAATTGAATGTAAAGCTGAAGATGGATTGTGTGTGTGTGTGTGTGTGTGTGTGTATGCATGTGTGTACGTGTGAGTATGTGTGTGTATGTGTGTATGTGTGTGTGTGTGTGTGTTTGTGTGTAAGTTTGTATGTGTGTGTGAGTGGCCCAGAGTAGTTTCCTGCCGCGGGTCTGTGGTATGGTAGCGCCATCACATTTTGTAACTCTGAGAGCAAGAAGGAATATGTGGCCATATGGTAGTGCCATTACATTTTGTAACCCTGAGAGTGAACAAGAAGGAATGGGTGGCCATGTGGTAGCGCCATTACATTTCGGAACCCTGAGAGCAAAGAGGAATAGGTGGAGATGTGATAGCGCCATAATATTCTGTAACCTTGAGAGCAAGGAAGAATAGGTGGCCATGTGATAGGGCCATCACATTTTGTAACTCTGAGAGCAAGGAAGACTAGGTAGCCAATCTTTCAGTCACTTTGACAGAGGTAGCATAAGGGCTAAATTCTAGCCTGCTAGCCCTGTGGACAGGACTTCAGATTTCAATTACATTAGATTCTGAAACTTGACGTGGGCTCCTCAAGTCGACCCAACATAACATGGATACCTGGAACTGTTTTGGGAGGTAAAGGCATCTGGTGCCATATTGACCATATTATCCATCACTCAAGTGCCAGTTGGTCTATGCAAATTATGGGTTAAGCACCATATGCCGAATATCGCGGGTAAAAGAGTTCTTTACTTACAGACTTACTATAGCTGGAAGAGAGTTTATCTTGGCTTTTGCATTTCTATTTACAGATGGTCATTTATCAACTTCAAAGACGAAGACATAAAAGAGACCAACCCTTTTACCAACCAACACGGCTTCTTCATTCTCAGTATCCAAGCTGCCCCAGCTCTCATGTGCACAGCCCACAGCCTACTCTGTTGGTGTGCTGTGTCTAAATAATTACTACCGACCAAGCTTGGCTGAATAGCTAGTTAGTTAGTCATCAGATTTATCATCATTGCACATTGAAACATTAAGTTCCCCTTTTAAGAATCTCACTCGGCATGCTGCGGCTGACGACGCCAGTTCTGTGTTGGTTATCTATTATTCTTTGACCCCCTACATAGCGCTCTTATCTGGCTTCACCCCCTTTTGACTGAATGTTCTTGCAGTCTGGTCAAGGTTGCAGATTCACAGTCAAAATGTGATTCATTTAACCGATTCAGTGCCATTCTTCTTCTTCTTCTTCTTCTTCTTCTTCTTCTTCTTCTTCTTCTTCTTCTTCTTCTTCTTCTTCTTCTTCTTCTTCTTCTTCTGCTGCTGCTGCTGCTGCTGCGTTCATCCGGAGTTTTTTTTTTCTTTTTCGGACGTGATTGTGTTGTGCCTGTTTACAGGAAAGCTGCGTTCTTGCGCCGTTAGGCCGACACAACCGAATTCTGCGGGCATTTGTTGATTGACCGAGTTAACCTTCCCGGGGCAGTGCCATTCAAAAACTAGGTTTAGACCAAATTAAAATGAACGGCTGAAAATGGAGAGTAGGCCTAAGGGTGTGTCACGGTTATGATTTAAAAATTGTTAATATGGTAGCCGACATGTTGTATTAATATTACATACAAGAGGTTGCATAGGGAAAACTACTGTAATAATATTTTACCTATTGTTTTATTTATAAGCTGATGGCAGTTACGGGGAGTTTGAATAAGAGATTTACCATCCAATGGCAGAGAATCAGTTAATTATCCTGCATCTTATATATAATTCGGTATATCAGCCCAGTCCATTACTCATCAGCTTTCCAACATATCCCGGCCCATGGGCCTTCCAGTGTGTTCATTTAATCTTACTTCAGTGTGGCCTGTCACAAAAATAAAGGCGATATTTGTGAGACTAGACCCTCAATAAATTCGCCCATCTTTCTTGGCTGGATATATGTGGTAATTGCTTTTTGTAAAAAAAAAAAAAAAAACAGTCAATTTCATCCATTGCTGGTCATGTCATAAGAATTCATCAATTTTTTAATTTCTGTATTTTTAATCAATTTTTGTATTTCTATTTTGCTAAACTTTAAGAGTGTTTACAATATGTGTTGAGTATCAAGTGAAATGTCATTGTTACTTGATATTTCTGCAGTTTTCTTCTTTTACAGATCTGTCCTAACTAAATGTTTCATTATTAAATTTAAACTTGCAATATTCGTGTTTTTTTTCGTTTAAAACCTTTGTCTTAACTATTTGTTTCAATAATAAACTCAGTCTTAATTTTTTTTTTACAACGTTTCATTAACAAATTCAATCTTAGTTTTTTTGTTTTACAGCTTCTATATTATCCTAAGTTTTTATTAACAAGCTCAATCTTAGTTCTTGTTTCACTACTTCTGTTCTGGCTAAATATTTCACGAACAAATGACAATTTGGTTTCATTACATCATCATAATATATAAATATTTCAATTTTCGACCAGAATAACATAAATATCATCACCATCATGTGCCATGTCGAACATTTATGCCTCCAGATGTCTTCTGAAACCTGTTATAACTTAATTGAGCATAAGCCAGTTTTTTCCTTGCCAAACCTTCCTATCCTTGTTTCTCTTAAAGCTTCTTCCATGCCAAGCCCTCTTATTCTCTGCTATCCCTGGCAGTTCCTTCCATGCCAAACCCTCCTATCCTCCACTATCTCTGGCTGTTCCTTCCATGCCAAACCATCCATTCCTCCGCTATCCCTGGTTGTTCCTTCCATGCCAAACCCTCCTTTCCTCCGCTATCTGTGGCTATTCCTTTCATGTCAAACCCACATATTCTCTGCTATCCCTGCTGTTCCTTCCATGCCAAACCCTCCTATCCTCTGCTATTCCTGGCTGTTCCTTCCACGCCAAACCCTCCTATCCTCTGCTATCCCTGGCTGTTCCTTCCACGCTAAACCCTCTTATCCTCCGCTATCCCTGGCTGTTCCTTCCATGCCAAACCCTCCTATCCTCCATTATCCATGACTGTTCCTTCCATGCCAAAACCTCCAATCCTCCGCTATCTCTGGCTGTTCATTCCACGCCAAACCCTCATATCTTCCGCTATCTCTGGCTGTTCCTTCCACGTCAAAACCTCATATCCTCTTCTATCTCTGGCTGTTCCTTCCACGTCAAAACCTCATATCCTCTTCTACCTCTGGCTGTTCCTTCCACGTCAAAACCTCATATCCTCCGCTATCTATGGCTATGCCTTCTACGCCAAGCCCTCATATCCTTTGCTATCTCTAGCCGTTCCTTCCACGTCAAACCCTCCTATCCTCTTCTATCTCTGACTGTTCCTTCCACGCCAAGCCCTCATATCTGTCCTATCTCTAGCAATTTCTTCCTTGTCAAGCCCTCCTATCTGTCCTATCTCTAGCAATTTCCTCCTTGCCAAGCCCTCCTATCTGTCCTATCTCTAGCAATTTCTTCCTTGTCAAGCCCTCCTATCTGTCCTATCTCTAGCAATTTCTTCCTTGTCAAGCCCTCCTATCTGTCCTATCTCTAGCAATTTCCTCCTTGCCAAGCCCTCCTATCTGTCCTATCTCTAGCAATTTCCTCCTTGCCATGCCCTCCTATCTGTCCTATCTCTAGCAATTTCTTCCTTGTCAAGCCCTCCTATCTGTCCTATCTCTAGCAATTTCTCCTTGTCAAAGCCCTCCTATCTGTCCTATCTCTAGCAATTTCCTCCTTGTCAAGCCCTCCTATCTGTCCTAATCTCTAAGCAATTTCCTCCTTGCCATGCCCTCCTATCTCTGCAGGTCCTTCCCGCCAAACAGCCTTATCCTCTGCTGCCTCTTGCAGTTCCTTCTGTGTCTACCCTATATCATACACGTGCTACTACTTCTAGTAGCACTGGAGCGATTTTTGTGTGTGGATTAGTTTTCCCTATTACCAATGTCCCTCGCCATCAGGCGAACCCTATCCGACTTAGAAGTGCTTGTAATTTAGGTCCCCAAGTCAAGGACTCAACATTGTAGTCCTACTGACCGGTGTAGGGCTTGAACCCGCTGCTTCGGCATCAGCACAACGAAAGTTTTAAGGCAAGATCTCTTATCCAATTGGTCATGCCTTTTGTTCTCTTCATTTCTGTCACTGCTTTCCCATCATCAGCCTGCAGAGACCCTAGATATTCAAACTATTGATTTTCTGTAACTTCTCTCCATTGATAAATATACGTCGTATATAGTAATGTCATAAAAGTCCGCTCTGTGGCGAAGAGGTAACTAATGCTAATTCAGTAATCCTGAACACTGCGTTCAAAACACAGCTGCTGGCGATTTGGAAGCAGAACGTCCTTGCTATTGAATTTTCATATAACAGGTATAAGTGTCGGTCGTTCAGAAAGCTATGGCAAACTACTGAACATAAACTTGACATTAAATCACAAACAGCCAAAAAATGCCGGGGTAGACTGTGACATCCTGTAAAAGAAATGCAACTAACTATTACTTTTCTTTGTGTTGCATTGAGATGTATATTCTATTTGTCACTCTCTGAGTGGATATGAAGAACTTTTGAACATGCCCTGGGTGCTGTGACATTGGTGTTGAATGACGAGTTCCTTTCCTCTTCAGGCTCTGAAATGAATTCTCTGTTTACCAGAGTCTGAAGAACAGGATAGGAAAGTTCTTCAGTTCTTCTTCTTCTTTCGTTCGCTTGAAATATGTATATAACTGCAACGTTGTCTCTTGTATGAATGTAACAGTCTGTTTTAGTTCACTCAGCGGTCCATAGAGTGTATCTTCCACTCTTGTCTCTCAAGGCCAGAAGGTTCGCCTGGACATGTTGTAGTTTGGGCAGTCCTGGAGTATGTGCTCTGCTGTCTGCGACGCCAAACCACATGTGCACATGGCTGAGTCACCAATCTTGAATTGTGTATACATGTGGTTGCGTAATCTGTTGTGTCCCGTTATGAGGCGCAGAATAATGACCTGTTCTGGTCTGATCATAACGTGGTAGTCGTCTTGAGTAGGGTTTGGTGGCATTCTGACTGATTTGATCATTCTCTTCTTTTGGTGGAATGTAATGGGCACATCAGGCTGTTCTTCTTTTGTTCCTTCCTTAGCCAATCGATCAGTTCTGTCGTTTCCGGGTACTCCACAGTGGGATGGTATCAATTCTTCAGTATGTAGGATGTGTTTGATTTAATCGTTTGTCATTGAGCATGCCAGAATTTATCCTAGCATCATCATCAAGTGCTTTGGTGATAAGCTTGGAAAGTCACAGTTAGCGATCTAACATGATCAATTGTCTTGGCTCAGGTATGTGCTCTCGTCTCAATTTTGCCATGTGGCCAAGCCATCCAGATATTTATATCTTTGCCTTCCCTTTACTCTTTTCATATCAGTGTTGCTAGTTATCACTAAATTTTTAAGTTTATTTTTCCTCATATCGTTCCCCAAAACATACTTAACTGTCAAAATCTAATTTCTCTAATCAATTTACAATTTTCATTTGTTCCTTGTAGGACTTGTTCATTTGGTTTTCTATCTGTCCATGGTATTCTTTACATTGTCATCAGAAACCACATTTCTACTGCCATTAGATGTTTTTCCAGCTTGCCATATATTTATCCGTGCTTCACATGCATATAACAATATAGGGTCTATGTAGCATCTCAACACTCTTTTTCTCACAACAATTGACAGCATTTTATTGGTCAGTATGTTTTCCACCTTACAAAAGGCTATGTTTACCATCGTGATTCTTGTTCTAATATCTACTCATATGTTTCGACTGTTCTGAGATAGTTTCACTGATTCACTTATTTAAGCGTTGTTTCGTCTAATAAGAAATGACAACGTGGTATTTCTTTCTTTTTGGAGACGTCCATAATCTCTGTTTTCTTACAATTGAATTTTAATCCTAATTGTTCACTGTGTACAATAACCATATCTCATATGCATGTATTATAGAACAGTCACAAAGCTGTGTTAATCAAACGAAAATGGTTGTTATACTGTTATATTGTTCACAATGAATATATTTATTCATAAATATATGTATTTATTATCATGTATTGTTATCTGTTTTGTATTTAAAAGGGTTTAAAGGCAAGGGACCGTCCTCATTATAACTATGTTGGTGGGTGGGAGAGAGAGAGGGCTTGCCTCGCTTTGAACTCATGCGTAGTCCATACACACCCTACTACTTCTAGTGCACTGAACTGAAATTTGCGTGCGGAATAGCTTTCTCTATTACCAGTGTCACTCGCCATCAGGAGAACTCACTCCGACTTCAGCGTTACTTGTAATTTACACTCCCAAATCAAGGATGAGAATTCCACATTTTAGTCCAATTGACAGGTGTAGGGATTGAACCTGCTACCTCAGCATCAGAACATCGGATGTTTAAGAATGAGTGCACTTATTCATTGGGCCATGCTGACTGTTATACCATAACCCTTGGTCTATTTCCAAGTAGCGGTTCGCCAATATAATTGCACCAAGTGCAAACTCCCTAGTTGCAACGACAACCCCCAGGAGTCACTGAGAAAATTTCA
The DNA here is from genome assembly GCA_014155875.1 of Cepaea nemoralis. Classification (NCBI taxonomy): domain Eukaryota; kingdom Metazoa; phylum Mollusca; class Gastropoda; order Stylommatophora; family Helicidae; genus Cepaea; species Cepaea nemoralis. The sequence continues at coordinate 20,074 of JACEFZ010019364.1, forward strand.
CTTGTGAACCGAATAATAGAGTTGGGAAATGAACCCTCAAATTTCAGAACACACGGTAGGAAGCTTAACCACTTCGCCACACAGACCCCCTTGTTTGTATTATACCTTACCAATGTACATAACATTTACTGACACTCACTGTATGACAGTCAGCATTTACGGAAATAGAAGCTAGTTATACCCATTTGCAATGTACTTAGAAATTACTGACACTGTATGATGGTGAACTTTGACGGTAATACAGAAGCTAGATATACTCATTTGCAATGTACATATGATTTACTGACACTCCTTGTGTGACAGTGAGCTGTGTCGGTAATACAGAAGCTAGAAGTACTCATTTGCAATGTAAATAGAATTTACTGACACTCCTTGTATGACACAGAGCTTTGTCAGTATTACAGAAACTAGATGTACTCATCTGCAATGTACATATAATTTACTGACACTCCTTGTATGACAGTGAGCATTGACGGAGACAGAAGCTAGTTTAATTATTTGCAATATGCATAGAATTTACTGACACTGTATGATGGTGAACTTTGACGGTAATACAGAAGCTAGATATACTCATTTGCAATGTACATATAATTTACTGACACTCCTTGTGTGACAGTGAGCTGTGTCGGTAATACAGAAGCTAGAAGTACTCATTTGCAATGTAAATAGAATTTACTGACACTCCTTGTATGACAGTGAGCTTTGTCAGTAATACAGAAGCTAGATGTACTCATTTGCAATGTAAATAGAATTTACTGACACTCCTTATATGACAGTAAGCATTGACGGAGACAGAAGCTAGTTATAATTATTTGCACTATACATAGAATTTACTGACACTCCTTGTATGACAGTGAGCTTTGTCGGTAATACAGAAGCTAGATATACTCATTTGCAATGTACATAGAATTTACTGACACTCCTTGTATGACAGTGAACTTTGACAGTAATACAGGAGCTAGATATACTCATTTGCAATGTACATAGAATTTACTGACACTCACTGAACTACGGTGAGCTTTGACGGAAATACAGAAGCTATTTATACTTAATTGTCTCAAAACATTTCACTGATGAACTGTGTAATGTATTAAATATGTCATGAAGAACCAGGTGTTTATACACTGTGAAGTTATTATCTGCTATATTATGTTGTCTGTTCAGCTTGGCAATAAAGAAAATGATGACCTGTTGTTTCCTGTTTTGTTGTCATATCAGTGAGGGCTATTAAATTTTGAGGAGTATTTCTCCTCATATTAGCTCAAAACATCTTGGAAATCTACATATAATTTCTCGAATCAATTTACTGTTCTCAGTTGTTGTAGGGCTTGCTCATTGATTTTATTTGTCTGTCCATTGTATTCTTTGCATTTTCATCAGAAACCACATTCCTACTGCTATTAAATGTTTTTTTTAGCTTGTCTGCCATGTGGCCAAGCCATCCAGACATTTATATCTTTGCCTTTCTGTTGCTCTTTTTGCCATCAATGTTGCTAGTTGACATAAGCCTGGGTCATTGACATTGAAGTGAGTGACCGGGCATGAGGAAGAATGGAGATGAGAGTGGGAGACAGTAAAGTGACTGACCTGGCTATGAGAAAACAGCCAGTCCTGAGAAATAAAATAATGGGAAGGGTGAGCGTGGACCCCAGGGGATGGGGGAAGGACAGGTTAGCTTTGTGTGAAGTCAAGGGACTTCAGGCAGTTGATGTGTAGAGGCCGAACTGATCGGTAGTCTAAGGAGAAGCGGAGTTAGAGATCTCCGTGTTGTGTTGTTCTCCGAGTTATGAAGACAGGCCTGAACCAGAGTGGGTTCTATAGGGAGTGAGGGCCTAAAACCCAGAGTGGGTTATATAGTTGAGCAGTGGCTCCGGCCCAATGTGTGGGTTGTATTGTAGGATTTCCAGCCGTGGATAGTAGCTGGATTACCTGTCTTGTGGATTGAGATAAGAAGCAGGCCGTGAGAAGGCATTGATGTGTGCTGGTTAAATTGTGAGGAGGATATTTATATTCTATGGATTTACATTGTTTCTGGATATATATATATATGTTCCGTCTGTCCGTCTTATTTCTGGAATAAATGATTATGTGCGCCAACTCAATCTTGTTTCATGACTGGTGAAGGTGCACTTCTGGGGTGAGTTGGATTAAGAGACAGTTAGATAGCTCAATTGACACACCATGAACATCGTTACCTAGACAACGACCATCACACGACAATATCAAGCAAAGATCATCAAGAACATTGATATTATCATCAAGAACGACGTGTGACACTAGTTGTCACTACATTTTTCAGATTTATTTCTTCTCATAGTGTCCAAAACATCTTGATTGTCCATGTCTCACATACATATAACAATATAGATTCTTTATAACACTTCAATACACTTGTTCTCACAATTGACTCCTTTTTATCGGCCATTATCTTATCCATCTTGCAAAAAAGCTATGTTTGCCATAGTTAGGATCAGGGGTTTGTTGTTTTGTTGTCATATGAGTTAGTTAACTTTTCTAAGGGAGGCTGAGTGGTCTTGAGGTATGGTGTCTGCCTCGAATGCTGGAAGTCCCGGGTTCAAGCCCCGGTGATTTTTTTCACGTGGACTTCTAGTAACAAAATTTCCCCTGGTCTCTGGGTAGGGAAATCGGGCGCCCGTGTGTATTGTTGCGCACGTAAAAAATCCCTTGGCAGTTGGAAATCGAAAAGGAGTAGAGTAACCTGGGCAAAATTTTGAGTTAAAAATCTACCCAAAGTATTTCAGGATCCTCGCCAGTGCTACGGAGTTCATGTACTGAGCTGAGATTGTCCGGACTCAGGCTTGAGTAAGGAGTAGAACGGAGTACTTATGGGTTACACCCGTGTGCCGTGGTATTGATCCGTCAACTAAACTAGTAAACTTTTCTACAACCACGTAGTGTCTGGTAAGTAAGGGACTCTGGTACATGCTTTAAGATGTAATGGGCATTTGGTGCTGAACCTATATTTGTATGGGACAATCAGCATTCAATGTCATTCAGGATGCCTTTACTTCCCTAGGCAATTCCTGGTACCCATTTGGTGGGAGCCCACCAACAACAGACTGCACATGGGACGTCATCATGGCCCAGTGGATAACTGTGCTTGTTCTTATATATCTGGTATGCTGATGCCGAGATAGTGGGTTTGAACCCCTACATGGTTCAGTTGGACCAAAATGTTGATTTCTCAGCCTTGACTCGGGATGTAAATTACAAGTACCTCAGAGGTCAGAGTGAGTTGGCCTAGTGGCGAGGGACATTGGTAAAAGTTAATCCATACGCAAACATCAGTCCAGTGTACTAGAAGTAGCAGAGTGTGTATGGACTACGCTTGAGCTCAAAGCGAGCACGCACGCGCGCACGCACACGTGCACACACACACACAAGAATGCACAATTTACCGCCTGTTATGTCACTATATCTCGTCAGCTGCATGCTACAGAATTAGATAACATACAAACTGGAAAGATGAATCCTTATTTCAGCTGACATCCTGACCCACATTGTCATTAATACTACACACACATGTCCGCACCTGTTACCAAGGTAGCTGCACATTCAATAGCACGTCTTTCTGCTTAAACAGTGGTGGTTTATAATAGTGTATTGCAGCAGCTTCAGCAAATTTAAGGATTTTTATTATTGGAGAAATATTGCATGCGAAAAACATTTTCTTTGTTGATCATGTGATCAGAGCTAACAGGTGAAAGATGATCAACAGTCAGGGATAGGCAGCAAAGGAACTGATCCAGAACAGAAATGAGATCTATGGAGAAACATGAGCGCTTATGAAATCTGGCATGACACATGATGATGATGATGACTCATTTGATGAGTACTAGTGAAAAGTATTATGGCATTCATTACTGGTAATAAAACTGGAACCAGTCTTATTTAGCAGTCGCACTTCTTTAAATAGTTTTCCGAGTTACTCTTCGTTATCTGCAGCCATGAACGAACAAACTTTTATTTCCAAAGGGTCACAATTTGGGCATGTAGGCCCATCTTACATTCTGCCCTTCCAATCACTCATCTTTCGTATATCAATTATCTACTGTGCAAGTTACACACACACACACAATCACAAGAATGCACAATTTACCGCCCGTTATATGTCACTATATCTCGTCAGCAGCATGCTACAGAATTAGATAACATACATAGGTAGAGAGGTGTTGTGAACCCATTACCTGGGATGGAATCTGTTTAGAGGACATACTGAAACCCATTACCTGGGATGCAATCTGTTTAAAGGACATACTGAACTTTGAGGTAGATAACTAGGTTTGAAACACTCCTGAAAAGAGGAGCAAAGAAGAAGTTATCTGCCACGCTGTTTACAATTTACACACATTCCCTAAGGCTATCACAGTACAAAGGCTGACACACCACTGTACACAGGCTGGGTCTTTCAAGCTTGTCAGTTGTTGAGGATTTCTTTTACTTCTTTCTACTCTGGTTCATGTGTGTTCTGCTGCTAAATTCCTTAACTACCTTTCCCTTCTCTTTATATAGGTGGCTTGGTACTCATACTGAAATTGATAGGTGCCGCCAGCTTAATTTGGTGCATGGTCACAGTCATACGAACAACCAGAGTATATAATAACAGAATACTGTTCACCGATAACTCAAACGTTTATTGCAATGTTTGTAAACAAAATTATTATCATAAAAGGCAATGAAAGCTGATGGAATGATTGCACCTGTATTTAATGTACAGTCACTCGGTAAATACTTTTTTTTTTTATAACCATAACATATTTACAGCAGATGAAGATATGTACATCTCTCAGATATTTACATCAAAATTAAAATCAATGTTTACTTAAAAGAAATGCGCATCTACTGGTTTCTTCAGGAGGGTCAGTATTTCATTCATTCATTCAGTAGCATGTCCTTTGCAGAACCTCGCTCCCATAACAACCTTCCGGAAAACCTCTCGATCATAAGCAAGATGTCCCGCTTCCGATACACCCATCTGGAGATCATCCACTATATCCTGCACCCATCTTATCTTTGGCCTTCCTTTTCCTCTCTTTCCAGGCATATACCCCTCTATTAAAGTTATCTCCAAACTCTTGTGATGTTTCAAGTGACCCAAATATATCAATTATCTTTGTTTTATCACCTTTAATAGCCACTCTTCTTCAATATTCAGCTTTTGAAGTATGGATGCATTTGTTCTTTTCTTTACCCAAGATATTCTTAGAACTCGTCTGTAACATTTATATTCAAAGGCATTTATGCGCTGTTCAGCTTGTTTAAGTATCCAGGTCTCACAGGCGTATGTTGCAATGGGAAAAATGCATGCTCTTAAAAATCCAGGTCAGTATTTACATCAAAAATTAAAATCAATGTTTACTTAAAAGAAATGTGCATCTACTGGTTTCTTCAGGAGGGTCACCATTTACATAAAATTTAAATTAATTAATGTTTACTTTTAAAAAAACTTGCATCTACTGGTTTCTTCAGGAGGGTCAGTACATACTGGCTTGCCAGGTTACACCAGTTATGTGAACTAATTACACTGGACAACAGTCCACACATATTGAGACAAAAGTAAGTAATGGCCCCTTTAACGTGCCTTAAGTGCACTGGGCATATGGTTCTACACCCATATTGTTATAGACTGAGCGGGACATGTGGTCAGTATCACCTGGCCACCTGGACCTCCCAAGGCATGTCCTGGTACCAATTTTAGGCTGGGTCAACCAGGGAGCCTAGGTCAGTTTTAAAAATTTGAATCTGTTTAAATAATCTGGACATCACGATCATGGGTGTGAACTTATTGAGTGGAGACCATGTCTGAACAGAGTATCCATATTTGGGAAGACTAGATCCGAAGGGAGTGACCAAGCAGTCTGGACGATACTGGTGCTGTCACTGATTAAGTGCCATGGGATGACTGATTGACTTAAGAGACTTCCCGTAACTGCCATGGGATTATGTATCGCCCAAATGTCACTGTGTTATAACACAACATGTCTGCTACAACATATTAACAACTTTTAAGCCATAACTGTGACATACCCCCACTTCCCATTTTCCACCATCCATTTTTGTTTGATCGCAACCTTTTTGTTTGGCACTGAATCTGTTACTGGCCATTTTTTATATTAAGAAATCCAAAGATTATAAAAAATTAGCTTATTTTCATCTCAAAAATACATAAAAGGCCTACATGTGTTTTCTAATGTTGTAGGTCTCATTTAGGGCATTGTAATAACATGGGAAATAAATTCACAGCTATCTATTGGCACTCACAGAAGATAGGAAACAAAAAGAATCGCATGCATACATCAGAAAAATGGAAAACTGTGTGAACACCGGGACTTCATCCTGCCGCTTCCAAAAGATTACAGTATCTTAGCAGGAAGAACAGGTATACATCGACAGTTTGCATTTTTATTTGCACAGTGTGTTGTTTCAATTTTATTTCTATCCTTTATTTTATATTAGACGACCCGGCCCGGATTCGCCCAGCCCTTGGCAGGGAGCGTCTCACAATTCATATAAGTAATCATTAAATTCATATAAGTAGTTATTATACATTCGAATACATTTCCTAAGCGCACAGAGTACGCGTTCGGCCCCTGCTCCCGTTCCCGTGGCTCGTCTGTTTCTGATGCTTCCGTTCCCGTTGCTCATCTTCTGATGCTCCCATTCCCATTGCTCGTCTGTTTCTGAAGCTCATAATTCTTTTTTCTTTCGTGCTTGAGGAAAAATTGTTGATTTTAAACTAACTATTTAAGTTGGATCCGCGGTAGTGATGAATGCCCATCAATAGCTGTAGATTTATATTCAACATTATAACCAACCATGAAGATTTTATAGCAGAGAGCTAGCACATTCACCCTCTAGTGTGGAAGGTGATTATCTATAAGCAACTAGAAAAGCTGGAACTAGAAAAGCTCTCTGCTATAAAATCTTCATGGTAGGTTATAATGTTGAATATAAATCTACAGCGATTATCTATAAGCAACTAGAAAAGCTGAAACTAGAAAAGCTCTCTGCTATAAAACCTTCATGGTAGGTTATAATGTTGAATATAAATCTACAGCTATTGATGGGCATTCATCACTACCGCGGATACAACTTAAATAGTTAGTTTAAAATCAACAATTTTTCCTGAACAGGTTCACTACAGGAACTAAAAACAGTCAGGTACTTTTAACTCCTGCCAAACAGTGAGAGATACTAAACACAGACTACATGCCTTACATGCCGTAACTTCACTAAGGCAAACATAAATCACGGGGAAATTATTTAACAAAATATTTAAATAAAAATAAGTACACTACTAAATAACAAATGACCTTTCGATTATACTAATCTTCCTCAGTAAAAACACAAACATATCTAAAGAAATACATGAAGTTCGCCAATTTTATAACAATAAAAATATGAAATTCAAAAATGTAATAACATTAAAACACAATTGTGTTTTTATGTTATTAAATTTTCTAATTTCATGTTTCTCCTTAGATCTGTTAGTGTTGTTCTTGAAGAAGATTAGTGTAATGTTAACGCCGTTCGTGCCGTTGTATATTTATGTTTATTTTATTTTATTTTTTAAAATTTCCCTCCTGTGATTTACGTTTGCCGTAGTGGAGTTCATTGTAAGGTATGCACATTGTGTGTGTGTTTAGTATCTCTCACCGTTTTCACAGGAGGTACAGGTATCTAACTATGTTTGTTGCCTATGAAGCATCTCAGCATCTCACGGACTTAGATTTGATGACCCAAAGTGACTGTTGTTTTCAATTTGTATCTTTTGTATGGTTGTATGCACAATTTATTGCCTGGCATGGTTTGCTGCACATCACCAGGTGAATACCTCAGGGCTGTACTTTATATGAAGTGAATGCTTCACATTCGAACTTAATATGTCACTGTGTGTTATATATTTCAGCCAAAGTATGATTCAGTTATTCAATTCATGTGATATATAACTCTGCAGTATGCACCTGAGATGCAGAAAAATATGCCAGACAATAAACTGTGAAATATACTCTTTTAAAATTCATGTGGTGGTGTTCACATGACTTCCACGTAACAGAATTACCATTAGGAAATGAATGTGGTGGTGTCCACTTGCCTCCCACATAAAAGACTTATAAGAGCTTGCTATACATTATTTTGGGAAATTTTTCTAATGTTTAGAATGTTATCATGCCACAGAAAACCTATATATTTCACCCTTATCTGAGATGGGTAGACACCTGCTCCACTGCCCTGGATAGCGTATTGTAACACTCATCTGTTATCACATCAAACATCCCTGACACCAGACAAGCCCACAAGGGCTCAGTCTCTGTAAGCAAATATCTTAGGGTATACATGTACCAAGGGAGTTGCAGTGGTGCAGTAGCTAACGTTCATGCCCGGTAGTCATGTGTTCGATTCCCCTTAGAATCAGAGATGTTTCTTCAACCTGTCCTGGCCTCCCAGGTTAACCGAGCCTAAAATAGGTAACGGGGAATGTTCTGGGAAGTAAAGGCAACCTGTGTGAAATTATCATAACCCAATGAGTACCAACAGGTGCATACAAATATCGGCCTAGCACCATATACCATATAGGCATGGAAGAGGGTCCTTGACTATATATATATATATATATATATATATATGTATATGTGCACACAAGTCATCCAGTTCAGCACCATATTTGTTGTGAACAACATTAAAATAGCCTTGAGCTTCAGATCAAAGGCAAAAAGACACCAAATTAACGTACACAGTAATCAGAAAAAACAAAAATAACACGTTAGTTAGTCGAGGTTCCAACTTCACGGCAACGGGTCGTCCCCATTATGCTCCGTTGCTGTGCCAGTGAATATCACGCGAAATGCTCCCCACCGTTCAATGTGAAAAGTGGAATAGACAGGAGTCTCGGAAATCCAACAGCCCACACAGGTACACTGTGCATAATGCCGCTGCCAAAATGCCAACACAAAATTAATCCACGAAAACCACAGTTCATTGTCGATGGACTCGGCAGTCACCAGAAAGACCTCATTGACCCGGGTTTCCTCACATGGCTCGACCTTTCACCACAGAGCGACCCACCGAAAGTGTCGCATAAAGCACGAACTCCGCAGCTTCAGCGCCGACTCCCGGGAGTCTCCTGAAAAATGCACTTGTGAACCGAAAAGGCTAATTAGTCTATTCAGCAACAGCTGGTAGCCATTGTTCTGAACATGCAGGTCACTGTTCAGGACAGATGTAAAAGCATTCCCCGTGAATTTCACAGCTCACAGTGTCGCCCACACACTCACTCAGTAGCAGGGCGACGGAACCATGTACTACCAGTCCAACATGAGGAAAATGCGATTGCAAACCGTAGCTGCAAGCATAAACACGCCACAGTCCTAAACAGTTCAACGCCTAACCGCCATACTGGCGACCGGAAGGCCACAAAAACAACAATGAAAGACCTCAACAAAGGTAACTACATTTATAAAAACTTTTTTAAAATGTCACTAAGCTGAGGTTCTGGAGTTGTCCGAATCCTAGGATCCAAAATTCAAATGGTTGGATTAAGTTAAATTTTTGTGTTTGAGGACTATGACGACTCCAGTTAAGTGACATTTTTGTAATTTTTAAAAATGTAGTATCAGTACATGTTTGATGTTTGTGTGCGGAGGAGGGTTTTGTAGCTGCAACACCCATTCTGTCACTTCTGTTCTTGTACATCTGACCGATTCCACTTTCTGAATGTGTAGATGTACTCACTACATATGCTCAAGAATCACTTCAAAGCATCTCCCTGGGTCCTGCTACCCCCACTCTGATATACACACATTGTACATGGCAAATCTAACATCATTGTACTCTCCACAAATTAGATCTACAAACAGCTGCCATTTTAACTTGACATACTTTTGCATCATTTTAAATTTTAAAGGAAAAACATGTCAGGATAATTAATTACACGGTTAAATAAACAGAACAAGTTAAATTGAAAAAATGAAATCATACATTGCAAACCAATCTTTATTTACAGGCAAAACAAATATTTTTTACCAAAGATTATGAGAAGAGTATGACTGAGGGAACTCTGATATCATAAAACTGGCAAATCTAACCGTCACAACCAATGTACATTTAATTTAAATGACAAAAAATCATACATAGTAATACTATACATCATATCTCACATACATGTTTAAATATGTACACTGTTTAGCAAAAATAGTTAGGAAATTCTGAGACCATCAAAGTTACCAACAATAAATAACTCTCTTTGTATCTGTAAGAAAAGGCAAAAATGAGACAGATATAATACTAAAGATGATAAGATCAGGTGAGATCAGGTCAGTTGAGCCTGCCAAAACAGTCACAGGCTGTCCAGTCATTGTTCACAGGGTTTAAAGATAGAAGCATACATTTTCAGAGGATTTTGTTTACTGCTTATTTCACAGCATAAGCGCTAAAACACCACATAGTCCGCCCATTCTTAGATGTTGTCTCTTTGTGTTGTGTCCACAACATATATGCCCTCAGAGGGGCAGAGCACTTAAAATTAATGAAGTGATAGCTATGTTGTTAATGAAAAAAAAATTATGGTTGTCTCCAGGAAGAAAGAAATAACTGATGTAACCGTTACATACCTCCAAAAGAAGAGAATGATCAAATCAGTCAGAAAGCCACCAAAATCTACTCAAGACAACTACCACCTTACGGACGACCAGAACAAATTATTCTGTGAATCGGAACAGGACACAATAGATTATGCAATCAAATGTATACAAAATTCAAGGTTGGTGAATCGGCCATGTGCACATGTGGATTGGCGTCACAGACAGCAGATCACATATTCTAAGACTGCCCAAAATATGACATATCTAGGCAAATCTTCTGGCCTATAGAAATAAACACACATAGTATTATTTGGCGCTCACAGAAGAAGAAGAAGGAAATAGAGATTAGAAGACGCACTAGACAACATAAAATTTGAAAGCTATAATAGTTACCGACCGGGATCGAACCTGTCGCCTCCAAATGACGACGGCGCCTCGCTGCAGGAACAAGTGTACTTCGACGCACGACCAACTAGACACTCAACTAGACACTAGACGGAGTGTCTAGTTGGTCGTGCGTCAAAGTACACTTGTTCCTGCAGCGAGGCGCCGTCGTCATTTGGAGGCGACAGGTTCAATCCCGGTCGGTAACTATAGCTTTCAAATTTTATGTTGTCTAGTGCGTCTTCTAATCTCTATTTCCTTCTTCTTCTTCTGTGAGCGCCAAATAATACTATGTGTGCTTATTTGTTTAATCGTCTTAGTTTCCTTAACGGTTCTCCCCATTTATGGCCTATAGAAACAACAGTGAAAGATACTCTATGGACCACTGAGTGAACTAACAAAGGCAGTTAAATTCATACAAGAAACAACATCAGAGTTATAGACATTTCAGCGAATGAAAGAAGCAGAAGAAATAGCCTAAGGTAACATACAAATTATCTTGAAAGACATTAACTCACTAAGACAGCTGGTTGCTAGCATCAGAAGACAGTCCACATTCTTTGGGTATGTCATGAGAAGGGGGAAGTCAGAAAACCTCAAGACAATGGGCAATTTGGAGGGGAGGAGAAGCAAGGGCAGGAGAAGCAAGGAGAGGCCAAGAGGAAAGAAACTGGGCATGGCATGGAGGAACATCAGCATCAGAAATGACCAACTGTGGGAAAATATGATTACCAGTGTCACATGGATGCACTGTGTGAAACATGGACAATAGGCAGGCAAGTTGAGAAACATCTAATGGAAGTGGAAATGTGGTTTATGAGGTAGTTGTAAAGAATACCATGGATGGACAGAAAAATTAATCCATCCATCCATGTGCCATGCCGGTAAGCGTGGGCGGTCATGTTCTGCCATCTCACTCGATCAACAGAGTCGTGGATCAGTTCCATGTTTCTGTCTCGACCATGCCACAAGGCCAAGCCATCCAGATACTTGTTTCTAGGTCTTCCCCTTGGTCTGTTCCCCTCGATCTTACCAGTTGTCACCAAGTTCTCCAAATCATTTCTTCTCATAACATGCCCAAAAAATTGTGACTGTCTACGTCTAATGTTTCTGATCAGTTTACGGTCTTCATTTGTTTCTTGAAGGACTTCTTCATTGGTCTTTCTGGCTGTCCATGGTATTCTTTGCATTTTCCTCAGAAACCACATTTCTACAGCCATCAGATGTTTTTCAGCCTGGCTGCTCATTGTCCAAGCTTCACATCCATTTGGATTAATTTAATCAGACAAATAAAAATCATAACTGATTAGACTGATAGTCATGATTTTGTGCTAAGAGGAGGAATAAATGAGAAAAAATAGTAACAACTGGCAAACCTGATGGGAAAAGAACAAGAGAGAAGTAAATACTTGGACTACTTAATTCGGACAAGAGCACAGACCTGATTGAAGACTTTGATGATAGTATGAGATGGCGAACCAAGACCACCCACACTGGGCATAGCACATGATGATGATGAATGTGAATATGCAACCTTGAGCAGACTGCAAGGACATCAAACTGGAAGAGGTGACAGGGGGCCAAAGAAGAATAGTAAACCAACACAGAAATGGTGTCGTCATCCGCCAAACACTGAGGGAGGCAATAAGAAAGAGTTTCAACACTTATGAACTGAATGGTTCAATGTTGCAGTGAGGATGATCTACTGACTAACTAACTAACTGACTGATTGATTGATTAACTAACTCATTTATTAACTAACTACAATGTTACATTTTAATTAAACTGTTCCTGAAGGACTCTTCAAATGGATTGATGATGAAAACTGCAATCTTAGCAACAAGTCACACAGATCACAGCAAAATCTGGTGTCACAATGGCCTTCTGGGCTGTGGGTGAGTTAAATACTCGACATCTGGAGATCTGCTTGGTATAAAATAAGTCAATTTCAATTTCACAGCACGAACAGACGAAGATCAGTAGCAAATCATGGATTTTCTGCCGAGGGCATGCTGGTATGCGAGGAAATGAACAGGCTGATGGGCTGGCTGATATGAGCTCCTTTGGTGGAGAGGTATGTGGTGAAGGCTTTCTGAGATGGAGTGACAAGTACAGCAAAACAGAGAATTTTTCATGTCTGGAGTGTCTAATTTCATGGGTGGTGAGTAGACACTTGATGCATAAGGAAAAATGTAGGCAGCATTCAGTCAGGCTGTCACTAGTACCATCAGCATAGGAACAATTTGTTGAATAATTAAAAGGGTGATTGAGCACATGGGAATGTCCTGAGTATAATTATGTTGATTGTTGAACTACATATTCCTGAACCAGCTTGAGTATCCAACATTTGGCAGCAGTTAGCAGAGTCCACAATTGAACTGGGCATCCTGATTCAGGACGTCAGCCGGACAGTTGACACAGAGGACATGGTACCATTGCTCACAGTGGTCACACATCACCTGTAACCAGAAAGAGTTACTGAATGACCTCACATGCCACTTTTCTTTAAGCTTTGCTGCTATAACTATTGTTACATTTCATACTGACAGCTATATTACTGTTGGTACTACTGCTGTGGTACCAGCTCTGTGGTGAGAGGTTACAGACACATTTGTAAACCTGCATACTGCATTCAAAACACTCATGGACGATTTAGCAGCAGACTGCCTTGTGTTGGCATTTTATAAAATGGTATGAGTACCGATCGTTCAGAAAGGAATGGCAAACTACTGAGAGTAAACCTGCCAAGAAATCACAATCAGCTAAAACAAATACTGGGGCTGACCATGACATCCTGTAAAGGATATGCAATTAACTTAACCACTACTACAGCGGTAACACGATGGTCACACGTCACCTGTATCTAGACAGGGTCACTGAATGACCTTACATGCACTTTTCTTTGAGCGTCATTGCTATAACTATTGTACTATTCATATTGACAGCTATATTACTGTTGGTACTACTACTACTACAGCAGTGACACATCAATGCCAAATCAACGGTCAGGGTACAATAATCTGCTGAGGCAGAATTATTTCAGATCGCTATGGCTCTGAGATCATCCCGGCCTCATAAAAATGGGCACCAGACAATTTTTACAATTTTACAGGTATTGTCTGGAAAGGATAAATGAGGAGGAAGGAACTGCTACACTACCTCATATCTTGAGACCTAGAATATATGAAGGCTGAACACTTCACCGACTCTGTGGCAAAGGAGTTACAAATAATTTGTAATCCTGCATACCACGTTCGAAACACAGCTGCGAGCAATTTGGAGGCAGGTCACCTTGCAATGGTTTCCATAAAATGGTATGGGTGCCGGTCATTCCGAAAACAATGGCAAGCTACTGAACATAAACTTGCACAGGAATCAAAAACAGCCAAAAAATGTTGGAGTTGACTGCTATGTCCTGTATAGGATATGCAGCTAACTTTGTTTTAACATTTCACACCCCAGTGGCAGTTATCTGGTAAGGGACGACCTTTACCATCAGTAGTATTGGCTGACTAATAAGTGTAGCTGTAGTAGCATCAGCTTCGTCACCTTTCCTTCTGCGACATTTGTTTTTTAAACATTGGATCAACTTAAAAGTTGGACCATCAGCAGAAAAAAAACTCTGCCTCTGCTGGGTATTGCATCTAGGTCATTATCTTGACAAGAAGCGCACCAGTCACTATACCTCTATGGCTCCTCTAAAACACCTAAGCTAATAAACTATACCATTCATATTGCTGCCACTAGGTGTTATCAGTACTTATGATGTTGCCACAGAGCAGTGTTATGACAGCTCCTCTATCTTCTTTTTCTCTTCTTCTTTTATGTCTTCTTGTTTTCCTCCCATAACATTCTTCAGTTAATTTGAAACCACTTATGGGGAATGGTTCATGGTGACAAAGGTGGACTGGACAATGACATGCTACCTAGATGTCTGGGTAAAATCCCAAGCTTTTCTCCCAAATATCTGAAGCTCTAGGATCGATCAGACTCACATCTTGTAGAAATGGCACTCAAGATTCATCTGGATAGAGTGTGGGTGGCAAGAAAGGTGCTGGACATCCTACCACAAAATCCTGTGACCTAGTGAGTGTTGTCGTTTCACTTGAAATCTATCATCTTCCACTTTAGCCGTCATGGGTTGTGGGGAGGAATTGTTAGTGCTTGATTGCGCCCGATGGGTGGCACTGGATAATGTCATTCCGTGTGATTGTACAATGTCTCTGATGTTGTCAATCCATTTTCTTCTCGGGCATCCTCTTGCTTTCGTAGCAAATCTTTTCTGATGTATGCTAGTTCTGGTAGTTGATGGTGTTGCATTCTAACAAATAATGGACAATTGCATGGACAAGTGCCTCCAGTCTCCAATTTTACTGTCACCTTATGTCCCTCATATCCCCAGTCTATTATAAATTACCATGAATACTTATAAATGTTATCTTAATGATTAGCATATAGTACGACTGACTACCTACCCAGTCAACCTTCTTGCCCTCTGGATTTAAGCACTTCTTGGCACTGCACAAGTTATCGTAATACTGGACACCATCTGGGAGCTCCCAGGACTCGCTTTCTTCTGATTCACTGTCCAAGTCATCAAAGTCATCTTCATCATCGTCATCCTTGTTCTCATCATCGTCATCACTGCTGGAGTCTGATATCCTTTTCCTCTTCTTTCCTTTGGTTTTGGAGGATTTACCTATTATACAACAACAACAAATGTCAGAATGTAAAAAATGCCTCTTTATGTCATAGTAACTTGGCCACCACATGATAAAATACAATGGTAGATGTAACATCAATGTGAGGAATACATGGCAAAGAGTATAATGCGTAACATATGAAATAGTTTAATTATCAAGCAAACAAATATTTGATACATGCACAGGGGAATTTCTGGTTTTTTGTTTGCTGCACAGCGCTGGGGCTTAGCCTGGGGGATGTGACCATGTTTCACAATTTCTCAACAATCTGAGTCAAGGGTTCAATGCTAACCACAGGTAAATTGGAAGTGATACCTTGCTCGGATTTCAAAAGTATGAGCATAAATTATTCAGAAAGCATCATATTGCCTGGTAAATGACAAACAACCAAAAAATGCTGGGAGTTGGTTGTCCTCAAAAGGACATGCTATTAATTTGTTCAGTCACAAAGGCAATTAAAACAAAAACTAAACGCTATCAACATGTCAGAGAAATTCCTTTCATTGGGTAAGGGGAAGAGGGATTTCCCTGAAATGTTGGTAGCTTTTAGTTAGGCTAGAAACGGTCAAACCAGGCACGTTATGATAAGAAATAAACTGGAGAACTTGGTGACAACTGGCAAGATCGAGGGAAGACAAACAAGGGGAAGGTAGAAAAGTAAATATCTTGTGGGCTTGGCCATGTGGCATGGTCGAGACAAGAACACTGAGCTGATCCATGACTCTGGTGGTCGTGTAAGATGGACGTGACCGTCCACGCTTACCGGCTTATCGACAAGATGATAGTCAAGTGTAGTTTCGGCTGTAACAAGAAACAAAGATGCCAAGTAAGTAGCCGGAACTGTTCAGAAAGCAACGGTGGACTACTGAATATAAACATGCCAAGATGTTAATCATGGCAGCCAATAAAAGACACCCTCAGCATGAAAATGTTTGGGGCAGAGAAACTAGCAAAGGATCTGTCCAGTGGGCTGTGATGAGAAACTAGCTAGGGATCTGCCCAGTGGGCTGTGATGAGAAACTAGCTAGGGATCTGTCCAGTGGGCTGTGATGAGAAACTAGCAAGGGATCTGCCCAGTGGGCTGTGATGAGAAACTAGCAAGGGATCTGTCCAGTGGGCTGTGATGAGAAACTAGCAAGGGATCTGTCCAGTGGGCTGTGATGAGAAACTAGCAAGGGATCTGTCCAGTGGGCTGTGATGAGAAACTAGCAAGGGATCTGTCCAGTGGGATGTGATGAGAGCTGAATTCAGCAATGGACTTGCAACATGATCACCTAATGAAGATGGTAGGAATTTCATAGAAACCTTACAGCAAATATGGTGCTTTTTAAAAAAAATTTAAATTATACTATGTTTGAATGTGCATATGAACCTGACAAAATTAAAAATTAGCTGCATTTCCTTTACAGGATGTGACAGTCAGACGTGGCATTTTTAGGTGTTTAGTTAGTTAACAGATCATCCTCATTGCACATCGAACCATTCAGTCCATAAGTGCTTGGATTCCCTCCTCAGCAAATCCTGCAATGTGTAGCGGCTAACGACACTGTGTTAGTTTATCAATCTTCTTTGGCTTTTTTTTTAGGTGTTTGTTTGCTGTGAAATCAAGCGTAGTAAATACATGTACTACTACTTCTTGTGCACTAATCTGATTTTTGTGTGTGGATTAGCTTCCATATTACCAGTGTCCCTCGTCAACAGGCGAACCCACTCTGACTCAGAGGTACCTGTAATTTACTTTCCCAAGTCAAGGACGAGAAGTCAACATTTTAGTCCAACTGACCAGTGTAGGGATTGGACCCACTACCTTATCATCAGCACACAGGATGTTTAAGAATGGGCGCTTTTATCCAATAAACCTGGTTGATTCTGATTGGCAAGATTATGTTCGGTAGTTTGCCATTGCTTTCTTAAAGACAGGTGCTCAAACTCATGCATGGCGGTCAGCTTCCGAAATTCACACAGCTGTGTTTCAAAATTTGTATGCGGGATTGTAAATTGCGCTAGTAACACTGTCACTACAGGGCCGGCTTAAACATGACAAACAATGTAAAATTATTCACCTTTCTTTGACGCTGATGCTTTCTTAGAATTCCCCTTGGATGCCGATGTTTTGAATGGCAAGGCGTCACTTTGCTGCAGCTTCCGTTTTCTAGTTCCAACTGTTTTCTCTGTCTGCGTCCCAGGCTCATCACTGAAAGTGGAACGTGGTGTCCGTAATGACCTTGACATTGATTGACTGGCTGCTCGAGAAGATTCTGGTCTCATGTCTCTCCTTTTACTGGCTGGTTCATCATCGGAGTCACTGCTTTCAAAATCTATAGGGAGGAAATTGAGAAATTAAATTCAGATTTGACCTAACATTATAACTGTTAATATCATCACATTATTGAATAATATTATTCATACCTAGTTGGTAAATGAAACCAATTATACAACAACAAAAATGTATTGTGCAGTTTATTTGATGTTAATTGCAACGAGAAAAATGGTGTTGAAGTGCTAAATAGAAGCTGTACTTTTGTATGGATGTGAAGCATGGACAATAAGCAGACAAACTGAAAAACATCTGATGGCTGTGGTTTCTGAGGAAAATGAAAAGAATACCATGGACAGGCAGAATAGCCAATGAGCAAGTCCTACAAGAAACAAATGAAAACTGTAAACATGTTAGAGAAACTAGACGCATTCAACATTTTTTGGGCGCGTTATGAGACGACATAAACTAGAGAACTTGGTGATAAATGGCAAAATTTAAGAGATAAGAACTAGGGGAAGGCAGAGAAGTAAATATCTGGATGACTTGACCACATGGTCGAGACAAAAACACAGAGTTGATTCACAACTCTGGTGAGTGTATAAGACGGCAAAAAATGACCACCTACGCTTATCAACATGGCATATGATGAAGATGATCACCTTTTGTCAGTGTAAAGCATGAGCACAATCTGTTTGACAGTGTAAAAGACAACGTCTATTCATAAACATTTGTGTCTTTCCCATATCAATGTTTAAATCAATTGTTGTTACCTCCCAAACAATGTGTTTAGTGTATCTTCTATCTGATTCTGTGTGTGAACCTGTAGGATAATACCAGCAAAGTCCACATTATCGAGCTGCTTTATCACAGGAGCCCACTGAATTCCATGTCTGGCGGTGCTTGTTGATGTCTTTATAATCAAGTCTACAATCAGTGTATTTTATCTTCTTCTTCTTCTTCTTCCTCTGGTTCTTCTTCCCTTTATCCCCTTCCTGGGACATTGGCCTTCAGCCAAACATATGCCAACCTATCCTATCTTCTTCTATCCCCAGTAGCTCCGACCATGCCCTCCCAATATTACTCATCTCTCTCTGTAATTTTCTTCTCAGAGTTGTTTTAGGTCTCACTATTTCATCCACCTTGAGGATTCTGGACAACAGAGTATCTAGTTATATTGTTCTCAGGTTATCTCAGTGTGTGTCCTGTCCAGAGCCAGCGTCTTTTCCTTACCCCCTAGTTCACTGAAATTGGTTTAGTTCTCTCAACATTGTATTTTATCTACATAGGTGTATATTATTGCTACTTGCTTTCTCACCTGTCTTTAAACGACTGGAACCACCTTGATGTGATCTTGTTCTTTTTCCTCCTGTGGACATTGAAATAAACCATAATGTTAACAACTGAACAGTTTAAACTCATGCTGTCTACTCTGTTATATTTCAGTACATTTCGAAACATAGTTCAGGGGCTTTTAACAGATTCACTGCCAAACAAAAAACATAATGGATGGTGGAAAATGGGAAGAAGGGGTGTGTCACAGTTACGACCTAAATGTTATTAGTATGATAGCAGACATATTGTCCTATATATCAAATTAAAGCAGGTTGCTTAGGGAAAACTACTGTATTTATATTTTAACTGAGAAAACGTTTAACAATGGTAACATTTTGGCAATATATACACCCATGGCAGAAATGGGAAGTCTCTTAAGACGATTTATCATCTTATGGTACAAAATCAATTAATATGCGGCCCAGAGATCTTCCCCATTCCTTCTCAGAAAATTGAAAATTATCCACTACCCATTTCACAAGGCAGGGTCAATCCCAGAGCTGTACAAATTGAGAAA
The DNA here is from genome assembly GCA_014155875.1 of Cepaea nemoralis. Taxonomy (NCBI): domain Eukaryota; kingdom Metazoa; phylum Mollusca; class Gastropoda; order Stylommatophora; family Helicidae; genus Cepaea; species Cepaea nemoralis. The sequence continues at coordinate 39,871 of JACEFZ010019364.1, forward strand.
CAAAAAATAATGAGGCCTCTGCTGGGGATTGAACCCATACCACTATCTTGCCAGGCAAGCTATTTTGTGTGTGGGTAGGTTTTCCCATTTTAACGTTAGTCTGGGCAGTAGCCTACGTTATCTATCTAGCGGTAAGACAGAATACTTACTATTGCTGGCTGGATCAGTTTTTGGGTCGTCTGGCTTCGTCACTTTGCTGTAGCTTCTCTTGAAATCTGCTGATTTCCATGCAGTATCTGTCTTCCCTGATGCTGAAGTTGAGCCTTTATCCTTTGAAACTGAACCGGTGGAGTTTGACTTAGCAGTGGTGGAGTTTGTTTTAGCAGTGCTGGACTTAAAAGAACTGTCCTCTTTATCTCTTACACTTGTTGTTTTGGCTTGCATGTGACCAGAGGAGTTTGATAGTGGCTTTTTGTCTGTCTTTACTTCAGAAGGGGAGACTGATGAAAACACTGTTTTTGAGATCTTTGTTGATGATCCATGGGAGAATGAGGACGCTTTCACTGATGGATCAAATCCGCCAATTCGAGGTGATGAAGTGGTGCTTTTGTTGTTGGAAGCCGCTGAACAACCATTCTTTTGATTTAGAGCTGGTTGGTTGGAGGTTGTCTTCTTGTTGCTGGCTTTTTTATAAGGGTCTTTAGGCTCACTAGCACCACTCATCCATGGCAGAGAAGTTAACGACAGAGAAAGAGATGGCACTTGTTTGCTGGCAGATGGTTTGGGCTTGCTGGTGTTCAGCTGCATGACAGATTGTGACAAAGCTAATGACTTGGATTTTACTGCCACTTGTGGCAATTCCACAGGTTTGCTATCTGGCTTTTTCTCAGTTTTTGGTCGCTGTTCGGTTTTTGGTTTCTTATCCATTCCTGAGACATCTGAAAGATCTGATGATACAGATGATGCTGGAGATAATTCTGTAGACAGAAATAGCACGTTATATTACCTATAATTCTAACAATACTGGCTGTTATCAAGTCAATTATAATAGGGTAAAATAGCTAACTTAAAACAGTTATTCTGCTGTGGGTAGACTGAACACTACAGGTTTTTCCTGAGTCTAATTGTTGCTGTTGATCCAGTGGTAACTGGTTTCTGTCGGTCAACCCAATGATAAATAGTGATACATGCAAGCTGCTCATCAATTGTTTGTTCTTCCAAATAATGCTCAAAGAGATCATGCTTGAGTTTATATTGATTTTGGTAACAAATGACGCATTTAAACAAAACTAGGTAATCTGACAGCTAATATAAACAATTAAAACCCCATCTACTATTTTTCATATAGTATGTCCAAACAACTTGCTCTCATTTTCTCTGTGTCTGTATGTAGTGTGCTTGCCACAGTACATGATACTCTGTTTGACTGCCTGCCTGTATACCTCTCTCTCTCTCTCCCCCCTCTCTCTTTCTCATTAGTTATGCAGCCCATGATCATCACAGCCCCATGTGCGCAGCAATATGCACCCCCTAGTGAACAGCTGTTGCTCTTTGAACAAAGATAAACCAGATTACCAACCAGAATTGTTAAGTGCATCTAATTAAGCTACAACAAAGAATGATCTCAGATTTACTACTGCATGACATTCTGCCTGTGTAGTTGTGTGCAGTATTATATCTATTCTTAGAGAATGTTGTATCAGAAGAAACCATGTTGTATACGTGTCGTGCTGGACTACATGAGTAAAGCTCTTTGGTATCATGATCTGTCTATATTATAAGTAGCTAAAGTGAGCCAGCTCTGAGGCGAATAGGTTACAAATGCAACTCTTAATCCCGCATTCAAAACACAGCTGTGGATGATTTGGAAGCAGACCGCCTTGCTTGCATTGGTTTCCCATACAACGGTATAAATGCCGGTTATTCAGAAAGCAATGGCAAACTACTGAACGTAAAACTTGCCGAGAAATCACAAACAGCTAAAATTTCTGGGGTTGACTGACATTCTGTAAAAGGATATGCAACTAAACAAAAGGGTCAAGTGAAGGATCCTTCTACATGGATGACCCACATTGGGCATATGGTGCTCATCCCATATGCTTACAGACCCATCCACATTTGGTGGGTGATGTGGTCAGCATCACAACGTGTGCTTTTTCTTTCTGAAGACATTTCCTGGTACCAATTTTAGGCTGGGTCAACCTGGCAGTCCTGATCAATAAAAATTTTGATCCACCCTGATGTGGTTCAAAACCGTGACCACCGAGCTGACAGGCGAGTGTCTCCCCACTACCCCACCTCGTCTCCAGTCTACATTATAGTTAGTTGCATATCCTTTACAGGATAAAGTTTGCAGTCAACACCAGCATTTTTAACTGTTGATGTCTTGGCAAGGTTTACATTCAGTAGTTTGTCATTGCATTCTAAACAACCGGCACCAATACCTTTTCTAAAAATACAAGTGCAACACCGTCTGCTGCCAAATCGTGCGCATCTGTGTTTCAAGTGCGGGTATGCGGGATTACGAACCGGGTCCATAACCCTTTCACCAGAGAGACCGGCCTACATTATAGAGCTATTCAAAATTGTACAACAGCGACAACAGAACAAATTATAGATATCAACATTGACAAAGCAGAGGTTAGGACTTTTCTATGGCAAGGGAATAAATAGAAACGCCATCATCATTGAAAACCAAAAACTAAATGAAACATGTTTCATATAAAATATACTTCACGCATAATTTTATCATAAGAAAGAATGATAGCAGAAATCCATCATAGCTCCAAGAAAGCAAGTCAAATTATTTGACAAGTGTCACAAATACTGCTTGTAGAACAAGCTCATAGCAAGGGACACAAAAAATAGGAATGCTCAACAGAGAAGACAAATACAAAGAAGAGTTACAAAAACTGAGGTTGTTGAATGAAATCAAGGACCAACAATTAAGGTATTTAAAAAATACAAAAAAGACGGTTTCTTGTTAAAAAGATATGCTGGAAGGAAAAGGAGTGGAATTTGTGTGCCGATATTTTTCTGTCCTGGTGGATATTTTTCTATGACCTGGTGGATATTTTTCTACGTCCTGATGGATATTATTCTATGGCCGACTGAAAGACTATTAAGATTTTTCTCTCACTTCCGTGCATCTTTCCATTTGTTACAATATGTTAAGTTTCTTTTGGATGTTTGAGTAAACTTGTCTTGGAGTCTAAGCTTCTTCTTGATGTTTGTGATAAGTTGTCTTGGAGTCTAAGCTTCTTCTTGATATTTGTGATAAGTTGTCTTGGAGTCTAAGCTTCTTCTTGATATTTGTGATAAGTTGTCTTGGAGTCTAAGCTTCTTCTTGATATTTGTGATAAGTTGTCTTGGAGTCTAAGCTTCTTCTTGATATTTGTGATAAGTTGTCTTGGAGTCTAAGCTTCTTCTTGATATTTGTGATAAGTTGTCTTGGAGTCTAAGCTTCTTCTTGATATTTGTGATAAGTTGTCTTGGAGTCTAAGCTTCTTCTTGATGTTTGTGATAAGTTGTCTTGGAGTCTAAGCTTCTTCTTGATGTTTGTGATAAGTTGTCTTGGAGTCTAAGCTTCTTCTTGATGTTTGTGATAAGTTGTCTTGGAGTCTAAGCTTCTTCTTGATGTTTGTGATAAGTTGTCTTGGAGTCTAAGCTTCTTCTTGATGTTTGTGATAAGTTGTCTTGGAGTCTAAGCCTCTTCTTGATATTTGTGATAAGTTGTCTTGGAGTCTAAGCTTCTTCTTGATATTTGTGATAAGTTGTCTTGGAGTCTAAGCTTCTTCTTGATGTTTGTGATAAGTTGTCTTGGAGTCTAAGCTTCTTCTTGATGTTTGTGATAAGTTGTCTTGGAGTCTAAGCTTCTTCTTGATGTTTGTGATAAGTTGTCTTGGAGTCTAAGCTTCTTCTTGATATTTGTGATAAGTTGTCTTGGAGTCTAAGCTTCTTCTTGATATTTGTGATAAGTTGTCTTGCAGTGTAAGCCTCTTTCTGATGTTTGTGATATAGTTGTCTTCAACTCTAAGCCTATTTCTGATGTTTGTGCATCTAAAACTCTTTCTGATGTTTGTGATATAGTTGTCTTTCACATAAAAGCCTCTATCTAATGTTTGTGACAAGTTGTCCACTGTCTGTTGTTTGTATTAAATTGTTTTTGCATCTAAGCCTATTTCTGATGTTTGCGTCCATTGTGTTTGCATCAAAGTCTCACTGTAACGTTTGTGGTAAGAAACCTTTGTGTCCTAGCCCCCTTCCAGACATCACTGTTATGTTTGTGGTAAGTTACCTTTGTGTCCCATCCCCCTCCCAAACATCACTTGTAAACTTACCTCTAATGGCCCGACTCAGTGACTTTGCTGACTCATCCGGTGGTGACTCTTGCTTGGATGTCGCAGCAGTTGATGGTTTTGTTGATGCTGTTAATGCTGATGTTGGACTGCTGTTAACAAACATTATAAAAATATATTAATAATCATGTTAAAAGATAAAATAAAAGTACATATGGTTTTTAGAAGAATGTTGAGAACACGATGGACAGACAAGCATGGTGAGAGCATCGTGGACACAGAACAATGTTGAGAATATTGTTCTCAGAGAAGAACAGCGCAACAATATTGTGGACAGAGAATAATATTGAGAATATCCCCTTATGTGGGGATATACAAGGCAAGCGAGGTAAAGGAAGACAAAAATATGCTTGTGGTAAGCTTGACTGGGAAACAAATGATAACATAAGCAACAAAAACTGTGTTCAAATATCAAATGACAGAAAGTAGTAGTGAGTCATGTTTGGGCACATCAAGAGGAAGCAGAAGAAAAATAAGAAAATGAAGATGATATTACCAAAAGAAAAAGAAATAAGGCAAGAGCAATGATCATGTAACAGATGTCAAATAACATGTATAATATTACGTATACCATAATCAAGATACACATTTTAAAAAGGAATATATCAATAATCATATTACAAACATAAATGGAACAGGTAATCTTATAGACTAATACTGACAAATGAAGTGTGAAATGCTATCAATTTCCCATTTACAGAGGAGTTGATGAATCCACGTAGCAGCTGTGATTGTTGTTCCAACCAGTGCAGCTATGGACATAATCCTCTTCACAAAACGGGGTATCAGAGATGGGTCAGTCAAAGTGATAGCAGCCTGCGAACTACTGACCATATCACCCCAAAATGGGTGTCCAGAAACTGAAAATATGAGCCTCACACCACGACCCAGACAACCCTGAGTGGCAAGTAAATAGACTTGGTGCACACTGCTGTGTATCCAAGAGATGTGACTCAACTCTGAACTAGTCAGAAAGGCTAATGAGGCTACAACCAACTCTGAACTAGTCAGAACAGCTATTGAGGCTACAACCAAGTGTGAACTAGTCAAAAAGGATATTGAGATTAGAAACAACTCTGAACTAGTCAGGAAGGCTATTGAGGTTACAATCAACTCTGAACTAGTCAGAAAGGCTGTTGAGGCTACAACCAACTCTGAACTAGTCAGAACAGCTATTGAGGCCACAACCACTTGTGAGTAAACTATGTGGGAACCCATTAAGGATATCATCATCATCCCCATCATAAAGTCAATGAGTCTAAAACTGTTGATAATCTCCAAGCCATGAGAGATGTTTCCCCCGTTATGCGAAGAAGTCCTCTAAACCTGTCAGCACATGATGGGTATGTGGTCTATATAACACAGGCCGCTTTTACTTCACTTTATAGTTTTGGTACCCCTTTTAGGCTGAGTTCACCTGGAAGCCAGTCATTTTTTTAAAAATCTGCCTCCATTGAGATTTGAACATATGACCCCCGGCCTATGGGCAAGTGTTCTAGCCACTTCACTACTGCAGCTTATATACATATATTGCATGTGAGACCGGAACAATAAGTCTACTTGCCAAAGACCTACGCATCAGCTGAAACATATACAATACGAGCACAACAAACCAAGCAGAACCGTTTATAAAGCAATCGCTAACTCCCGCAACAGACTACGGTGCAATTCTGTTGTCAGTCCTGTCTTCGATCCAGCAACCAGCCGTGTAGATGTGCACAACTGCCGGGTACTACAGTCGAGGCATTATATTGAAAACAATGCACAAAAACGCTGAGAGCTATCGACATGTCTCTACATAAGACATCAGCCACAGCACGAGGCTACAGCGAGGCTTTTCAGCGCAAGGCACAGACAGGTGGCATTGATCCTGTCCAAGCTGTTATTACGGCGGTAATGTTTTGGTTCTGCCACTTGCTTGGTTTGTCGGCGATGCTGCAAACGGGTTATTTATTTATGAACTGGTTACTTATCATCTAGTACTGTCGTTTAATTTCTGCTTGCGCTTGTTTGTGTTCTAGCGCCATAGATTTAGTTCTTTGTGACAAGTCGGAACATACTCCCCTTCCTCTCACTTGTCCTTTTTCAAGTATTTGCATTCATTTTCGCTTTCACAGCTCTATAAATTCGCATTAATAATTCGTGTCATATTTCTTTGATGACAAAGCGGTGCTTATTATTAAACTGCTTAGGTCACATATTTCTCTATCTAATACTGTCTCTATTATCTCTTTGCGCGTAAACCCCTGATATTTAATGTTGTATTTACCCTTGTGTTATCAGTTATTATTATCTCTCTCTCGCTCTCTCTTTTTCTTTCTCTCTCTCTCTCTCTCTCTCTCTCTCTCTCTCTCTCTCTCTCTCTCTCTCTCTCTCTCTCTCTCTCTCTCTCTCTCTCTCTCTCTCTCTCTCTCTCTCTCTCGCAAACTCTCTTATTTACACGTGTGTGCCGGTCCTACATCCGCGACATTGCTGAAACCAATACCCTATGAGTGGCTCAATAAGCTCATATTGCAGGACGTTGCAACCACACCCAACCGCTGGTTGGGGTTAGTTAAATGGTGGCCGCTTGTTAATTGTCTAGGCAATTTTACGTTCAGCAGTTCGCCGTTGCTTCCTGAACGAGAAGTCAACACTGAAGCCTAACGCACCGGCGTATAAAACGAACCCACAGCCCCGCCGTCAGAAACTGTTACATATAGAACGGCGTCAGTAGGCCTGCGCGGCAACCACACTAGACAGCCGGTCCAGTAGTCATGTGTTTAAGCACCTTGCGGCGTATTAGGTATACAGTGCTAGCTCTATATTTGTATAGACCGAATGGCTAGCGATTGAGTGGATTGAGTGGTATAGTCAATATCACAGTCTTTACTTAACCACATTTCCTGGTATTTTTTGACTGGGTCGACCGGTGAACCTAAGGTCAAATTTTTCAAAATCCGAGAGCCCAGTTCAATTTTTGTTGTTTAAATCCGCTTGTTGGGCAGCAGGCATGCCTACTAGCCACTGCACTAAAGCGGCTCCCTTTCTGATCCATGTGAACAGTTAAATACCACACATTCTCCGCTTTTTAGAAGCACATGCCTAGCTAGCACCGGCAATCATCATTCTAGTCTGACCTTGTCCACAGCCTCCCCCCCCCCCCCCCATTCTTCTCCGTAAAATATCCACCAGCGGTAAGTGGCTAACTGTGCCTACATGGTATATTAACTGACCAGTCCGGTGTTAACTAACCTATCCTCCTGCCCCTGCTGTCCTGCTCTGTTCTGACAATTCCCGTCTTCAAAAGTAACGTCTTCCATTCTTCTTCTGGTCTTCATCCCCATTTTACGCACAGGCCCTCGACAAACTCCCGCCGAGCTATCCTATATTTATGTTAAGACTTCTTCATGGTTGGCTGCATTTTGCAACTAACATTTTTCTTACGGGATGGGATAACCAGTTCCATTCCAACCCTTCCTTAGTCGCCTCTTACGATGTGCATAGTATGTTAACTTTCTGCTTTTTTCTAATCCCTGCTTCGTTTAAGGGTCCTGGCTACACGCAGGTAGTAGATGTAAACGGTTGCATTCTAACTGAACGTTTGCACTCTAACTATTGATTGTGATTCATCCAGCTGAAAATTTCCCATTCAGGACCAACTTCCAGTTGTGCATCACGGCAGAAATTTGCATCACCAAGTGTGCAACAGCTACGCAAGTTGGAAAACAACTGCTGCACATTGTCCATGTGGACACGTGCCAGGTCTTTCAATTTAACGAGATACTATCAAGCGGTTGGAGCCGCGGTTGGAGCCGCGGTTGAGCTGTACCTTGCACACAGGCCTGTCGGCCCAGTTGCCCTGTGTTCGAATCCCCTTCGAGGCGGGTATTTATACTGACCTGGGCTGCCAGGTTAACGCAGCTTATTAAGGGTATCAGAAAGTAATAGTGGCCGGTGTGACTTTGATCTTACCACCCATCCAGAGATGATGGTTGTAACATATATCGGGTTAGCACAACATACCCAGTAGCTTGATGGCATGAAAATGGCTCTTTACTTTATGCAATTACCACAAAACGTTGCAGACCTTTTACAGGACTTCATAGTCAACCCCAACATTTTTTGGCTGTTTGTGATTTCTTAGTAATAGCCTTGAGCATAGCCTACGATGGGTAGCGTTGTGATGTTCTGTTGTGATAATTTGGTGTGTCCAGTGTGTGCCGCGTGGTTACACACCCGCTTCACACGCGTGATCCGGGACTGTTTCCGGATCCGGTCAGGGATATGCACTACTGACGAGCTTCCATATTGACGTGGATAGGCCTTAGGTTCATACCAGAATGCGATCGGCGTTGCCAGTAGTCGGTTGTGCTCAATATTTAAATTTCAAATCCCGAAACAACCACATAATCAATTTCTTAGTAAGTTTGCATTCTATAATTTACCATTGCTTTCTGAACGACTGGCACTCATACAATTGTATGAAAACTAATGCAAGGCGGTCTGCTTCCAAATTACCTGTAGCAGTGTTTTGAATGTGGTATGTGGGATTACGAATCGCGTCCGTAATCCCTTCACCACAGAGCTGGAAATTACTACAGAGTGGCAGCTTTTGAAGGCTGCTATGGCCCATTAGATTACATGATGGTTTGCTTGGTCCACAGAGGCAAAGCTGACTACTACACATGGTACAATACCTGGACAGAATGAGTTAATAATGATGCTACTAGGAAGAGCCTGGAGACTGGTGAGAAGTGATTGTTGTCTATACAGTGAATTGCCAGAGCAGCTAAACAGAAGTAACCAGAAGAGGCTCAATGAAAGTAGAACATTATACACAGCTATAAGAAAGAGATAAACGGTGTTCTTTGGTCGTATAATGAAGAAGAGGCATTGGGGAACACTGTAGATGAAGTGGAGGCAGACAAGGAGAAATGATACAGGAAGATTTCAGGTGATGGCGCGGAGGAATGACGTCAGAGAGTTGATCCAGAACACTAAGGATAGAGATTTGTGGACAGACATGAATGCCTATGCCATATTGCAAGGTAGATACGTTATCAGGATACACCAAAGGAAGTGGTACATGAACTTGGCTATACAACACCTCAACACTCAAAATCAGACAGCCCAGTGTAATTGAGTAATGTCCAACACTGGAAATCAGGCAATAATATGTTTATGATAAAACCCACATTGCCTCTCTGTTATGTCTCCACCTTATAGTGGTTGAAAGGTTTGAGTGTTCCAATGACCCCAAGAGCTAAGCTGAGAGTAGCAAAGCCACCGGTAGGGTCTCCCATGTCAGACTGGTCAAGGGATAGGAACCAGATAAAGAGAGACAAAATGTAGGCAGGTGGGATAGCTAACCTGATAAAATGCTTATCAAAGCCATATGTCTTGAGATTCAGGCTTGACAAAATAGCGCATCACAATTCACTTTATGATAAAACCAACCTCTAATAGATGAGCAAACAACAAACAAAAACCTTCCATACCCGTATGTCTCTATATTTCACAGATTAGACAAATGCCCAATCAAAAACTCACTCTCATAATGACAACAGGAAGTTAAAGTAACTGAAGTTAAAAGTAAAACTCTTACCTTTGCTTGTGAGTCTTGGAAGAGGAACTTCGTCTAGGTACTTTTCCTTTGCCTGCAGCATCCTCTTGCTTCCCTTTTGGGGAATATATCTTCTTCACAATCTCTGTTTTGTTCTCTTGCACTGTGTCTCCCTCATCTGAACTTGAGTATAAGTTTGGCACAGTGTCTTTAAAAAATTTCTTGTCCGTTGATCTCGAAGACTGCACCGAGTTCTGGCTGGAAGATTTGGAGGATGATCTTGATTTTGAAGATGATCCAGAGGATGTTCTGGAATGTTCAGTAGAAACTGGTAATATTCTGGAATGTTCCGTAGACCCTGGTGATGTTCTGGAATGTTCGGCGGACCCGGAAGGTGGTCTGGAATGTGAAGAAGAGTCTGAAGATATGGAATTTGCAATTGATCCACCTGATGATGATCTTGATTTCGAGCTCGACACATCTGGTAACTTTGATGTTGTCACTGCTGCACTAGCGGACGAACTTGAATTTGAGAGTGAAGCACCTGATGAAGTTGAGTGACTAGATGATCTTGAGGATGGCCTCGAGGAAGAAGATGACGCCGATGATTTCTTGTGTACGCTGTCTTTATGCTTTCTAGATTTGGACTTTTCATGACCTCTGCTGGACTTTCCTTTGCGCTCATTGCCTGAGGATAGTATTATGGTGGTGGTGTTGGTTATGGGCAGTGTGGCTCTGGGTAATGGAGCTGCATTAGACAAGACTGATGCTGAGGATGAACCAGGGCTTAAAGACTTTGGCTTGGTTGGGGACAGGTTTGGTGATGGTGGCTCCGGGTGATGTAAATCTGATGATTTCAATGCAGAAAAATATGGTGGTGACTTTGACTGGCACAAATCCGACAGTGGTGACCTTGACTGTGGTGAAATTGATGATGGTGTCAACAACTGGGGTAAAAATGTTGGGGGCGACTTTGATGTAAATACATACGACGCTGGTGACTTTGACGTGAGAAAATTTGAATAAGGTGACTTTGATTGAAATAAATATGACGATGGTGATTTTGATGATGATAGGCTTGACAGTGGTGGTTTAGACACCACCTCACTGCAAACACTTTTCAGCTTCAAGGCAGCATCACGAAAAGCAGCTGAATCAGTCACAGGCATGGGTGTCTTTTTGCTCTTTTTATCTAAGTCCACAGAATCACTTTTAGTATCACCGTTCTCTTTGTATGTCTTTGATGACTTAGTAGATATAACACTAGTACAATCAACCTGTGAAACAGTCTTTGATTTGGTGAATTCTGATCTATGTTCAGAATGTGATCTCTTACCACATGAATTTGATACTCCATGTCTGGAACTCTCACAATCAGTTGTTAAAAGAATATTATGCTTGGCACATTTTGTCTCAGCTGGTGATTTCACTGTTAGAGACTTTGATGTTTTGGATTTTTTGGCACTTTTAAAATCACCACGCATGCATATCACAGACTCTTTTTTTACATTTCCATGCTCAAATTGAGAGTTTATAAGTTCCTTTGAAAGACTGGTTAAAGATCGGACATTTGCTGAACCTTTGCTCTGTTCAAAAGTAGATGCCTTTTCTACACTTGAGGATAGTGCTTTATTGGTAATTGCAGCTCTAATGTCTCCCTGTTTCGTATGTGAGTCTTTTAACGAAATGTTGACATCTCCATCATATGAAAGCCCAGAGTCGTGTTCGTTCATTTCTGAAGTGTGCATTTTTGATGATGATAAATCATTCATCGGTATAAGCGATGGCATGCTATCTTCAGAATCGCCCAGCTGCACACCATCCTTTATGGACTTCAATGAAGGCATAGAATCACTGTCATCATCTGCATCCTTTTCCCTGCTGTCACTGCCATTACTGTCTTCATTCACAGAATCAATGGCGTTCTCAGTAGTTACCGTAACTTCAACTATATCCTCGATGCCAAAATTGACTTCAGCATTATCTGGAAATTCCACGTCAGCAACATTAACATCCTCACTTCTGACACTGGAAGCATCATTCAACAGCTCAGTGTCAGATTTATCGATGATACCAGCTGGCAAAGTAGGCCCACTTTCACTTATAAACTCAACCGAAGAACCATCGCATTCATGATCTGAATGCCTGCTATTATCATCACCATCAATATTATCATCTTCGATGTCCTCATCATCTACCTCGTCACCTAAAATAATCACGGTACTGTTAACTTCAATCCCATTGTAGATGTCTCCGCTGGGTTTGGCATATGACTGAGTAAGACTGTCAGAAGGATAAGTCTCGTGTTGGCTCGACAACTGTGGTTGTGATAAGCTTTGTACGTGTGACGATGGCACAGCAGTATTCTCACCCTCATTAATGTCCCAAGGTTCTCCATGAGATGAATCTAGAGACTTGCAAGTCTTCACAATATCAGAATAACTCAGAAACTCACTCGGGTTACAGAGAGTCAAATCACCATTAGCTTCATAAAATGACAAGTTCGGATCACTATTTTCCAGATGTGCCGGAAAAACTTGATCCGACAGCACGTCACCCACATTGACCACACTGAGCTTTTTATTGTTCTCCAAGCTAAGAACATGATTTGTGTTTTGGCCATTGTTAATTAATTTGCTCAGTTTGGAGTCCAGATGACAATTTTCCTGGGCAACATGGTATTTACTGGACGGCGACCGTGTAGACACTCCGTTAGACAGAATATTTTTCACATCCTGGCACACCAAGTTAGTAACTTCATTCTCCTTTTCAGATGTTGAAGCATTGCTCAGGGGTGAGTCACTTACTCGAGAGCAAGTTATTGCATTGAACAGTGGGCTGTGTTTCTGGAGATGATAGTGGCGTGGGTTTCCGCTGAGAGGTAGAGATTTGCTGTGATTTCTGTACCTGTCACCACACTGGCTAGGTTTTGAGGCACGAACACATTCAAACTGTGTAGTGAAAAAAAAAATGGAAAGGTGAAAGCAGATTAATGATATATTTCTATGAAATCTAAGCATGAGAAATTATTTAAGTTTGTCATGTTATAAACCAATAAATATTTACAAGGGTAAATCATTAAGTAACAGGAAAGGTGAAAGCATATTAATGATATATTTCTATGAAATCTAAGCATGAGAAATTATTTAAGTTTGTCATGTCATAAACCAATAAATATTTACAAGGGGAAATCATTAAGTAACAGGAAATTTACAATTAACTTTTTTACAATAGTGCGAAACAGAAATTTGTGTCGTGAAATAGGAATATCCACTGTCCTTAACTCTTCCATGCACTTTACAATAAAATTCTAATCCCGTATATCCACATGGGGAAAACAGCAGCTGTGAGAATCGACAGCGGTTCTTGCCAGTAACTTACAGGGGTATGTGAGCCGGTCGTTCAGAAAGCAATGGCAAACTACTGAATGTAAAACTTGCCTAATACATCAACAGCAGCTGAAAAATGATGGTGTTGACTGCAACGTCCTGTAAGGGATGTGCAACATTAAAAAAAAAAAAAAAAAAGCAAGGATTCCTCATATTTCCTTAACAAATGTAACTTACTATCTATTTAAACTAAACTAGGCAGACCAAGAGAGGGGTCATGCTGAATTGACAACACATGGTCTCTAAAATTCAGCCCAGGTTTTGTGCTATTGTCTATCAAGATGACAAGGTGCCAGTCAAACAATCAGCACCAGAGAGATGATGACGTCCATATCACATCAGCTGCTTTTACAAACCAAGACATCTCCGAGCACCTATTTTAGCCACTTGTGGCTGGCTAGCCACATTGCACTGAATGGTTTTATGGTGGCTTCAATTCCATCAAATAAGCTCTCATAACATCAAATGTCTTCTGGAATGAATCTCCAGAACTATGTCTCTTATTATTACAGTGCAGTTAGGCATCTTGCTTTTCTTATTTATTAATGTGCTTCGGCCCTGTAGCAAAAGGGATTGTGGATGCAATTTGTAATCCTGCAATACCATGTTCGAAATACAGTTGCAGGTGATTTGGCTGCAGATGCCTTACGTTGGTTTTCATACAATGGTATGAGTGCCGGTCATTCAGTAATCAATGTCAAACTAATGAAAGTAAACTTGCCCGAAATCACAAACAGCTGAAATTGCTGGGGTTGACTGTGACATCCTGTAAAGTATATGCAATTAACTTTTAAGATTAAATGGTCTCTTGCATATGTTTTTCAAGACTGTGTCTTTCCATTGTAGTTTTTAGAAGTACAAGTGACTATAAGAGTGTTTTATAGATGTAGAATACTTGTCACAATATAATGTAACAAGAAACACAAGTGACTATACGATTATAGTGCTTTATAGATGCAAACTTCTCGTCAAAACACATGGCACAGAGAAACACAAGCACTTACAATGAACTGAAACTCTGAGTCCAGCTGGGGAGCGTACTCTCCTGGCTGTATGGATGAGCAGCCAGGGTGTCCAAAGGTAATCCTGTCTCCCTCCAGTAGGACCTGCTGGTTATCGGGATAATTTCCCATCTGATGAGAAGAAACACAGGGTTGTATGATTCCCTGTCAATGGAAGAAACTAAGCTACTCTTTTACTATACATTATTTCTGTAACTCTTTCTGCCCCACACAGTTGCTACTTTAACTTGTTAATTCCACCATCATCATCAAGTGCCTTGTTGGCTGGGATGGTCAGTCCTGCTTCTCCACAACTTGTAATTTCCAAATGCATTATCAAGTCATGTGCTGACACCCTCCTATGTCGTGACACAAGATTGTCAAGAGTTTCCTCTCATCTACCTCTATCTCTCTTTCCATGGATCTTTCCAGATGTGACACATATATACATTTTGTCTTCTAATAATATGGCCGACAAATGGTGACTACCTCTTTCTGATGTTTGTGTTAGGTTCCCTTTGTGCCCTAACCTCTTCTGAAGCATTTAGATCGCTCATTTTGGCTGCCCAAGGAGTTGCAATTTGTAATACTAAACATCAACACCTGAAGGTGGTAAAATACAAGTATGGGACAATCGGTTGTTAAAGTAACAATGGGGATCAAGTGGACTAACACAACTGCATACTGTAGAAAACACATTTTTTTGGTAAGTATATCAGGTATGTAAAAACAAAAAGAAGCACAGGATCCTTGCTCTTGTCATGTATGATTCCCTGTTCATGGAAGAAACTAAGCTACTCTTTTACTATTCATTATTTCTGTAACGTGCAGTTATATTAACTCTTTGTGCCTCAGACAGTTGCTACTTTAACTTTTTTATTCCACCATCATCATCAAGTGCCTTGTCGACTGGAAAGGGGAAGTGGATATACAGTGCTAGCCCCATATTTTAGACCAATCAGAACTTTGTAAATTAAGTTGTCAATATCATTCTGTCCATCTTCACTTCCCAGCACATGTTCTAGGGGTCATCTATAGGCTAGGTCGGTGGACAATGAGCAAAGGACAATGTTTTTTTTTTCATTCTCGCGTTGACAGGGATTTCAATGATTACTAAATTTCTGACTGTATCAGAGTAGAGCAATATGAAAGAATCAAAATTGCTATATTGCGATCCTGTGGAGAAACCCCCAAAGTAATTTGTCATGCAATGATGAATGACTAGGAACATGATATTAAGACTATTTTCAGTAATTTATCTGTGCCAATTGATCACGAAAAGAGTTAACAAGATCTATATAGTCAATCCTGATATATGGAAGTGAATCGTAGACAATTAAGAGATAAGAGAGGTACTATGCAAGCAGCGGGAATGTGGTTTTTTAAAAGAATGATGAGAACATTGTTGGTGGATAAAAAGAGCAAAGATATCTCGAAAGAAGTTAACTGACAAAGAGAAATGGGTACTCACATCAGACAGTCTCACTTCTTTAGGCTTGTCATAAGAAGCTGAAAGCGAGAGTATGTCATCACAACAGGAAAGTTGGAGAGGAGAGGCAAGGGTAGACCTAGAGAGGGGAGGCCGGGGTAGACCAAGAGAAGAGAGGCCGGGGTAGACCAAGAGAAGAGAGGCTGGGGTAGACCAAGAGAGGAGAGGCCGGGGTAGACCAAGAGAAGAGAGGCCGGGGTAGACCAAGAGAGGAGAGGTTGGGGTAGACCAAGAGAGGAGAGGTTGGGGTAGACCAAGAGATGAGAGGTTGGGGTAGACCAAGAGAGGAGAGGTTGGGGAGACCAAGAGAGAAGAGGCCAGGGTAGACCAAGAGAGGAGAGGTTGGGGTAGACCAAGAGATGAGAGGCCGGGGTAGACCAAGAGATGAGAGGCCGGGGTAGACCAAGAGAGGAGAGGCCGGGGTAGACCAAGAGAGGAGAGGTTGGGGTAGACCAAGAGAGGAGAGGTTGGGGTAGACCAAGAGAGGAGAGATTGGGGTAGACCAAGAGATGAGAGGCTGGGGTAGACAAAGAGAAGAGAGGCTGGGGTAGACAAAGAGAGAAAAAGCTGTGCAGTTTGACATCATGGTATGGAGGAACATCTGTATAAGATATTATGGTAGTACAGCAGGCTGTAGACAGACATGGTCACCAACACAACACAGCAAGGACAATAAGAAACCAATCAGAAAGGATCTTCAAATGAAAACCTAATATTATCTATGTCATAAGATTTGCTTAAGGAAGGTTGACTACCTTGTCTCATAGAAAACCGTAGCTACAAAATTCAACTTGTCATGAACAATTCTAGACAGAGTTAGGTGTCTGATGGTTGAAGGCCTCCACTGGGAGATGAAAGGTATCAGTAGTAGAAGAAGAAGATCCTAGGATGTGCAGTGGCATTCCAAAGTTGCAGATGGTAAAGTCTCTGACGCACAGCGACTGCATATCAATAAACAGTGACAATCTAAAAACTGCATGCTAGAAAACGATACCTTGCGATCATTAATGTATGTTCCATTTAGCCCACTGCTGATGATGGTAAATCGTGGGTGTCCACCCGGCACTCGTTCACCTTTGATGGTTGCATGGATACGAGAAATCAAACGCAAAGTGATTGCCGAGTCCAGATAATAGTTTGCAGCTGGTCCACGACCAACGGTTACTTCACCATCTTCTTGCAACCTGAAAAGAGAAGACACAACAGTGTCATGCCCATAGTGCTATTTGCCCAACTGTCATACAACCTGAAACGAAAAGACACAAAAGAAGATTATAATCATTCACGTTTGTTATGCCATGTTAGGTTTAAAAAATAAATAAATAAAAGCAACATCTGTTTCCATGCCTAGAGGCATATGAGTATATCCCATCAGATCCAATATAAGAGAAAAAAACAAACAGAAATGTCCATGATGGTGTATGCAATCTGATCTGAGAGAGAAAAAAAACAAATATGTCCACCTCGATCAACCTCTTCTAGCCTTGGTTACACATGGACATCAGCATGGTCAAATGGATAAGATCGCTCTTAAACTCCTGGGCGCTGATGGCTAGGTAGCAGGATCGACCCCATACACCGGTAAGTTGGGACTACAATGTTGACGTTTCGTCCTTGACTTGGAGACGTAAATAACAAGTAACTCAGAAGTCAGATTAGGTGTGCTATAACAGCCTATGTGCTACAGCAGCTACTGTGTCACAACAGCTGCGGTGCTAGAACAACTTCTATGCAATAACAGCCACGGTGCTATAACAGTCGCTGTGCTATTTCCTATTATTAAGGTCACTTGACTTAGAAAAGTCACGAGAGGCAATCACAACCCTCGCCACACCCCCCCCCCCCCCCCCCAAAAAAAAAACATGCTGACAGCGAAGTTTGGAGAACGTAAGCTGCTTAACTTATTCAAGACTTTCTATGAATAAAACAGTTCAATGCACACTTGGAGAATACGCGCATCCACAATAACAATATTCGTATAGCCAGACCCGCCTCATGACACAGACGCTATCTGACCAGGCAGGACAATCTTTGCGACGACCTGGAACAATGCAGCCATCCTGGTGTTGCACACAAGTAGTAAATTCATAATTTAATATATGCACGCATCCATCCGTGCACAAACA
The DNA here is from genome assembly GCA_014155875.1 of Cepaea nemoralis. Taxonomy (NCBI): domain Eukaryota; kingdom Metazoa; phylum Mollusca; class Gastropoda; order Stylommatophora; family Helicidae; genus Cepaea; species Cepaea nemoralis. The sequence continues at coordinate 57,719 of JACEFZ010019364.1, forward strand.
TGCATAGATATGCACATACATTCACGGGACATGCATAAATATAGACGTTGTACGAAAATAAACACACACAGTCATAATACAAAAGTACTACAGATGAGAGGGTAGACTTGACTTCACTGCAACGGTTTTATCCCGTATGGAGCAGGTCTCTCTCTCTCTCTCTCTCTCTCTCTCTCTCTCTCTCTCTCTCTCTCTCTCTCTCTCTCTCTCTCTCTCTCTCTATCTCTCTCTCTCTCTCTATCTCTCTCTCTCTGCGTAGAACGGCAAGTCGTTCGCACAAAGCACGGAATTCCGGTACTGCAACAATGACCCTCCAACCAACCCCAAGAGTCGGGGTGGTGTGGGGAGGGGGGGGAATGCAATCGTGGTTTAGACAACGCAGTCTGGGGTACAAACCAACCGCCTCCACAGCGCGAGGCAGACGGCTTAACCACGTCACCATGGAGACCACATAATACATAAACGCACAACAGACATATATGCGCATACGAAAACAATAAACATAATAGCATTCCCCGCCACTTCACAAAGGACCCCATCTCCACTGACGAGCTTGTCACGAAATCCATAACACCCCCACCCCCCCCCCCACCCCCCCCCCCCCCCCCCCCCAAAAAAAAAATCCCTTTTCAGTATTGCTTGAAGATTCTTTCAGAAGTTTCCACTTCTAGTCCGGAGTAACATTATAATGTTGACAATTAATCGCTAGTAAGGACTAATCTCCGATTAACTGCCACCACCACCATCATTATTATCGAGACCCGTGTGTTTCACGTCTGGCCATATGTGTGTGCCTGTGCTCTTCTGCCTCCCCTTTCAATCCTCACGTGTTCCGCCTCTGTATGTCAAGGTCATGAACATGTTTCCTCACAAACCTATTCGCGTCCACGGATTATATCTGCCGACGAATTGGAAGCAGCCGCCATGCGCTAGTTTTCATACAATGGTATGAGAGTCGGTCGTTCAGAAAGAAATGGCAAACAGCTGAACGTAAACTTGGCTAGTAAATCACAAACAGCTTTAATAAATGCTAGGGTTGAGCGCGACGGCCTGTAAAGGATACGCAACTAACTGGCCATGTTATTAAGTTATAGCAAAACCTCTACAGGGAGCCGCGGAAGCGCAATGGCTAGCCCGCCTGCCTGCTGGTCAAGTATTCGAATAGAGGCGGCCTTTCTTAAAATTGACTTGGGTTCGTTCCCAAGTCGACGCAGCCTAACATTGGTACCAGGAAATTCTTGGGAAATAAAGGCGACACATGTGATATGGGTAAATCGCCCATCTAGTGCAGTTTCGTCTATACATTACGTACAATAATGGAAATAATATCAAATGTTTCATGTGTATGATCAGTACGGGATTTGGTGTAATACTCGCGGTCACTCCCCCGCCCGAAGCCGTTGGCACGATGTGGGGTGTCAGGTTTGGTGAGCGCCGCCCAACATTCGGAGCTTACAGAAAGTAAGTAGTACCGTCTACTAACATACAGTGGCTCAGTTATATCTGGCTAAAACTGAAATGTGTACCTATAATGAAAGACAACGGTGTTGAAGCCCTTTTTGTGAGATTTGAAATTCCCCACAGAAATAATCACAACCAAAGATTAGGGTAGCGATCTTAATCCCCAAGGAAACACATAAGGACCCTGAGGTACCGCGACCCACACGTTGGGTCCGTCTAGTTAAAGAAGTTACATATAGTTGCATATCCTTTTCTGGACGTCGCAGTCTACCCCGCATATTGTGGCTTTGATATCATGGCGTTTACGTTCAGTAGTTCGTCACTGCTATCTAAACGACCGGCACCCATACCATTGTAAAAAAACCAACGCGAGACGGTCTGCTACCAAATCGCCCGCAGGTGTTTCGAACGCCGTATGCCGGATTACGAATTGCGTCCGCAACTCGTTCGCCACAGACCAGTAGTGATAAACGCACCAGTAAGCATAGAGGTAAATGGTCTCAATATTGGAGCCAGGGATTCATCAACACATCAACAGCAGAGACATCCTCAACACCACACGGGCCATCATCCTGAATGGGGGTTAGTAACATTGCTGTCAGTGCAGCACCGAAAAACACCGTCATCACGTGTTGAGTGATATCATGATAACAGAGTTGGTTGTCGATTTCAAAAGATGATGTCGCGATATGGTAATATTACATGCAGTCGGTAATCTACATGCAGTTATGTATACGCTATTATTATGGTGCGTCGGCATGACCGGTGCTCAGCGTTCAGGAAGTGAAGTGAGATGTTGCAAGCAACTGCGACGATGCTGGTACAGCGCTAACACAACACGCGCACACCAACATGGCTGGTGAATGCTCTGGAATATTCAGTTGTATCTTTTGAGTAAAAAAGTGGACAGACGTGGACCATGGACAGACAGAAAAACCCCGGATGTGAGACGTGGACAATGAGCAGACAGGCTGAAAAGCATCTAATGGCAGTGGAGATGTGGTTTCTGAGGAAAAGGCAAAGAATACCGTGGACAGACAGAAAAAACCAATGTGCAACTCCCAGAAGAAACAAATGAAAACCTTAAATTAGAGAAACTAGACGTAGGCAGTCCAAATTTGTTGGGCAAGTTATGAGATGAAATAAACTAGAGAACTTGATGATAACTTTAAAAAAAAAGGTGATAACTGGCAAGATAGAAGCCGGCTCCGTGACGAGGGTGTTACGGATGCAATTCGTAATCCCGCACACTGCGCTCGAAACAGCTGCGGGAGAATTGGAAGGAAAGCGGCTTACATTGGTTTCCATACAATGATACGAGTGCCGGTAGTTCAGAAAGCAATGGCAAACTACTGAACGTAAACTTGCTCAGGAATCACAAACTTCTAGAGCTGACTACCGCGTCCTGCAAAGGACATGCAATTATTGTTTTTTTTAATTTAAACTGCGTTGCATAGGCTTCCTCTGTATGCGTGCGCGTGCTGCACATTAGTAAATAACGCGGTATAGTATTTGGCTTTCGACATTCAAAACAATCAAGTTCTTCTACAGCAAAAAGTAACTACTCCGAGCTGTAGCCTCTGTGTGCTAATTGTATGCAATTCTGCTTTAATTGCAAGGGAAAACCCACACAAGTGTTATGGCTCCGTGGCTTGAAATGTTGCCAACCGAGCTATCCTACATATATGTAAATACATAAACACTCATTAGCACCATATGTTGCAACATAATAATAAAAACATATCTTTGTTATCCAAGCATCACCAACCATTTGTCCCACTAACATCCCTAATAGGTTAAACACACAGCGGTTCCCAAACGATAGCGCAAGGGGGACATGAACGTTCGGTTCTAGCCAAACAAACTGGTTTCTGCCTGGCGATTGTTTTAACTGGTTGGGTTTTAGATACTTCGTGAGATGACTCAATGACCAGAGTGGTTGCATTGTCGGTAAATAAATACCCACAGCAATGGTGGGGGAAAGACGTTAACTTTAGGCCGAAAACAACTAGGCAGGCGAGGCAATGTAAATCAGAGAGACGTGTTAAAGTGGGAAGCTCAAGCAACTAGGCAGATTAAATGGTCTGGCTATCTCACAAGTATATCCTGGTATCATTTACCACAAAGAGCCATACTGAATGAATATAATGGATTACTAAATGAATATAATGGATACAGAGGAAGGGGAAGACCACGTAAAGGGTGGAGTGATGGTACCAACTGGTCGGCCACGAATTATATATATACAAAATCTAATGAGTTATATCTAAATCGTATTCACGGAGGGTTGGGGGATCGTCACCGTCAAAGATTGCTCCAGATCAGAAAGAAGAAAAGTATATGTCATCAAGCATCAAGTGCCTTGCTGATTGGCGTGGCTTCGTGCTTCTCCCCGGCTTGTGATCTTCAATAGCATGCATAGATGCGCGTGCATTTAGCTGACAGAAGGATGTCAAGAATCTTCTCTCGGTCCTTTCCTGTATCTTTCTTTCCAGAAATCTTTCCCGTTGTCACTTGTCCCGTTGTTGTGTTCAACTCTCTCTCTCTCTCTCTCTCTCTCTCTCTCTCTCTCTCTCTCTCTCTCTGACGTTTGTGATAAGTTGTCTTTGTGTCTTATCCCTTTTCATTACATTTAGATTACTCATTTTGCCTGTCCAGGGGCGTTCAGACTTGTGCATAGACACATCAAGATGCCGATGAAAGAATACGCCATTAGCTATGAGGTCATTGTCGGTGCAGCTTGAGATGCTCCGCTACACAATTGCCACTTGCAGTTGTATCGTCACGAGGCTTTCGCGCGCACATTGACAACACTACGCAGAGATTTGCATATAATTGCCCAGTACTTACACACGGTATGACAAACGCGTATCATCCAAATCAATATCTCTATAAAAAGTAATCCCAGCGTCGCGAGTTCCGCTGGCAGATCATTGAAGTACTCGCCGTAAGCTTTCCATATACGGTGCACACACACATACCTTCACCAAACAAAGAGATACTGTATGGTGCCGGTGCTGGGGTCATTGTATATTGTGGGTAAAATGTTAACTAAACTGTGCCCCTACCCCTGAATGTGCAACGATATTTTCCCAATGAAATCTGCGCTCGGGGTAAACTGTGTTACTGTCTAATAATAGATATATCACAGTATTGATTGCAGAAGATGAACATGATCTTCGCATTTAGTGGATGCTGTTAATGTACAATGAGCGACACGGGTTGGAATTAAATTGTACGAAAACAGAAATTATGGCCGTCCCAAAGAAGAAAGAAATGCCACAAAAAATAATCCAAGTAAATGGGAAGTTCTTAAACAAATTACAGAGAACAGCTATCTTGAGGCAGGAAAAAACATCTATCAGAAGATGCCTTATGGAGACTAGAACAAGAATCGACAGAGATAAGTGACCATCGAATGGTAATGTGGTCATTAATATGCCGGCCATCTTTACATCCCAGGTCTTTTCTGCTACCCATTTTAGTCTAACTTGACCTGTGAACCCAGGTCAATTTAAACAATGCATTTGAACTCTGGGCCAACAAGCAAGTCTGTTTGCCTCAGTCTTTACATTAAGTAACATCATCATCATTAGCAGATCCTTCACAGCATATCACTCTCATCACAGGCCGCCAAACAAGATAAGCATTTGCCCTTTCCCCCGCCTTGTGCATTTACTGCTCAAGATTTCTTCAATGACCTGTATCATCTTCATGTCGTTCAAACCCTGCCACTTCTTCCTGGTAATTTAAGTTATATTTGATCTTCTCACCCTTCGCTATTCACTCTAACAAGGGAGCAAAGGGGCCACAAGACACAGCTTCTGCCTTCTAATCCAAGATGACCACATGTGAATCATGGTGTCGATTTTGACTGTTGGCATAACAAGCAATCTAAGGATGTTACACCTCTCGCTGATCCAGGAATTGTGAATTGGATGCCATGAAAACTGGGAAGACCTATGTCCATTACTCCAATTAAACACTTCTCTTCACTGGAAATTTTTAAACATTGGCCAAACAAACATGTTCTTCTTCTTCCACTTCTTCTCTTCCTCTACAAATTGTGTTTTATAATTGTTTAGATTCTCACGACTTTACATCGGGTTAATGACATTTCATGTATACATGCAGTTGGCTGGGTTATTGTGTGTATATTGTTGACAATGTCGACATTCAGGAAACACAAGTGGGTAATAATGGCTGCCCAGCATGACAGGTTTTCACAACTGTTATAACAGACATTTGGGACAGGCTATCCTGTTTGTGAGAGCTTGGTGGCACAATGGGTGGACATGTTTTGGAATTTCAACAATCTGCAACTTTGTCTTCCACCATTTACCTCAGAATAGTGTTGGGAGGAGATGTTAAGACCTTTAATGTGCTCTTTCCAATGCTCTTTTAAGTTGGTATTCATTTCTCTAAGGTTCTTCTTGATACCACCAATCCATCTTTTGCGTGGTCTTCCCCTTGCTCAGTATCCATTATATTTCTCCAATGTGGCTCTTTGTGGCAGTATGATGTTGCACCGTTGCAGCAATCATCCATGTCTGACATTGGTGGCATAATGTCGGCCAAAAAAATAGTTCTTATGAGATTTATTTTAGTACCAACAGGTAGGTATCTTTGTATGACAGAAGTGGCGATAGTTGTACCAGTATATGATTTGCATTTATATAATGTGAGCCATTACCCCATCTGAAGTTACAAGTGACCCTAGATATTTCAATGTGTTGATTTATTATATTTTCGGGTTCTTTATTTTTATTGACTGGGTTTCTCACTGTCTGTCTTCACCTTTGTCTATGCCTTTTTAATGATTATTTTCATGGTACATTTCTCACAGTTTAAACTGACTTGATTTAAATGAGTCAATTCATCTTCTGCTATAATCACGTCATCATCATCAAGTGCGCTGCCAGCTGGCGTAGGCGTTCATTGCTCTCCACAGATCTCGGTCGTTGGTGTTCTGGATCAACTCTGCTGATGATATTCTTCCATGCCACTGTCTCAAACCATCCAGCATAATTTCTCTTGGTCTGCCTCTGTCTCTCTTCCCCTCGATCTTTCCAGTTGTCACCATGTCCTCCAATGCCTCTCTTCTAATCACATGACTGAAGAAAGCTGTTTGCCTCTTCCTTATTGTTGTATATAATGTTCTAGTTTCATTAGCCTGTTTCAGGCAGTCGCTAGTTACTCTGGCAGTCCAAGGAATTTGCAACATTCGTCTCAGGAATCACATCTCTGTTGCTTCTAATTTCTTCTTAACTTGTCCATTTACATTCCAAGATTCACTGCCATATAGCAAAACTGGTTCTACAAAGCGGCTTTTGCTTGCCCTATTCTGCTCTTAATCTCTGTTGTGCATCTTCCATCTGATGTTATAAATGCCCCTAGATATTTAAAATATCCACTTGGTTAAGAATTTTCCCTTCTATTTCTATGTCACCATTTTCTTTTATATCATCATTGTTACTGTTTTCTTGATATTCAAGAGAGTCCTTTCCTTGCACTCTCTGTTACTACAATGTCCAACAATTGTTGTAGTTGTATTAAATTATCCGCCACCAATACTGTGTCATCTGCATAGTGTATATTATTTATATTATAACCTCCAACGAGTATTTCTGGTGTCTCTTTGATCTCTCTCATTATTACTTCGCTATATAGTGAGACGAGATCTGGTGACAAGATACAACCCTGTGGTTACTCCTAGCTTTATCTGTTCGTAACTACCCTCTTTATTTCCCATTTTAATTGCTGCTACTTGGTTCCAGTAAATATTCTTTATTATTCTTAAATATTTCCCATTAGTGTTGATACTGTCCAACATTTTAATCAGTTCATCATGTTTTACTTTTATCAAATGCCTTTGTATAATCTATGAAGCACAAATATGTCTTTATGTTTCTCTATTGACCTTTCTTTCTTTATTCTTCTATAAAATCTTCACATTCAATAGCTCCTGGTCTTTTTAGTATAGCTATAAATACAGATTTCAGCATATCACTGAGTAAATATCCACTGCTGTAAATATCATTCAACATTTTGGTTAATATATCTATCCCAAATACTTCTAATTCTTCTATTGTGATTTCATCTGGCCCAGTTGTTTTGTCTTTCTTCATGTTTTACAGCGTCAGCAACTTCTTCTTTTAGAATAGGTGGACCTACTAAGTTACTTTCTTCTGATAATTCTTCCCTTTCTTCATCATATATTTCTCTTATATACTTATTCCACACATTCATTATAGCATCTTCCTCCAATAATATCTTTCCTGTTTTTGATTTCAAACACTCTGTATTTATTCTTATTTTTCTATTTATATGTGTATATATATTTATATTTATATATATTCTATTTCTATGATTTGTCTGTGCATATTTTTTGTATCTTTAATTAAATTTAATTCAATTTTTTTTTATGCACTGCTTGTTTAACCAACTTTCTTTTGCCTTCACACATTTATCTTTTATTTCTTTATTTATCTTAGCATATTCTTGTTTGTCATTTTTACTCTGTTTTCTTTTGTCCATCAAAATTGCATTAATATTTCTTCATTCATCCATTTTTTCTTAGCTACTTGGCTTCTCCTTGGTAATATTTCTTTGCTAGCTTGATGAATGGAGTCCCTTAACATTTCCCATTGTTCTTTTATACTCAGTATTTTAGCTATTGCATTGTACCTATTTTTCACAGTCACTCTGTATTGTTCTTGAATTTCTTTATCTACTTTCAGGACCTCTTTATTAAGTCTCATGTTCTTAACCATTTTTCCCCCTCTCTTTAATCTTACTTTTATTTGTCCACATAGTGGAACATGATCATTATTACAGTCAGCACCAAGCATTGTCTTTACATTAATTAAAGCATTTCTAAATCTTTTATTAATTAGTATGAAGTCAATTTGGTTGCGTATTTTCTTTTCAGGGCTTTTCCATGTGTATAGTTGTCTTTTATGATGTTTAAACCATGTATTTCCAATTATCATATCATTGATATTTGCCCATTCTATTAGTTTTTCTCCTCTTTCATTTCTGGTACCTAAACCATAATTTCCCACTACATCCTCCATTTTCCCCTTTCCTACTTTTGCATTAAAATCTCCAAGTATTATTTTTATTTCTTGTGATCCAATTTGAGCCATCGCTATTTCTATTTCATCGTAAAAGTGTTTTATTTCTCCATCACTACTGCTTGTTGATGGTGCATTTACATGTATAATATTTATATCTATTGGTTTGCCTTTGATTTTGACCGTAATAACTCTATCTGAAAGACACCAGTATCCATTAATTGACTTGGCTATTTTTTTCGTCAAATACTATTTATACACCTTTTTCATGTGTATCCTCTCCAGAATAAATTAGTGTGTGGTTGTCAGCTATAAATTTGCCAGATCCCTTCCATCTCATCTCACCTACGCCTAGTATATTCACTATCATGCTATCTATCTCTCTTAGAACATTGTTTAACTTTCTTAGCTCATTTAATGTCCTAACATTCCATGTTCCTACTATAAATTTATTTATTTTAGCTATGATTTTGCCATCAGTAAATGGATGATGGTCTAGTGTCACCTGTGGCCCATGACTGTCCCTACCGGACGAGGATGTCCTAAGAGAGCCATTAACGTTGTTCGCCAACTCTGAAATATGCTTTGCCATGGAGTCTTGAGAAGATAATGTGGTGGTTTCCCCTTGACTTCCACATCCACATGGTGGTCTTTTACCTGTGCTTTTGACAGCCATTTCCGACTGTAAGGACAAGTGAGTGCCCTGCTCTGCTCAGCTGCAGAGTTGTCCACTTATTCCGGTGGATACTCGGACCCCAGGATTGCGTTAGCCACACCGTGGTGTGTTTCCCATCCTCTACCACGGGGAGGTGCAGTTGGGATTTTCCCTTCCTAAAGTTATGGTCTATGACCAAAACTCTCCAGTACTTTTAGAGGACATTAACACATAGTTGTCTGCAAATAATAATTCACACAATTTTTTTTTCCTCTGCTTCTCGGCATATATTGTCAATGAATGTTATACAATTTAGGCGATAAATCACACATCCTTGCCATACACCTGAATTTACTTCAAATAGTTTTGATATACTTGTCTTTGTTATGATGCAGCTTTTGCTTGACTTATATACACTTTTGCAAACATTAATCAGATGTTCACCAATTACACATTTTAACAAGCCATTGCCCTGGGAAAATTGTTTTACAATAGTAACAAACAAGAATATTCATTGTATGCGATTCAGGAAGCCATGACAGTGCACTGGCTAGAATACTTGGCTGTAGCCCAATAGTAATCAGCTCAAATTCACATTGAGGCAGTTTTAATTTGACATGCAGGTCTGCATGGCCGAATGAGTAAGAACGTGTGTTCTTAAACATCCGTTGTGCCGATGCCGAGGTTAGCGGTTCAACCTCTCCACCCGACAGCTGGACTAAAATGCTGACCTGTCGTCCTTTGACTTGGGAACGTAAATTACAAATACCTCTGAAGTCAGAGTGTGTTCGCCTGATGGCGAGTGACACTGTTAATAGGGAAAGCTAATCCACATGCAAATATTCAGTCCATCTCATCTCATCATGTTCCTCTTGCACCTTGCAGAGTCGAGGTGAAGTATAAACATTGTGAGAGTGCCCGATTATGGGCTTCATGTATCGATATTCCCATGGACTCTGCTATTCCCTCCGTCCAACGTTTACGCAGTCGTCCTCTTCCTCTGTTTCCATCTGGTCTGTACATCATTGCTTGTTGTGGTATGCTGTTGAACGGTAACCTACTTGCATGGCCAAACCATTTGACTTGCTGCTTTCTAATAAAATCTAGTGCTGCAATAACCCCCACTTTAGACTTGATTTCTTCATTTCTGATCTTATCTCTTCTTGATATGTTGAGTATTCTTCTCAGGAATCTCATTTATGTTGTTGTGATTTTTCTTTTCTCTTTTCCTGTCATTGTCCGGGTTTGGCATTGGTAGCATAGAGTTGGTAGGAAGATTGTGTGGTAAAGTGCTTTCTTAGTAGTTATTGATACATGTTTGTTCTTTAGTATTGGTGCCATTTGTCCAATGAGTTGGTTTGCCTTATTGCATCTATTTTCAATCTCATCTTCTGATCTGCCATTTGATGATATTATACTTCCTAGGTACTGGAAACTCTTTACTTGTTTCAAGGGATGTTCGTTTAGGTGAATTGTTGTTGTTTTTTCTTCTTTAGTTATAGTTATTACCTCTGTTTTGCTTGTGCTAATTTTCATGTTATGTTCCCTACACATTTCATTTAAACTATTCATGTGGTCTTGTAAATCAGCTTCTGATGTTGCTATTAGTGCTTGGTCATCCGCAAACAGGAGTTCTCTAATGGTTAGATTTGCAGATGGTTCTTCTTCTTTGTTCTTGTAATGTGGTATTCTATAAATAGTGTGTAGGACTACGCTAGAGTTCAAAGCGGACGCCAAAACACAATTTTTTACATATGCTCCCAGGTTGACCCAGCCTGAAAATGGTACCAGAAAATGTCTGGGGAAGTAAAGACACCAGGTGTGATATTGAACACATCACACCTCAAGTACACATACTCTATAAAACGTGGTGTTATCACCATTTATCCAACACACCCCAAGGCTTGTGAACTGGGTCCCTGACTTATTTACTTGTGTATGGTTACATTATACACTTACGCATGTGGCTCTGGTACACATTTTATTGTTGACAGGGAATGAATAATACTACTTCTTCGTCTTCATACACCTTCAGATATTAACCTGAATATATTTAAAGAAAGCAGCAGTCAACATAACCTTGTTAACATCTACATAAGGTTTGTCCTCAAATGGAAAGTATGTGTAAGCCAAAGTAATTAAATTTTATCCTGTATTGCATATGTTAGACACCTCTGCAGCAAATGTTTGGCCCTCATTTTACCTATTCTACTTACATTCATCAGTACCTATTTTTAGTTTATTGAATGTGTGGCATTTCAGACTGTTATATTCTGGGCAGAATTTAACAATAGATATGTGTTCCCTTTGGTCAAGCTGACATAATCTTTCTGGTGGCCTGGATGCGCTGTTTCCCACTTGATTATTTAATAGCTTCTGATAAATCTCTTGTTGAATGAAGTAATGTATGAGAGGACTGAGAGAAGAAAGGCAGAATGTCAGATGGGCATGTGTGCCCAATTCTTAACCATTTGAAAATAAAGTGTGTTTGTTCGTTAGTTCTCTTAGCCTCATCACAGGTTATGTCTATATCAGGCTGAAGCACTGTTCCACCTTCCTCTGACATTTTAAACAAAGAACCTACGGTTGTTATACACCAATCCCTGATACTGGGCTGATGGATCGGATGACAAGCAAACTAGGAAGACCCACATGTGTGTACGTTCCGGTGCCCATCTTCATGTTGTGGTCCACCACTGCTACCAGGAACTATGCCTTCCACTGTTAGTTTCTTGCAAACCAACGTCACTTTTAATATAAGCAAAATACTTCAGTTTCTAAGATATTTATGGTCCTGTTTTCTTCGACGTTCAGATTATGAAGATGGTATTCTTCTGTGTCTGGATCCGTGATATTATAAGAACATTCCTGAAATACTTAAGTTCAAAAGCCCAAATTTTCTTTCCTTGGTGACTGCGAATTGGTCCACTACCAACAATGGTATGCTGTCTTAGGAAATGTGATTGTTCTAAAAATTAACATATAATTTTACCTATTTTAACTCCTATCTTTGACAGTTTATACTTCCTCACACTAACAGCTGTTATTTTATTGAAGTATCTGTTTGGGACAAAAAGAGTTGACATGCAATTAATTATATTACTGAATTATCATTCTTTTGCTGTTGAGACTCCTGGTGGAGTTAGTCATTTATCAGTTGGTGCATCTTCCTTGCACTTCACTCTCTCCAACATAGCGTCCAGCAGCTAATAGTGCCAGTTCTATGTTGGTTGACGAGTCCCCTCATTCTCCTGATGTGCCTCTTGTGTCTGGCTGTGCCAGACTCTCAGTGGAGTACAGGCCCAGAATCACACAAGCCAAGACCTTTGTATGTCCGATCATGGTTTTCTCAATGGTGTAAGAAGCCAGTCTCAAACTACCACAATAGTCTGTTCTCATCACCCGACTCTTGCCTCAGTGCTAACCACCGTTTCACTAAGCTAGATTGATGTAACTCTTTCTCCCCTTAACAATTATTGCGTTAATCTGTTCCAACTATCCCACTTCATTCAGAAAGTGTGGTAAACACTGCTTCACTAAGTTAGCTAGTTTTACTAGACACTTGTTTCAGAAAGTGTGGTATAACCACTGCTTCACTGAGTTAGCTAGTTTTAACTCTTTCTATCCTAGACAGATTGATTGATTGATTGATTAATTGATCTAGGAACTGACATCACAGCATTCGGGGCATTCCTGTAGGCGCTCCGTCCCCATCCTCAGCAGCCAGCGAAGAGTTCCAACACCAATAGTACCAGTAGCAATCTAATTATATGTCCGTCTCTCCTTTCCTCTGAGCGTCGACCAGATCCCCTCGCCATTCCTCGCTGCCTCATTCTTGCCAGACTATGATGATCCATTTGCTCCTCCGAGGTGTACAAGTGCTACCACAAGGCCGCAATCACGTCTGCCTTGTCATGCATCAATACCCCACCAAATTTTGCAGAGCCAGCCAATCTGTCCACCTGTTCATTCCCCAGCACACTGGCATGCCCCGGAGAAAAGATCCAGGCGATGCTTGCCACCCGTGACCTCCGAAGCGAAGCAAGCCACTCTGCATGAAGCACCCTAGACAGTTGTTGCATTAATCTGTTCCCACTACCTCAGAAACTTGTTTCAGAAGTGTGGTATAACAACTGTTTCACTGATCTAGCTTGATTTTAACTCTTTCTATCCTAGACAGTTGTTGCATTAATCTGTTCCCACCACCCCAGACACATGTTTCAGAAAGTGTGGTAACCACTGTTACCCTGATCTGGCTAGATTTAACTCTTTCTACCCCAGACAGTTGTGCTATTCCATTCTATCTCAGAAAGTTGATACTACTCTGGACCACTTTGATTACCGCTTGTTACTTTGCAACACTTTTCCAGACAGACTATACCATATATTTAATAACTTAGTAAGCTATAACCTCAGTTCCCTCTTAATCTGACGGTTTGTTATTTTCGAGTTATGGTCGCCTGGGACAGAAGAGTTATTAAGACACAAAGAAATGTATTTCAGCCATTCGCAAATGTTTACGTGTACAACTTGCAGTTACAAGACATACTGATGATACTCGTGGTCGCAACTGAGACGATAGTGAAAATGAGGCTCCAGCCTTATCTATCAATACAAAACAATGATAGTAGTGTAGTAGTTAGGTCATTACCATTAACTTAACACTATATTCAAATCTATGCTGGGGAAGAGCACAACAGTAACAAATATGACAAACACGTGTACTATTATTATTTAACGTAGTGAAAGCTACTGAGAGAAGAAACAAAAAGTTACAAAGCTCAGAAGAATAAGAAAAATGGCAGTGGGATCAACTTAAAAACGCAAACATGATAAATATAATAAATGCGCTGGTTTGAATAACATACATTAAACTACTCTATATTCCCTCGTGTGTTTGTTTATTAGTACTATTTGTTATTAATTTTTGTGTTAATATGACAACGTAAACTGCTTTAGCGCGTGGCTATACTGTTAAGTTAATTTTAAGTTTTTAAACGACCACGCGCAATACACAGAAAAATTGAGAAGCGCGAGAGACCACGCAAAAACAGACATTACTGATTACTCACAAGAACACAAACAAATCGACATTCTACACCCGGTGTTGCAGTTCTAAACGCCCAAAAAAAAATAAAACAACAATAATTTACAAAACCACACGCAAAACATTAAACAACAAATAACTTACCTAATCAAAGATGCACTATTCTGAATAGTAGATGGCGGACCGACACGCCGAAGTTGATAAACAACTTCTGAAACAACTGCTAACACAGATTCCTCCATTTACTCGACCATTCCGATACACAACATAAACCAGACAATGTTTCAAGAATCCGATAAAGCTGTCACAATTCCTTGTGAGATGTTTGCTGTGAGATCTAGTGAACATACGCGATGGGTGAAAGAATTGATTTGCAGTGCGTCTCCCGTCTCGCCGTGCGCTGGCCTCCGTCACATGCAGTCGCCTGGTGGTTGTCCGCTAGAGTGACTCCCCTTCTGTTATTGTCGTTGACGTCACACGGCGCTGGGAGTAACTCATTCGGGGCTCAGTCTCTCTACAACAAAAAACTATTCCTTGGGGATATTGAAATAAAGGGGCAGTAAATTCGAGGTGTTAACTGGAATTCATCGTCATCATCATCATCATCATCATTCAGTGCCTTGCTAGCTGGCGTGGGCGACCATCTCTCTGCACAAATTGCGATCTCTGACGGCATGGATCAATACCTGTGTGTTGACTTCCTTCCGTGCCATGTCGCCATGACACAAGACTGTCAAGAATTTTCTCACGCTGTCTTCTACTATCTCTCTTTTCACAAATCTTTTCGGTTGTCACATCATGTTCCAGTTTTTGTCTTCTCATTTAACAAAAAAAAAAGCAGAGGACGCAGTAGATTGTGTACGTAACGTCCAGAAAAACAAATACAATGACAGACACACAATTTCCGTGAACTGAAAAGCTGTGTCGCCTGTGTTCTGTACGGATACGAATACTGGAGAACAAGCTATGAAAAGGTGGACTAGAGAAAGTTTAGAGATGTGTGTGCGAGCACGCACGTGTGTGCACGAATGAGGTGTGATAGTGCATTTGTATGTGTGTGAGTCTGTGCGTGTGTGGGTCCTTGTGTGTGTGTGTGTGTGTGTGTGTGTGTGTGTACATGTATGTGTGTGAGTGTATGTGTGTCTGTGCGTGTGTATGTCTGTGTGCGTGTGTATGTTTGTGTGTGTGTGTGTGCAGAAGAGTTGTATTAGATATATACTAACAATATCATGTATTCATCAGCCATTCTGAATTGTAACTGGGACATCACATCATCACGCGCCTTGTTGGCAGGCATCGAGATCACGGTTCGCCATATCACACGATAACCAGCCATGGACTAGATCTGTGTCCTTGTTCCGATTCATTGGCACCTTACCAACTTGACAGACGATAGTTTGTTACACTGTGCTTCAAAACGTCATAATAACCACAACCCATGGCGGTAGCGAATGTGACTGATTGTAACTGCTACCTCTCGCTTTGATTCCGAGACCGCTTAAGACCAGGGATTGAGTTATATCTCTCCATAGCACAAAGCCTGGGCTGAAATATAGAGACTACATATTGCTCATGCAGCATGATCCCTCTCTCGGCCTGCCTAGTTCACTTCAGAGGAAAGGTAACACCAATACAGAAAAAGCTATAGAAGATGCCGAATCAGCAAAGCAATGCTTTAACTGTGCGCTTGTCGGAGCTTTGATCCTCGACTAGCTGCCAACCAAGACTTATTGCCCGGTTTGCCCTGCCACGACATTTTGTCTTCTGGTTTGGTAAGCGCCGCCCAACATTCGGCGCTAATAGAAAGCAGGTAGAACCTTCTACTGTCATACGGTAGCTCAGTCATATCTCAATAAGACCTGACACTCGATGTTCTGATCACGCCAAATGAAATTTAACTGTGTCTTCCCCTTGCTCTTTACTCGTTAAGTCTGCCAATTGCCACTAAGTTTTTATGTTTATTTCTCCTCATCAATCTTCTACTTCTAGTGAAGTCCTGCGCCTATTTTCTAGTGAGGTCCATCTATCTTCTAGTGATGTCCTGTATTTACCTTCTAGAGAGGTAAATCTACCTTCTAGTGAGGTCCTGTATGTACCTTCTAGGGAGGTCCTGTATGTACCTTCTAGTGAGGTCCTGTATGTACCTTCTAGTGAGGTTCCGTATGTACCATCTAGTGAGGTCCTGTATGTACCTTCTAATGAGGTCCATCTACCGTCTAGTGAGGTCCTGAGTGTACCTTCTAGTGTTCCCTGTATCCACCTTCTAGTGAGGTTCTCCATCTACCTTCTAGTGAGGTCCTGCTCCTACTTTCTAGTGGGTTCCTCCATCTATCTTCTAGTGAGTTCCTCCATCTATCTTCTAGTGAGTTCCTCCATCTACCTTCTAGTGAGGTCCATCTACCATCTAGTGAGGTCTTGGGTGTACCTTCTAGTGAGGGCCTGTATTCCCCTTCTAGTGTTTCCTGTAACCACCTTCTAGTGAGGTTCTCCATCTACCTTCTAGTGAGTTTCTCCATCTATAGTCTAGTGAGTTCCTCCATCTACCTTCTAGTTAGGTCTTGTATCTATACTCAAGTGTAGATCCTTCTTGTATGTTGTCTACCCAGGGTGTTTGTAACTGAAAGATAGTTTTCAAGTTACAATTCTACTAACTCCTGTCCTCTCTTATTTACATACCCTATACCACATAGGCCGGCTTCCTGGCCTAGAGGTTAGCAACTTTTCTCCGTAATCTCGTATACTCTCGTAGGTAACGTGACGACGGTGAGAATCAGCAGTGGTTCGAATCGCGTCGGTAACTTACGTGGTATGTGAGCCGGCCGCTCAGAAAGCAATGGCAAACTACTGAGCGTAATCTTGCCTAGAAATCAACAATCAGCTGAAAGATGCTGGTGTTGACAGCGATGTCCTGTAAAGGATATGCAAACATTTTAATTTTTTTTAAATACCACATAGAACATTCACCCACCGACCCTATGGACATGGGTTCGATTCCACACCGGGGTCATTGTGACAGTTAACCTGGGATCCCAGGGCGACCCAGCCTAAATTGGCTAATTTGTCATGTCTTGGGAAGCAAAGACGACTGGCGTGAGTCAGAACACATCACCCAACGATTGTCTATAAACCTATGACACCAGCAGCAGAGCTATGGGAGATGCCTGGAAGAGATTAGAACAAGAATCGCCATGGCGAAAGTAGCCTTTAGCCAGATGACAAACATACTGACCAATAAAAAGATGTCAATTGAAACGAGAAAAACGAGTGTTCACGTGCTACATAGAGCCTGTACTTTTGTATGGATGTGAAGCGTGGACAATGAGCAGTCAAGCTGAAAAGCATCTGATGGCTGTGGAAATGTGGTTTCTGAGGAAAATGCAAAGAATACCATGGACAGATAGAAAAACCAATGACCAAGTACTACAAGAAACAAATGAAAATTGTAAATTGATTAAAGAAATTAGACGTAGATAGTTAACATTTTTTGGACATGTTATGAGAAGAAATAAATTGGAGAACTTTGTGACAACTGGCAAGACCGAGGGGAACAGAACAAGGGGAAGAAAAGAAGTAAATACCTGGATGATTTGACCACGTGGCATGATCGATTCAAGAACAATGAGCTGATACACGACTCTTGTGATCGAGTGGAATGGCGAGTCATGACCGCCCACGCTTACCTTCATAGAACATGATGATGATGGATGGATGGAGAATAGTCCATATCATGCCATTACCCTCTTTGGACAACAATAATTTTCAAAATAATATCCTATTTGTGGTTGACTCAGTCACAGGATTATTAATCTGAGCCAGGGATGGACCCTAATATAACTTTTCTTCTGATGTTGAACGGGGTAGGAGTAATGGTATAGGGTGTATTTGTTATGACCATGGGGTGTTTGAAAATATTGCCTTTCTGAGTTTTGCATTCACCCTCTGGGGAGTTCATGCAACATAATAGGTAAAACAAAACTTGAATCGGCAATATTTAAATAACAAAACTGACATTTTCAATTTCCCCATAACTACAGCTTGAGAACCGTCGAAAAGGCACAGCATTTTCTCAATATATGTTGAACAACGCCTGATGATATTACAAATGCGATGGTTGTGAAAACACCTACGTCTGGAAATTCATAATGCCCAGTAAATACAACGACCGGCGATTTATTAATTGGAATAACAGATTACTCCCAGTAATTCCAAAGTGTGTTGTCATTAAACCAAATGAAGTATTATTTTACGGCAGATAGTGCTTCAATGGAATGCAGACTAAATACGTCAAACTAATAAGAGACCCCGAGGTAGACCAAGAAGGCGGTGGAGAGATAATACATATACAGACCTACAAGCACTTGGAATCAACGAATGGCAGGAGAAGGTCCACCAGAGAGACGAATGGAAACGGATTGTATCTGCAGCAAAGAACCTCAATGGCTCGGAACGCTGAAGAAGAAGAAGAATAAGAGACGGTCCGTGGATATTTACCTTACATGAAGGATGTCCGAAAAACCAAGTTTATCCGACCTACTAGTGTCGACTAAGTGCGCAATTAACGTGACAGGGGGGATAATAGATTTTATATAGGGAGTAGCGAATTCAGTTTAAGTGTAGTCCTCGTGAAAAAGTGATTCTAACAGGATGTGATATTTCAGTGGATAATATACAGAATCCCTGGAACCAAAGAGATATGGGAGGTGGTCCGTTGGTACAAGTGATGATCCCAAGAAGGGAAATCATCCCTGGCCGAAGTGGAGCGATTCCTCAGTTTAGGAGGAAAATCTGCGCCCTTATATTTGCCACTCAGCCACACAAGGATGAAGCTAAGTCGCATTACCACCCCATGTATCCTCATTTAAGTCCAGCGGCCAACAACTATTAAACTATGTAACAACTCCGCAACAACTACTTAACAACTATTCAATAACTAAACAACACCTTTTACTCACATCCAATTAGTCTCTATTGATATTTACAGAGATCATTCTACAAGGAATGATGAACCATAGAATACCCAGTGTCAAGATCAACTAGTGCCAGATATGTCCAGGAAATAAACATTTATAGGCAGTGTTTGTCTTAGCTAGAGACATACAAACAGTTATATGTAGTGAATTGTGCTATAATTGTGTTGAATGTTCTTGAATTTTTGTGATCAACAATTGGACATTGGGAAAGTAATATTTGTTAGCTAATTAGGCATAAAGATATCAAGTGTGTAATATTTATGTAAATTGTATTGCCCATGGTGCATACCCCCAACCCGTTTCTTTTATTACATTAAGGTAAACTTATCCTACAGTGTTCTGTAATTTCATGAGTGTTATATGTGAATTCCTTTGACTAATATTACAGTGATAAGGTTACTTCACTTAACTACCAGACCCAACAAGAGAGAGCCGGTGGCAGGGATACAACTCGTTTGCCCTCTAATTAGAGTGATCTTACTTTCTCTTTAAAGCAGTTACTTCCCTGGGCTCTCTGGGCCTCCTATCAGGAAACCTATTTTATCAGTAGGGGATCTCACGAGCCAATTCCGGGTTTTTCTATAATAGGGGTCCACTGATAATTTGGAACATCGATCTCCCATTTCTGTTTTATAATACCACAAAAACCACAGTCATTAAGAATACACCCTGTATAATCGAATAGAGCTATATGTCCATTGCGCTTTAAGAACAGAAAAGGGTCTTTTGCTTATTTACGCAAAAGATCATCTAATCGTTCCTTCTTCTTCAGACAGTATAAGATAACACTAAACTAATGCAGCTTTCATAATCATCATCATCATCCGTTACGGAGAAGAGCCTTCATCATTAAATAAATACATACACAAAACACAACATATAATCACGGGGAAGACACTGCGGTGACTACAGAGAAAGTAGATAAACCTAATGCACCAATAAAAACATTTAGCGATTAACAGGACGAGACCATACACTTGGTTGCAGAGACATTCTCAGCAGTCATCTCATATACTACATGTCTTTCACTACTCACAGTCCAGCATTGACATTCACGCAACAGATTCACTACTCACTGTCCAGCATTGACAGGGACGTAGGTTTCGGTTAGGATTGGAGGAGCCTCCTCCGATTACCTTGACCTCGGCTGATTTAGGTCCTCCTCCTCGGTCCGGAAGTTGGGCGGGTAAGGGGTGATAGCTAGGTCATATCTAAGGGAGATAATTATAAGGGGGGGGGGGGGGTTGGAGTCTCTGTGGCGAAGTGGTCAAGCCGTTTGACATTTGACTCGTGATCCGAAGGTTGTGGGTTCGATTCCGGGCCGCGTCCTTCGGTTTACGAGTTAAATGTTTCGGAGACTCCCATGGGTCGTCGCTAAAAGCTACGGAGTTTGTGCTTTGTGCGACGCTTTCCGTGCTGCGGAAAGAGACCGAGCCATATGGGATAAAAACCCGGTGCAATGAAGTTGACCCTGTCGACTTTTAAGCGACTTTTATCATAAAGGTTACACATGAAAACCTTAAAAATGTAAAGATGGCCGGTATTATCGGTCGTAGTGGATATGGCTTAGTGAAAATCGGTGTTAAGGGGTGGGTAGCGGTTATTAGTAATCCGTAGAGGGTCGTAGTGGTTTAAACACTATCATCATACGGGTTACGAATGACTACCTTAATGAAGTAAAGATGGTGGTTAGTAGCGGGTGTATTGGTCGGGATATGTGTGTGTGTGTGTTTGTGTGTGTGTGTAGGGGATGGGTGGACGGCACGTGATGCTACGGTGGGTGATGGTGCAGGGTGGGGGAGTAGTGGCGCGGGCGTGTGGGGTAGGGCGAGGGGGTTCGAACCCTCAAGCCGCGGCGGTTGTTATATGAAAACCGTAATAGGTAAGCATGCAAATATGGCAGTTATATAATCTGCAGAAGGATGTAGTGGCCTATACATCATCATCATACGGGTTACAGAGATTCAAATTAAAACCTTAAAAAGTACAAATGGTCGATATTATTGATTGTAGCGGGTATGGCTCAGTGACATTCATTGGTAAGGGGTGGGAGAGTGGTGTAGTAGTTAGATAAGTGCTTCTGAACTCTATCATCATACCGTTTCAGGGCTTCAAATGAAAACTTTAAAAGGTAAAGATGACCTGTATTATCGGATGAAGCGCGTATTGTGTAGTAAAATTCGTTGGTAAGGAGTGGGCGAGTGGCGATGTAGCTAGATAAGAGCTTCCTAACACTATCATCATATGGTTTTCAGAGCTTCAAATGAAAACCTCAAAAAGGTAGAGATGACCAGTATTATCGGATGTAGTGGGTATGATATAGTGAAATTCGTTGGTAAGGGGTGGGTGAGTGGCGGGCTAGCTAGATAAGTGCTTCCGACCACTATCATCATACGGTTTTCAGAGCTTCAAATGAAGACCTTAAAAGTAAAGACGGCCGGCATTATCGATTGCAGCGTGTATGGCTTAGTGAAATTCGTTGGTAAGGGGTGTGTGAGTGAAGCCACGAGGGTAATGGCTACAAACTGTCAAAGATGGCCTAGCATCCGATCACACGTGGTTAATGGCAAAACCAGACTACATGCTCACTGGCTAAAGGCGTCAAAGGTGGCGATGCATCCGATCACACATGGGTAACAATCACATCCGATCAAATACGGCGCTGCATCCGGTTGCATGTATAATGACTACAACCAGACCACTTGCTCACTGGCTACGAGTGGTCAAAGATGGGGTCGCATCCGGCCACATGTGGTAATGGCTACAACCATACAACGTGCTCACTGGCTAAAGCCGATCAAAGAAGGCGCTGCATCCGATCACAAGTGAGTAATGGTCTCAGCTGATCAAATATGGGTCTGCTTCCGGTCGCCTGTGTAATGGCTACAACCATACTACATTCTCACTGGCTAAACCAGGTAAAAGATGAGCTGCATCCGATCATACTTGGGTGATGGTCACATCCGATCAAATATGGCGCTGTTTCCGGTCGCATGTGTAATGACTACAACCCGACCACGTGCTCACTAGCTAAACCTGGTCAAAGATAGTGTCGCATCCGGCCACACTTATAATGATACATTCGAGACACGAGGGTAATGGCTACGACAGGACCAAGTAAAGTTCTGCTTCTGGTCATAAGTGTGAGGGTGTATCCGAGAAACGTGGATAAGAGGGATACTACAGAAAAAGATTGTCCTGTCGGTTGTCGAGCCAGGGGACCTAACTCATGATGATCACCATATATGGGAGTGATCCCATTAAATCGTCAACATTGCCTCTGAAAGGTAAAATAGTCGCCCCTTTCTCTCTCTTGTCTATATCCGTTAGGGTGGTCCACAGAGTAACATCAAAGAACATCCCGACATCAATAAACATAGGACAATTTCGATAGTAGTATACACAACTATATCTAAGTATCACAGTGTCCGACTAAGCCTTTATCATACTCATGATGCACAGATGTGATCACCGATGATAATCGGGGAAGACGCATCTTACGTAACAGCTATTGGGTTATACAGCGACGAGTGGCTAGTGCATGATAACAGATTATAATATTACACACGAACACAACAAATTGTCCCGACTCAACCTTAGGCAATGCATGTAACATGACATGTCACGTGTCCGCTGTCATAACCAGCGACGTTATCACGTAGCGAATTAGACATCTACACTTTCATTACCTCTCTATGCATCCATACAGGTCTTTACATCTTTCTCCATAAACTCATTTCCATGACCAAGATATGTTTTTCATTATCCTGCTCAGTACCATACTTCATAGCCAGACAAAAGTACAGCTTCTATGTACCACTTCAATAGTAAAATAAGAAAATATGTTAGACAAAGTATTAAAGAAATATTGATCAAATACTGAAATAGCTCGTCTAAACTTATAAAATACAGGAACACTTAACCTATTGGGAAAAAATAGCAACCAAGTAGGAAATTTTTTTAGTCAAATAGGTAAAAAAAAAAATATTGACCACGTAACGAAATATCTTGTTGAAACTTATGAAAAGTAGGAACATTTGTTAGCCAAATTCGGAAAAGATTGACCAAGTAACGAAATATCTCCACCAACCTTAGGAAGATTAGGAAACTTTGTTAAGCAAGTGTGAAAAAGTATCAGGCAAAGAGAGAAATATCTCAGCAAAACTTATAAAAAGTAGGAAAATCTGTTAGCCAAATTGGAAAAATGTCGGTCAAATACAGAAATAGCTCAACCAAACTTATATAAATATAGAAACATCTATTAACCTATTGGGAAAAATATCAATCAAGTAGGAACATCTGTTAGTCAAATAGGAAAAATATTGACCACGTAACAATATATCTCGTCCAAACTTATGAAAAGTAGGAAAATGTGTTACCAAATGGGAAAAATATTGACCAAGTAACGAATTATCTCAGCCAAACTTCTGAAAAGTAGGAAACTTTGTTAACCAAATGTGATAAATATCGGCCAAAGAGAGAAATATCTCTGCCAGACTTATGAAAAGTGGGAAAATGTGTTAACCTAATGATTGATTGATTGATTGATTTAGGAACCGACATCACAGCATTCGGGACATTCCCATAAGCGCTCCGTCCCCATCCCCAATCAAGTAGGAAAAGTTGTTAACCAAATGGGAAAAATATGGTATACATAATGAAATATCTCGGCTATACTTATGAAAAATAGGAAAACTTATTACCCAAATACAAAACATATTGGTCAAGTAAGAAGAATTGTTAGCCAAATGGGGAAAATATTGACCAAGTAACGAAATGCATTGGCCAAATTTATGAAAAGTAGGAAAATTTGTTAACCAAATGGGGAAAATATCGTACACATACGATACCACACTTATGAAAACTAGGAAAATGTGTGAGCCAAATAGGAAATATATTGGTCAAGTAAGAAAATTTGTTAGCCAAATGGGAAAAAAACATTGACCAAGTAACGAAATACATCGGCCAAACTTATGAAACAATGATTCCTACTGTTTATAAGTTTATTTGAAATATTTCTCTCTTTGGTGGCTGTTTTTTTTTTTTTTTTTTTTTTTTTTTTTTTTTTTTTCACATTTGATTAACAAAGTTTCCTACTTTTCATAAGTTTGGCCGATGTATTTCGTTACTTGGTCAATGTTTTTTTTTTCCATTTGGCTAACAAATTTTCTTACTTGACCAATATATTTCTCGTTCAATCAATCATTCATGTGCCATACCGGAAAGCGTGGGCGGTCATGACTCGCCATTTCACTTGATCACCAGCGTCGTGGTTCAGCTCAGTGTTCCTGTCTCGTCCATGCCATGTGGCTAAACCATCCAGGTATTTTCCTCTCGGTCTTCCTCTTGGTCTGTTCCCTTCGATGTTGCCAGTTGTCACTAAGTTCTCCAATCCATTTCTTCTAATAAATTTTCTCACTTGACCAATATTTTTCGTATTTGGGTAACAAGTTTTCATATGTGTGGCCGAGATATTTCGTTATGTATACCATATTTTTCCCATTTGGTTAACAAATTTTTCTACTTCACCTAGATTTTTCTCTTTTTGTTAACACATTTTCCAACTTTTCATAAGTTTGGCAAATATATTTCTCACTTTGGCCGATATTGTTTACATTTGGTTAACTAAGTTTCCTAATTTTCAGAAGTTTGGCTGAAATATTTCGTTACTTGGTCAATATTATTCCCATTTGGGTAACACATTTTCCTACTTTTCATGGGTTGGAATGAGATATTTTGTTACGTGGTCAATATTTTTCCTATTTTACTAACAAATTTTCCTACTTAGTTGATATTTTTCACAATAGATTAATAGATGTTCCTATTTTTTTTTATAAGTTTGGTTGAGCTATTTCTGTATTTGACCGACATTTTTCCAATTTGGCTAACAGATTTTCTTACTTTTTATAAGGTTGGCTGAGATATTTCTCTCTTTGGGTGATATTTTTTCACACTTGGATAACAAAGTTTCCTACTTTTCTTAAGTTTGGTGGAGATATTTCGTTACTTGGTCAATCTTTTCCCCATTTGTCTACAAATGTTCCTACTTTTCATAAGTTTGAAAAGGATATTTCGTTACATGGTCAATATTTCTTTTACCTATTTGACTCACACATTTTCCTACTTGGTTGCTATTTTCCCAAATAGGTTAACAAATGTTCCTTTTTTTTAAATATAAATTTGGACGAGCTATTTCTGTATTTGACCAATATTGTTAATACTTTGTCTAACATATTTTCTTATTTGCCCGTTGAAGTGGTACATAGAAGCTGTAGTTTTGTCTGGCTGTGAAGTGTGGTACTGAGCAGGCACACTGAAAAACAAATATTGGTCTTGGAAATGAGTTTCTGTAGAAAGGTGTAAAGACCTGTATGGAAACATAGAGAGGTAATGAAAGTGTAGATTCTAATTTGCTACGTGATAACGTCGCTGGTTATGACAGCTGACACGTGAAATGTCATGTTACATGCATTGCCTAAGGTTAAGTCGGGACAGTTTGTTGTGTTCGTGTGTAATATTATACATCTGTTATCATGTGCCTACCATTCGTCGCTGTATGACGTGACAGCTGTTACGTACAGATACGTCTTCCCTGACTAGCATTGGTGATTACATCTCTGCATCATGAGTATGAGAAAGGCTTAGTCGGACACTGTGATACTTGGATATAGTTGTGTATATATATTACAATCGAAATTGTCCTATGTTTATTGATGTCGGGATGTTCTTTGGTGTTACTCGTTGGACCACACTAACGGATATATACAAGAGAGAGAAGGGCGACCATTTTACTTTTCAGATGAAATGTTGACGATTTAGTGGTGATCACACATATGGTGATCATCATGAGTTAGGTCCACTGGCTCGACAACCGACAGGACAATCTTTTTCTGTAGTATCCCTCTTATCCATGTGTCTCGGATGCACCCTAACACATATGACCGGAAGCAGCACCTCACGTGGTCCTGTCGTAGCCATTACCCTCGTGTCTCGGAAGTATTATTATACATGTGGCAGAATCAGACGCCATCTTTGACCAGGTTTAGCTAGTGAGCACGTGGTCTGGTTGTAACCATTACCGCGTGTTATCGGATGCAGCGCCATCTTTGACCTGTTTTAGCCAGTGAGCACGTGAGCTGATTGTAGCAATTACCACGTTTCCAGATGCGTCCACCTCTCTGACCACTTGTAGCTAGTGAGCACGTTGTCTGGTTGGAGTCATTACACAGTCGACCGAAAGCAGAGCCATATTTGATCGGCTGTGACCATTATTCGAGTGTGATAAGATGCCGCGCCTTCTTTGATCGGCTTTAGCCAGTGAGCATGTAGTCTGGTTGTAGCCATTACCTCATGTGACCGCATGCGACACCATCTTTGACCATTAGTAGCCAGTGAGCACGTGGTCTTGTTGTACTCATTACACATGCAACCGAAAGCAGCGCCATATTTGATCGGATGTGATTGTTACCCACGTGTGATCAGATGCAGCGCACCCTTTGACCGTTTTTAGTCAGCTAGCACGTAGTCTGGCTTTGCCATTAACCACGTGTGATCAGATGCTCCGCCATCTTTGACCACTCGTAGCCATTACCATTGTGGTTCCGCCCACCCACCCCCTACAAACGATTTTCATTAAGCCATACCCGCTACAGTCGATAATGCCGGTCATCTTTACTTTTAAGGTTTTCATTTGAGGCTCTGAAAACCGTATGATGATAGTAGTCGGAAGCACTTATCTAGCTAGCCCGCCACTCAACCACCCCTTACCAACGAATTTCACTTCACCATACCCACTACATCCAATAATACCGGCCATCTCTACCTTTTTGAGGTTTTCACTTGAAGCTCTGAAAACTGTATGATGATATTGATAGGAAGCTCTTATCTAGCTACTGCGCCACTCGCCCAGCCCTTGTCAACGAATTTTACTACACAATACGCGCTTCATCCGATAATACAGGTAATCTTTACCTTTTAAAGTTTTCACTTGAAGCTCTGAAACCGTATGATGATAGTGTTCAGAAGCACTTATCTAGCTACTACTCCACTCACCCACTTCTTAACAATGAATTTCACTAAGCCATTCCCGCTACAATCAATAATATCGGCTATTTTACTTTTTTAAGGTTTTCATTTGATTTTCTTCATCCCATATGATGATGATGTAAAGGCCACTACATCCCTCTGCAGATCATATAAATGCCATATTTGCATGTTTACCGATTGCGATTTTCATATGACATCGCCGCGGCTTGAGGGTTCAAACCTCCTCGCCCCACTCCACGCGCCCGCACGACCGCGCCCGACCCTGCTCCTTCACCCACCGCATCCTCACGTGTCGTCCACCCTGCCCCCGTACGCACACACACACACATACACATCCCGACCACTTCACCCGCTACTAACCACCATCTTTACTTCATTAAGGTTGTCATTTGACCACTCAATAGTTTTCTGCCCTTAGAAACATAATTCTTAGAATTATCTCCCTTAGATATTACCTAATTATCGTCCCTTACCTGCCGAAATGCAGGGCCGAGTAGGAGTGACCTCAAACAGCCGAGGCCAAGGTCATCGGCGGAGGCTCCTCCAAATCCAAACCGAAACTTATGTCCCTAACTACTGACATTCACTCAAAAGAAGAGCCTGCGCCCAACTTTTCAGTAAACCTCAGTAGCGAGTTCTCATTTAGGACCCTTTGTAGTCTCCCCGGCGAAGTGATTACGATGTCTCGTGCTTCGAAGGTTGTCAGTTCAAATCTACTTTCGTCATTCGGTTTATGAGTGCAATTTCCTCGGAGACTCCCAAGTCTCGTCGCTGAAGCAATGGAGTTCGTAATCAGTGCGACGCTTTTGACAGGCCGCCCTGCGAAAAGTGACTTGGCCATTTGGGATAAAACAAGGTGCAATGAAGATGGTCGTCTTGCCTCGTAAACCCATTGTCTAGGACCCGTTTTACACGTAATAGGCGTGAAGGTTATATTTTGCTGGCCCCATATATTTATAGACAAATCGACACTTTTGTCCATTTAGTTTAGTTTAGTTTAGTTTAGTTTAGTCGACGGATCAACATCACGACATATGGCTGTAACCCATAAGTGCTCCGTTCTACTCCTAACTTAAGCCTGACTCCGGAGAATCTCAGCCCAGTGCACGAACTCCGTAGCACCGGCGAGGATCCTGAAATACTCTGGGTAGATTTTAAACTCGAAATTTTGCCCGGGCAGCGCCATTAAGCTACTCTTTTTCGATTTCCAACTGCCAAGGGATTTTTTTACGTGCGCAACGATACACACGGGCGTCCGATCTCACTACCCAGAGACCAGGGGAAATTTTGTTATAAGAAGTCCACGTGAAAACATCCCGGCCCTCACCGGGGCTTGAACCCGGGACCTCCAGTACTCGACGCGGACACCATACCTTGAGACTACTCATCCCCCTCGTTATATACGTTAGTGATTGATATTAGGGAAGTAAAGAATAGTAACGCTGTAACTTAGTATGCGTGTTTTAAGAGGCAACTAATGAGGATTGGCGTTTTTCCCCATTCGCTCGCTCTGAACTCAAGCGTTGTCCATACACGTGTTACTACTTCTAGTATTAAATAAAATGTTCGCATATCCTTTTACAGGACATCGCTGTCAACGTCAGCATCTTTCAGCTGAGTGTTGATTTCTTGGCAAGATTACGCTCAGTAGTTTGCCATTGCTTTCTGAGCCACCGGCTTACATATCCCTAAGTTACCGACGTGGTTAGAACCCGTACCGATTCTCGCCGTCGTCACGTTACTCACGAGAGTATACGGGATTACGGAGAAAGTCGCTAACGCCTAGGCCAGGGAGACCGGCACTTCTAGTGTACTGGACTGATTTTTGCGTATGGATTAGCTTTCCGGTATTATTTGTGTCCCACGCCATCGGGCGAACCCATTCCGACTTCAGAGGTACTGGTAATTAACGTCCCCAAGTCAAGGACGAGAAGCAAACATGTTAGTCCAACTGACTGGCAAGATCGACGGGAAGAGACCAAGGGGAAGACCAAGACGTAAATACCTGGATGGCTTGGCCACGTGGCATTGTCGATACAGAAACACGGAGCTGATCCACGACTCTTGTGATCGATGGCAAAACATGGAGGTCCACGCTTATCGGCCAGGCACATGGTGGATGGATCTTTGGATGTAGGACCTGGACATCAGCACACCGGATGTTGCATATCCACACGGCCATGGGGACCTCAGAGGGTTGAAGTGAGACTGGCTGCTTACGCCGTTGAAAACCTTAGATGCAAAAGCCAACCACCGATGAACAACTTAGCTGGAGTGGGCTGAGGACCTATGCTCCATTGGACAGCATTGTAATCATCATCCAGTGCCTTGCCGGCTGGCGTGAGCGCTCACCCCTCTCCGCAAATTACGATCTCCGATGTCATGGGTCAATGCCTGTGTTGACTCACTCCGTGCAATGACACAAGACTGTCAATAATCTTTTCACGCTGTCTTCCTCTATCTCTCTTTCCGCAAATCTTTCCGGTTGTCACAACATGCTCTAGTTGGTGTCTTCTCATAACGTGACAGAAAGAAATAAACCAGGACCGCCTCTTTCTGATGTTTGCGATAAGTTGTCGTTGCGACTCAGATTCCCTTACAACATCCTGATTCCTCTTTTTGGCAGCAGGGAAGATAAAACAATAGTGGCCCTGGAGTGCTGCCGTCAATATCACAGCGGTAGAGCTTTACTTCCAAAGACATTGCCTCGATACCCATTTTAGGCTATTTAGGAGTGGCAGCCCACGTACATTTATAAAACTTGGTCTCAACCCGGATTCGAAAACATGACTGTGGGCCAACACGCAAGCGTATTAGCCACTGCGTTACCGGGGCGCCCATTAAGTACGTTTGGACCAAACACGGTACACAAATAAATAAAGAAGTATAGGGTGTATTTTTAATGACTGTGCAGTGTTGGAAAATATTGCCGGTCCAAGTTTTGTATTTACCTATTATGGTGCATGAACTTTACAGAGGGTGAATACAAAACTTGGACTGGCAATATTTTCAAACACTGCACCCCCGGGAAGGTTAACCCCGTCAACAAATGCCCACAGAAGTCGGATGTGTCGGCCTAACGGCGCAAGAACTCAGCTCTGCTGTAAACAGGCACAACGCAATCACGTCCGAAAAAAAACTCCGGATGAACGCAGAAGTCAACAAAAATACACCCTATATTATACTGTAAATCTTCGTTCACTGCTCACTGAAATTGCGGGAAATACCACGAAAAAAAAAAAAAAAAGTAATACTCTGGTATGGTGATATATCGTCCTTCTGTCCGAAAGGAGGTCACATTTGTCGATATATTATTCTGTGGCACTCATTGACACCTTTCCGTCTTGACAGACGATAGTTTGGTACATTGTGCTTCAAAAAATCATAATGACTACAACCCATGGCGTTAGCGAATGTGGCTGATAAGGCCAATTCGTGCTGTAAATGTTCGTCCACAGTGGATGCATGTGGAAACATAGTCATTTCCACTATCATGCACCATCTTACGTCTCTCACGCACTGTGTGTGCTTAATCTGCAATCATTTTCTCCTTTGTCTTTATTCCATTTCTGATAGTTGCCCTCCATGCAACACATTCAGCTGCTACTTGCTCCCAATGTGCATTATCAATGCCTGTATCAATCATGTCCCGCTTACACACATCTTTGTATCGTAGTAGAGGCCGACCCTGAGATCTCCTACCCGTCTATACTTCACCAAAAAAAAAAAGATGTTCTTTGGTATTCTGCCATCATCCATCCTCCTAACGTGTCCTATCCATCTAAGTCACACGTGTCAAACTCAAGGCCCGCGGGCCACACACGGCCCGAAATACAATCATATATCAGGCCCGGGAGGTTTCAACCGACGTACACATATATTCGGCCCAAGAGAGAATTTTAGGCAAAAATAGTTATTTATGGTCATAATATAAAGTGCAAATGAAATTCCCTAAGTAGCAGCCTTCCGTATGATAAGCTACCTGAGGGCGTTCTCGCTTCGATCAAAATAAGCGAAAATAAAAGTTGTGTAGTGATTTAGTTAGGCACTACGTTTTAGTTTTGCCGTATTTTACTGGAGATGTGTTTGCGTTAATTTTCGGTTGCTTGTTTTTGTCTCTCCGATTTAAGGATATATAGAGTACTGGTGACGTTAAATTCCCCGATTATTTCAAGATCGCACTAAAACAGAAACCGATTACTGGATATTATGTTTGCCTCCACGAGCTACGAATCTTTACCTCTCGTCTTCTCAAATCCGTGTCCTGGACAGAAGTACAGACTGACTTTATAAGACGTTATTACACCCGTCAATTCCGTTTTAACTAGACTTCGTGCATTGTTCTAGTATGTTTTTTTTAAAACTTTATCATCCATTTTTACTTATGATAATGTAGTTTTTCGACTATTAAAGTTGGCAATCCCATATCAACCTGAAATTATAAAGATGGCATGCTGTGTATTGTGGTATTTCAATGGCGGGACATGGCATTTGTCATCCAACTATGAACATTTAATATTATTATGGAATATTCATAGCAACTGCAATGCCAATGATAGCATGTTTGCATTCAACACCCATTATACCATTTACGTGTTAATTTTTATCACTCTACATGGACCACATCATTGATAATTTTGCATCTTTCCAACGGGACTTCTTTTGTCAAAATGTATCTACGCCGGCGGTCTAGCGTTGTTGACAAGACCGCGCGTGTTAGTCATCAATGACGTCGAGATGTATATATTTATGTGCGTGTGTGTGTGTATATATATATATATATATATATATATATATATATATATATATATATATATATATATATATATATATATATACATTGGCACCTTGCCGTCTTGACAGACGATAGTTTATGCTTTAAAAAGGCATAATAACTTTTACCTATGGCGGTAGCGCATGTGACTGTGTCGTGTCCTCCTTTAAAGTGTCGTCCCTGGAGTGAGGAGATCCGACACCCACATTATAATATTATTTTTTTTTTCCTCAATATTCTGGAGAATCCACCAGCTTCCGTCCAACACACTCCATCAGCCTATGGACACCTTTTCCTATCACTCTCACACTGTCGTACTATGCCCCCTTCTCATACTTCCCCAACGCAACATACTCAACAACTCTTACTTCTAGAAATTAATAAAGATTAATTTATTAAAATAAAAGTGTAACGTGTATGAGACGTGTATGCGAAGAAAATGTGTGACGTGTTCTATAAAGTGTAGAGAATCTGTCTCTCAGACATCAGCTCAGTCCGCTGATCACAGCAAAGATAGACCACAGCACGTTACGTCAGAACAAGTACGTCTCACCCGTTGCCGGAACCATCCTGCCGGATACTGCTTTGCTTCTGTAGACCTCTGGTAATCCCATTTCATGAACATGAGAAATAGACACCGGTGGTATGAACAGTTACTTATGGACCGGATTCACTCTACACAATGTCCGTTCCTAATGTTCTCTAACCAACTGCACAAGTTCTTTTCTAGTGTTTACACAGTTAGTAAAGTTAAGTGTTAGTCGACAGATCATCCTCGTTGCACATCGAACCATTCAGTCCGCAAGTGCTAATTACTAATGTTAATTGTTACTGTACTAACACTAGTTACTCTTAACCGGTTCTCGGTTCGTTACCACTGTTTAATGCTGTATGGTGCAACTGTAATCTTCACTATGTTGGGTGAATCAACCTCCCTCTAGCTTTTAATCACGTCTGTAAGCAATCTTTATTGATTGCCGAACTGGTGTTCTTCAGACTGGGATTTTCTTCCTTCCCAAAACTTTATTGAGCTTCCTTGGATCTGGTAGGGAACCTTAAATGGCACCACTGCAGTCCTATCAATCATATCTACATCTGCCATTATAGGCACGTGTAAAATTAAGTCACTAATTAACACACGGTAGATATTATTTCCACTAGGCGCTGCCGTGCCCTGGCACTCTGACTAAAGCATAATTTCAAGTCCTCCCTAGCTGGTCACAACTAGAGTTTATATGGCAAACTACCAAAGTTGTCCACGTGACTTTATCCTCTTCTCCCCCACACAGGTGTTATTTGGACATATCAACCATTTGCAAGGATCTATTTTTCCGGGCTTAAATCCTGTCAAAGTTGTCAGTAATTGTTAAGATTCTCAAAACAAGCCAGCGAATTTTATGACGACTTCCAACAAACAGTTGCAAATAACCCCGTCAAACTCTTCATGTTCCGGAAACCAAGAATTGACATATGTACTGTTTTCTCCCTACTAAGTACTTCCGTTTTACATCTGCCATTGTGATCTCACGGCTTCCATCTGCATTCAAATGTTGACAAACTTGTCAATCTTCTGTTCCGTGGTGACAATATATGTGATTCTAACTGGTAATGAACTGCCAACTCGGTGTATCCCTTCCTTCTCACTCAACACCAAATGTGTAGATGGGCTGACCCCACTGCTTCCATTTACATTCAAATGTAGACAAACTAATCAAGGCGATGCCAGGACCTGTCACCATCAACACCGACCGTTCCAAATCCGTTATAGATGTACACGTGCAGCTACAAATATTGTCCTGAGATTTTGACATCCGCGGTGTTTTTCCAGTTAGTAAAATAATGGTGCTGAAAATACACGCCAAGCAAACGTCGGGAATATTTATCTGTTTAACTCATGGCAATCTCGCGACATAGGCCCCCTCTTAAGAGAGTAGTCCATCTCACTCTCCTCCACCATGAGTTAAATCCAGATAATTCATTCCTCTTCTTCAGGAGCTGGGTGTCTTGACAAGAAATCCGCTCCAACATTTTCCTTCCCAGGAATGTACTCTACTGTGAAATTATACGGTTGAAGTAACAACGACCACCGCATCAAACGTGCGTTGAGCTTCTGAGACGTAGCCAGGAACATCAGGGGCTGATGATCCGACTGAACCCGAAACTTAACTCCATACAAATATGGCTGAAATTTTTGCACTGCCCATACGAGGGACAAGCATTCTCTCTCGACGGTTGAATAATTCCTCTCCGCCGGTAGAAGTTTCTTACTTGCGTATGCTACAGGTTGCAAAACCGAAGCATCGTCTTTTCCTTCCTGTAACAAAGCGGCTCCAATTCCAATCGCACTCGCATCTGTTCTCAACACAAATTGTTTGGAAAGGTCAGGGAGCTGTAATACAGGTTTGCTGACCAAGGCCTCCTTTAACTGACTATAGGCATTCTCACATTCTGGTGTCCAAATGATTTGATCCGGTAATCCCTTTTTCAAGGTTTCGGTCAACGGAGCTCCCAGTTCAGTGAAATGTGGGATAAATTTGTGGTAGAACCCACACAACGAGAGAAAAGATCGCACATCCTTCTTCGTTTTTGGCCTTGGGGCATTTCTGATTTTCTCCAGGTTCTTCTCTTCTGGAACAATGTGTCCTGGAGTGATGGTGTGACCTAGAAATTCCAGAGTCTGGTAACCAATCATGCACTTGGTTGGACGAGCAGTAAGCCCTGCTTCCTTGAGCCTATTAAACACTCTCTCCAAGGATTGTAAGTGGTCATCCAGGCTGTCACTGGAAATCAGAATATCATCCATGAATGAGATGATGGACGGATCCTGTAACGGATCTAGTAAAGTCCTCATCATGCGTGTAAACACACTAGGTGCATTGCTGAGTCCAAAGGGCATGACCTTGAATTCGTAGTGTCCACTGGGTGTACTGAAAGCTAACAGTGGTCGAATCTCCGGTTTGACTGGTATCTGATAGTACCCCCGACTCAGATCCACCTTTGAAAAGTACCGAGCCTTATGGAGCCTAGCGAATAACTGAGTTGGATTCGGCAAAGGTTCCACCTGAAACTGTGTATGACTGTTCAGCAGTCGGTAATCTATACACAACCTGTGTTCTCCACTTGGTTTGCGTAACAAAACTACCCCCGCATTGTATGGGGATGTGGATGGTGCAATCACGTCATCCTCCAGCAGTTTTTTTATTTCCTCCTCCAGGGCCTTTTCTTTAGAGAATGGCACTGGGTAAACCTTTTGGCGAACAGGCTCCTGTGTGGTCAAAGTCATCTCGAACTCCACCAACCTCGTTCGTCCTGGTTTATCAGTCAGTATCTCCTTATGAGACTTGAGAACCTGGGTTATCCTTTCCCTCTCCTGGGAGGTCAGATCAGGGTTCACTTGCACATCCCTATAGGTTTCCTGGTGTACCAAGGGATATTCCCTGCCCTCGCTGGTTCCCACTTCTGTCTCCACTGCAACAGCCATTGCCATGAGGTGAGCTGCCTTGTCTCCGGGTCTCTCTTCGTATTTCCGCAAGAGATTGATATGGAAAATCTTCGACTTTCCCCGGATCCGGATCTGATAGTTGGTTCTGGATATCACCCTTTCCACGGGAAATGGTCCTTGCCAACCTATCTCCAGTTTGTTGTTTCCCGTTGGGAGTAGCAACAAGACTTTATCTCCCACCTCTAGAGATCTTTCTTTAGACCTACGGTTGTAGTAAGCCGCATGTCTTTTCCTGGCCTTTTTCAAGTTTTGATTTGCCAGAGTCCATCCCTTGTGGAGTTTTTCTTTCAGTTCCTCCACGTATTTGTAGGATGAGATCACTTCTTCTGACGTCCCCTCTTCAGTCCAACTCCTCAACATGGCTTCCAACGGTCCTTTGATTGGACGACCAAACAGCAACGTAGCGGGTGGTAGTCCTGTTGAGCCATGAGGAACTTCCCGATAGGCAAAAAGTGCTGCTGGGATATATTCATCCCACCTATCAGGTTTTTCCTGCGCTAATTTCCTGAGCATTGTCATCAACGTGCCGTTGAAACGCTCTACTTGTCCATTGGCTTGAGGGTGGTAAGGGCTGGTATGTATGTGGTTAGAGTGAAACACCCTAAATACCTCCTCCATGAGTTTTCCACAAAACTGAGATCCATTGTCCGTCAGAATTTGATCCGGAAAGCCTAATCTGGTAAAGGCCTCCATCAGTGCGTCCGCCACTCTTTTCGAGTCAATCGTGGTCAACGGTATAGCCTCACCCCACATTGTACAGCAATCCACCATTGTGAGTATATACATGTTCCTCTTCCTAGTCCTGGGAAGTGGACCCACGATATCGATGGCTACCCTCTCGAAAGGAGAGTTCATGATGGGCATCTCACCCAACATCACCGGTGCTGTCCAGTGTTTCGGTGCCACCCTCTGGCACTCAGGGCATGACTTCACATACCGACGCACATCATCTGTCATTCCCGGCCAATAGTAGTGGCAGGAAATCCGCTGCATGGTGGCGGCAATACCCATGTGTCCACTAAAGGAGATGGTATGCCCCATATGAAGAATCTGGGACCGATGAGCTTTTGGGACGACCAACTGACCGTATAGGTTGTCTCCCCTTCCTGCTCTCCTGTAGAGTATCCTATTCTTCATGTAGTACTGCCCCCGTCCTGGTGGATCAGCACTTTTCTGCAGCTTTTTGTAGCAAGGACGTAAAGTATCATCCTCACTCTGGGCAGTTCGTAGCTCCCCCGGCATTGGGTTAGTCACAATTGCGTCTGCCTCTTCCGTTTTCGTCTGAGAGCGAGTCTGCATTGCTCCCATATGAATTGGCTCCCTGGGCATTCCCAGAAAGACATACCGGCAACCTAGGATGACTGGAAAAATGGGATCGGTCAATACAGCGGCCTTGATGGTGCCGGTGACGTACCTTGACCGAATCTCCACATTAGCAATGGGCAACTTCATGACTACAGCACTCTTCTGTGCAGGCTGTATATCCAAGGTTTCACCTGTGAATTGTTCTGGATGTACCAGATCCGCAGAAATCACGGCCTCCCCGTCCAGTCCTGTGTCGTATAAACACTCCACTTGACGACCGTTAACCTCTACCAATTCCACTACAGGTGGTTTTTCCTGGTCTGGAGTCTCTTCCTCGGCCTCGACCTGTTCGGTGGGCTCCACCTTAGGTTTCCCTGAGCACACGACGAATTGAGTGTCTCCTGACTTTTCCCTGCAGTCAATAGCATTGTGCGTATTCGACTGACATTGGTTGCACCATTTCCCTGTCCTAGATTTTCTATTGTCGGACTTGAATGAGCTCTCCTGGTGGCGAGCTTCCTTGTTGACCTTGGCATTTTCCGTGACAACCTCCTTGGAAGTCACTTGACATGCTGCAAAATGAGGGTTCTTAGCCTTCGATTTGCAGTCCCTCGTATTGTGAGAGGGTGACTTACAAATTGAACACCACTTCTCCGACCACGGTCGTTTAGGTGTAGAGCTTGAGGTGCTCTTGCTTCCCTCCTTCTTCTTCTCTGAACTATCCTCTGATTTTTGCCCATAAGGTTCCCACTTTTTTGTTCCTGAGTTTTTGGCTTTCTTCTTGTCATGTTTCTCTTGACTTTTGGTGTTGGTGGAAAGGTTTTCCCCTGCCTCCCCATGTACCTCGACGAACCGTTCTGCTAATTTATTCACGAGGTCAATACGTTCCGCTCCTTGTTCTCCCAGGAACGTCCTGAGAGGTTTAGACATTTGCTTCTTCAGCTGGTCGACCACCATGAGCTCTTCCAGACTCTCATAGTCATGTGCGAACCCAGCCAAATCCATCCACTTATGGAGATAAGATTTAAGACGCAAACTGTAGGCGGCAAACAACTCTCCCGGTTCTCGTTTCGCTGCTCGAAATTTTTTCCGGTAGGTATGCGATGTAACCTCGAATCGTTTCAGCAGAGCCGTCTTTAATTCATCATAATTGTTCTCATGTCCTGGTGGCAGGCGAGTATAAACCTCGTATCCTGTCCCGCGTAATCCCTGGGATAGCTTAAGATTCCATTTGTTACGCTCCAGACCCATAGCCACTGACATAGCCTCGAAGCGTTGAAGGTATTGGTCAATCTTCTCTTTGTCCTCCTCGTAGACCGCTAAAGGAAACTTCATAGCATGGTACCCATGTCCACCTACTGGTGTTGATCCTGGGATGGAGGAACCTCCAACTGCTCCCTCAGTTTCTCCATTA
The DNA here is from genome assembly GCA_014155875.1 of Cepaea nemoralis. Taxonomy (NCBI): domain Eukaryota; kingdom Metazoa; phylum Mollusca; class Gastropoda; order Stylommatophora; family Helicidae; genus Cepaea; species Cepaea nemoralis. The sequence goes on from JACEFZ010019364.1 coordinate 95,969, forward strand.
GATTGACTCTTCAACTCGAGTTCCCTCATCCGGTACTCGTGCTCCCTTTTCTGTGCTTCCTGTTCAGCTTCTAATTTCCTAGCTGCTTGCTCAGCTTCAAATTTCCTAGCTGCTTGCTCAGCTTCCAATTTCCTAGCTGCTTGCTCAGCTTCCAATTTCTTAGCTGCTTGCTCAGCTTCCAATTTCTTAGCTGCTTGTTCCAACTCCATCCTTCTCAATTCCAGCTCGGCCTTTCGATCATCCCTTTCTGCTTGACGATACTCTCTCTCCACTTCCTGTATGTAATCCGTTAGAGCAGACCCAGCCAATCCCATTTCTTCCCCCCTTGCCTTTAATTCTGCGGTGCTAAGTTTAGGGGTGGCCATTATACAGAGAGGTAAGCTAGCAGGTCTAGTACAATATAACTGCAAATTACTATACAGATATATGAACAAGTACTATAAATCTAGATATACCACACACAGCACATTCACACAGTGACAAGAGTAGAATCAGGACCACAGACCTATGCAGACGTGTGAAGTGTGAACAGGTAAGATATTAATCCTAACCCCTATCCACATTCACTCTAGCTGGATTCTCCAAAATGATATCTCCCTTTTATAACTAAGGATCCCGTGTCAAAAGACCCCGTTGTCAGAAGATCCCACTGTCAAACGTTCCTGCTTGCAGGAGATCTCGCTGTCCAAGGATTCCGTTTACGGGAGATCTCGCTGTCCAAAGATCACGTTTACGATAGATCCCACTGTCCAAATATCACGTTTACGAGAGATCCCACTGTCCAAATATCCCGGACGAGCCCCCAGTAATGTCGTGTCCTCCTTTAAAGTGTCGTCCCTGGAGTGAGGAGATCCGACACCCACATTATAATATTATTATTTTTTTCCCTCAATATTCTGGAGAATCCACCAGCTTCCGTCCAACACACTCCATCAGCCTATGGACACCTTTTCCTATCACTCTCACACTGTCGTACTATGCCCCCTTCTCATACTTCCCCAACGCAACATACTCAACAACTCTTACTTCTAGAAATTAATAAAGATTAATTTATTAAAATAAAAGTGTAACGTGTATGAGACGTGTATGCGAAGAAAATGTGTGACGTGTTCTATAAAGTGTAGAGAATCTGTCTCTCAGACATCAGCTCAGTCCGCTGATCACAGCAAAGATAGACCACAGCACGTTACGTCAGAACAAGTACGTCTCACCCGTTGCCGGAACCATCCTGCCGGATACTGCTTTGCTTCTGTAGACCTCTGGTAATCCCATTTCATGAACATGAGAAATAGACACCGGTGGTATGAACAGTTACTTATGGACCGGATTCACTCTACACAATGTCCGTTCCTAATGTTCTCTAACCAACTGCACAAGTTCTTTTCTAGTGTTTACACAGTTAGTAAAGTTAAGTGTTAGTCGACAGATCATCCTCGTTGCACATCGAACCATTCAGTCCGCAAGTGCTAATTACTAATGTTAATTGTTACTGTACTAACACTAGTTACTCTTAACCGGTTCTCGGTTCGTTACCACTGTTTAATGCTGTATGGTGCAACTGTAATCTTCACTATGTTGGGTGAATCAACCTCCCTCTAGCTTTTAATCACGTCTGTAAGCAATCTTTATTGATTGCCGAACTGGTGTTCTTCAGACTGGGATTTTCTTCCTTCCCAAAACTTTATTGAGCTTCCTTGGATCTGGTAGGGAACCTTAAATGGCACCACTGCAGTCCTATCAATCATATCTACATCTGCCATTATAGGCACGTGTAAAATTAAGTCACTAATTAACACACGGTAGATATTATTTCCACTAGGCGCTGCCGTGCCCTGGCACTCTGACTAAAGCATAATTTCAAGTCCTCCCTAGCTGGTCACAACTAGAGTTTATATGGCAAACTACCAAAGTTGTCCACGTGACTTTATCCTCTTCTCCCCCACACAGGTGTTATTTGGACATATCAACCATTTGCAAGGATCTATTTTTCCGGGCTTAAATCCTGTCAAAGTTGTCAGTAATTGTTAAGATTCTCAAAACAAGCCAGCGAATTTTATGACGACTTCCAACAAACAGTTGCAAATAACCCCGTCAAACTCTTCATGTTCCGGAAACCAAGAATTGACATATGTACTGTTTTCTCCCTACTAAGTACTTCCGTTTTACATCTGCCATTGTGATCTCACGGCTTCCATCTGCATTATAAAATTCTAACTGGTAATGAACTGCCAACTCGGTGTATCCCTTCCTTCTCACTCAACACCAAATGTGTAGATGGGCTGACCCCACTGCTTCCATTTACATTCAAATGTAGACAAACTAATCAAGGCGATGCCAGGACCTGTCACCATCAACACCGACCGTTCCAAATCCGTTATAGATGTACACGTGCAGCTACAAATATTGTCCTGAGATTTTGACATCCGCGGTGTTTTTCCAGTTAGTAAAATAATGGTGCTGAAAATACACGCCAAGCAAACGTCGGGAATATTTATCTGTTTAACTCATGGCAATCTCGCGACAGACTGATATGGCCAATTTGCGCTGTAAATGTCCGTTCACAGTGGGTGCATGTGAACACGTGGTCATTTCCACCATCATGCACCATCTTACGTCTCAAACGCTCGGTGTGTGACTTATCTGCAATAATTTTCTCCTTTGTCTTTATTCCATTTCTGATGTTTGCCCTCCATGCGACACGTTCAGCGGCGACTTGCTCCCAATGTGCATTATCAATGCCTGTATCAATCATGTCCCGCGTACACACATCTTTATATCGTAGTAGAGGCCGACCCTGAGATCTCTTACCCATCTGTAATTCACCAAAAAAGATATCCTTTGGTATTCTACCATCATCCATCCTCCTAAGATGTCCTATCCATCTAAGTCTACGAAGACTGAGCATGGAATAAACTGTCACACAACCTGATCTTTCCAATACTTCAGTATTTGTGATTTTGTCTTGCCACTTAATACCAAGAATTCTTCGCAGACACGCATATGAAAGCTGTTTAAATGTTTCTCTTGGTGTGAGTAAGTTGTCCAGGTTTCACTGCCGTAGAGAAGAGTACTAAGGACACAGGCTTGATAGACAAGGACTTTTGTTTTGGCAGTAAGCGTCCTGTTCTCCCAGACTCTTTTTCTTAACCTGTTCATTGTTGTTGCTTCCTTACCAATCCGGATGTTGATTTCCTGATCTAGGGATAATTTGCTATTTACCACTGATCCTAGATATGTAAAATGGTCTACTATCTCTAGTTCGGCGTCGTCAATAAAGATTGATGGTACCCAATGTGCACCTTGTGACATAATCTGTGTCTTCTTTTTGCTAATTGTTAAACCAAATTCAGAACAAGCATTGGAGAATGCAGATAGTAGACATTGCAATTCTTCCTCAGAGTGGGTCGTAACTGCAGCATCATCTGCAAAAAGCAACTCTCTGATCAGTACCCTCCTAATTTTGGTCTTAGCCTTCAATCTCTGAGCATTGTAAAGGCCACCATCTGAGCGTGAGTGAATGTATATACCACCATCCTGATCACGAAAGGCATATTTCAGTAGAAGTGAAAAGTATATTCCAAAGAGGGTGGGAGCTAGTACACCACCTTGCTTAACTCCACTCTTGATTTCAAATTCTTCAGAAGTTGCACCATCAAACTTGATTATACCCATCATGCCTGTGTGGAATGATTCCACAATGGACAGAAGAGTTGGTGGGCAGCTAATCTTCTTTAGTGCCTTGAACAGACCCTCACGACTGACCAAATCAAATGCCTTTGTGAGGTCGATGAAAGCAATAAACAGTGGTTGATTCTGTTCACGGCATTTTTCTTGCATTTGTCGCAATGAGAATATCATATCAGTGGTAGACCGGTTCTGTCGAAAGCCACACTGTGATTCGGGGTAGACTTGATCTTCTAGGACTTGAAGTCTGCGCAGAACAATTCTGGCAAATACTTTCCCAACAATACACAGAAGTGAGATACCCCTATAGTTGTTGCAGTCGCTCCGATCGCCCTTGTTCTTGTACAGTGTTATGGCACTGTGGCACTGAATCATACATTAATAATATACGCCATTAAATTTAAGGCACATACTACCCCGACCAACCCCCGAATATAAAGCGAAGAGGACCAAATACGGTGATTCCCAAACATATTGTCCTTTTCGCAATCGTTTGGCGTTGACACGTTCCGCGAGGGCAGACAAAACAAAGCCAAAGGTGATGATGGCAGGAAGTGTGGTGTCACTAACTAAGCTGGCACGAGGTTTAAACTGAATTTGAAAGTTGAGCGCGAGCTGTCCCACTTGTGGTAATTACCTCTACACAAAAAGTGACACATTATGTTTATTAAATATAGTAACAACTAACAATGGGAGTAAGAACTAAAGCCGCGTGGCAAGTTTCACAAAACAAGTTAGCTGCGCATCCTTCACTTCTTCTTCTTCTTCGTTCGTCAGAAATGTTTGTTTTTGACATAATTCTTCTTCTTCTTCTTTCGTTCGCCTGAAATATGCTTATAACTGCAATGTTGTCTCTTGTATGAATCCAACAGTCTTTTTTAGTTCATTCAGCGGTCCATAGAGTTTATCTTCCACTGTTGTCTCTCTAGGCCAGAAGGTTCGCCTGGATATGTTGTAGTTTGGGCAATCCTGGAGTATGTGCTCTGTTGTCTGCGAGTTGTGCCTTTTACAGTAAATTTGCGATATTTGCGCCTTTCGGTCAACAATTCCGACTTATTCAGGCGTGTATTGACCAGGTTAACCGTCCCGGGTGTTTCTGTTTGGAACCGGGGGTCTTTTTTTCTTTTTGGGGTTGGGGTT